>VXBA01002780.1:0-81698 GCA_013399895.1 Serilophus lunatus
TTTTTATTACTACCTGTTCTGATTCATTTAAATCAGCAGGATGGAAGAAGTCTGGCTTCTCATGAACCTGTGTTTTCTGATTTTCATCTCTTACTCATTCACTTTTGTATTCTTATCCTCTATATTATGCGTACTACAGTTTCCCTACGTCTTTCTGCACATCTGGAAGCCTTTTTTCTGATATCTCCCATCCTTCCATGTGCCAAGGCTCCTGAATTAGTGTTTTGCAACTGGTGATACTTGAGCCACTAGAAATCCACAGAAACTCAGACAATTTCCAAAAAAGAAAATCTGAAAAAAATACTCCAAACCCATCAAATATGTAAAGAAATGTTTACACAAAATTGAGGAGGCAGAAGTAGCTAACTAAAATTCAGAAGTGACACTCGTTTTTGTTTAGTGATAAATGAAAAACAAGTAAAATGATACTCTTTGGCTGTCCTGCAAAAGAGGAAGGTATTTTTTTAAATAGCTAAGCAATCCTTGAAATAAAATTAGCTGAGAAATAGTGTCCTAATCATGAAAATTTTGTGCCATGTTCTTTGTCTCTCACATTAGGCCAAAATACCACCTGCTGTGGCATGTTTAGTCCTACCCATGAACTGAGTGACTTACCTAGTGATGAAAATCTGACGGGGGCTTCAGCAGGGCAAGTCAATCCCTAAGTCTCTCTGGCAGTGGTCTGGGTCCCTCTCTGCTTTCTAGCCATGAGTCTTTACAAAACATAGAGAAACATGATATCCCTGAGACCTCTACTTTCGTCATATCTTGTTGTAACTGACTAACTAATTAGACAGTTATTAGGTGGTACTGACAGATGATTTCAAAGACCTAATTTACTAAAAACACCAGCTGAAAATTGAAGGATTGTAACAACGTTCTGGGTGACAGTTTCAGCATGATCTTAGTTAAAGAGTCTTTTTGGTGCTAGATACACAAATAAGCAATCATGTTCTTTTACAATTATTTAAAAGGAAAGAAGACTATATTTAATTTCATTAAAACAGGAAAAATTAAAATCTGCACAGAGCTGTTAATAATGATGGTCTAAATATTGTCTGCTACTGTAAAATGCAGGTTCTGTGTTCAGTCAGTTGTGTTATGATAACCCTGTTATGTAAAATCAGGTCATGTGAATGTAATTCCATTTAATGTGATAGGTTATAAAATCAGCTCTGATCAGAACAAAAAACCATTACAATTTCCCATTCTTACCTTGACAAGGGAAAAAGCTTTGGAGTGGTCTACATTATCTGAGCTCTGAACATAGGGTGTTATTGTGTTTAATGTTAAAAGGATGAATTTAATTTTCTTTGGCCCAGAATGTAACTCTAAATAGCACTTACCTATACTCTCATGCGCTACGTGTATGTGTTACAGACATAGCCACATTAATTTTTAAACTATACAGCCTGTGATCATTGAGGTGGCAGCAATATGGGGCTCAGCACAACTAACCTCTCAGCTATTTACCCTGCCTTTCAGTTTTTAATTTCTCATTGAGCTTAACATTTTCTCTGTCACCTGTACCTGAATCAGTTGATCTGTTTCTAACTCAGAACAGTTCCTGTTCCATGCAATGCAAGAGCAAAATAAAGAGCAAAATAAAGGAGTCAAAAAGCCTCTTAGTTTGTGCCTTATCCTAGTGGAGAACAGTTAAACATAGAAAATAATATCTTCACAAATCACACCATTTAATAAAAGGAACTTTCATTTATTCCTGTCATCTTAGTAATATGTGAAAGAAGTAGCAGATTCCCTTCTAACATACCATCTATTCTTCCAAATCTTAGATGCTTGTTCTACAAATAAAAAACCAAACTTTACATAACTGAGTTATGCACCCATGAGAATCACTTCAGTTTTTTTAATCATTGCAGAGAAAAAGTAATGTTGGACTGTATTAGAGACTTTGGAGTTTTTCAGGGAAATCTACTCAGAAACATAGTTTCCCAAATATCAGATGTAGAATATTTCTCCAGGCCTTTTGAAAAACAGGTGACATGAAAATAAGGAAGTAATCATAATGAAAGCAATGCTCTTAAATCAAACTACTTCAGTGTTTATTCACAACGGAACTTTGAATATTTGTTTTAGTCATGTGTAATGAAAAGATTTATGTCCTTTGTAAAAAACGTACTGGTTTTTATAAAATATTTAATATGATCTGGTGGCGTATAAGTAAACTGTAGAATGAATAAAATATTAATTGCTAGGGGAGATCATCATTCTTGTAATTAATGTATCTCTTAAACTTCCTCCTAACATATATTTTAGTATCATGTTCTAATGTGTTATATTTATAATGTGTTATATTTATAATGTGTCCTTTTTCTAGAAGTAAAAATGAGACTTGAGTACCATTTTGGATATAGAGGTTTGCTTCCCGCATAATAATATTCCTTTGACTTTCAGACTGTGGCCTAAATTTTAAAATGCATATGCTGCACATGGAAATATTTTGTATCTCTTTGGAAGTGAAATGAAATTATATTTTGAGATTTTAAAATGTCAGGATATTCTATCCTGATTTTCCTATTTTCTAAATTAATGCAAAGGGAAAGATTCACAGCTGCAACTGTCATAGGGCCAGGACAGTGACTTTTCCCTTTTTTCCTTTTCTAAGTTTAATGGAAACCATTATTTGATTAAAGAGTTTCTGGGAATAGGAAATGAAATTTGTGATACCATCCTTTAGATACTGGCCAGTTTCTCTAAGGGGACTGGAAAAAAACTTAAATGATCATGTAACACTATTACATTTACCATGGATGCATTACCCAGAACTCCAGGACTTCTGGAGTCTGTGGGGTTTGAGAAACCACTTATACTCCACTTATATTCCACTCCCACTTTACTCCATTTATAGTTGAAAAAATTCATCTGAAGAAAGACTGTAATTCATCCGTTACAAACAGTGTTACAGTCCCTCATGTCTGCTTGACATGCCTTACACAAAAATACAATGGTATCCCCATTGATTTAAAATAACAAAATATTCTCCTCATCATTGTTCTTACAGCCAGAGCAGAACAGAAAGGCTGACCTTTATGTATTTTGCTTTCATTTGAAATTTGCTTTCCAGGACCATTTGAAGTCCTATTTAATGAAATTTTCAGGACATTAGGTGACTGATGGTGGTCCCACTTTAAGATACTAGCTGCGCTAATGGGTTCAAAAGGTGGTGAGATCTGCTCTGAGTCAGAGCAAGAGAAGACATCCTTTGTCAGCAACAGCAATACTGGCTAAAGCTTTATTCCTCAAATGACACCTTCAATTTTCACCAAGTTAAGCTAGCTATAATTTTTGTTGTTCAGTTTATAATTAGATGCATTTACGAACATGGAAACCGGCATTCACTTTCATTCTTTCCACACTTTGTTTATAATTTTAAACAGTTTCTTATAATTTCTAGGAGAACTATAACTCTTCTTGGTCTCAGCCTTCAACCAAAGTACAAATTTACTAAAAAGTGTTTGTCTAGTGATATTTTTCCTAATAGAAGGTATATTAGGAACATTCCATAAAAAGAAAGGTGTTAATGTTTGCATTTGATTATCTGATTGCTGAATGGCGTTTGCTTCTGAGATTTTTTTATTTGTTTTTTTTTTTCTTTATTCTATACTTTTCAGTGAATATTTTATTCAGCCTCTTGATTGTGAGTTTTTTGGTTTTTTCCCCCTCCAAATAAAGAATTGTTCAGATTGCAGTGTTTGTATTTACATTGTTTAGTCAGTCTTCCATTTCATAGTCTATTGTTTCGGTTGCTTTCTAAAGGGTCACAAATAAGGCATTTGTAGATATGTAGTTTTTTGTTCACTTTAGTGGGATTACACACTTTTGTGAATTTATCTTGGCCAAAATCTTTTTTATTCACTTACAAATACGGTGGTGTGTATACTTAATTTAGTATGAATAGCAGCCATTACTCAAGCATAGTGAATAAACAAAGAGCACAAAAACTTTTTAAAATGATAAAGAGAATGTGAAAAGAATGAAACTAAATGTTTTGGGTCCATGTTTGCAAATATGGTTTGAAAGATTCAACTACAGTAGTTATAGCTCCCATAAAGGAACTCCATAGCAAAACCCCCCAAAGCACTAGTGATGTCATTAGGCACTTTGAATACATTTTTAGCAAAACAGTGCATTTTAAGTATTGGAATTGTTGTAAATTTTATTTAAGGCTTCTCTGAGGCCTAACTTTGAAGATTATCACATTATACTGTTGCACTGTATAAAACAATATAAGCTTTATTAAACGTCAGAAAAAGTAGAATGCCATGTAATACACATGGAGATATTTTGCCTAAACATTTTTCTAAATAACATTTTAATTTTTTTTTCACTCATTTAGTCCTTTTGATGTACACTAGTCATGTATGTAAATACAGCTATTGAGTCAACCATGCCGTTCCAAGCTTGTTGTCGTATACATATCCATAGTTGTCCCTGGTGTAGCTTCTGTAGCTGAAATCTACATTTAAAACATTGACATAGAAAAACAAAATAAATTTTATTTTTGGAAATCACAACATTTTGTATGTGTTTACAAAATGAGGTTACCTATCAGATTTTGCAGTCTTCCTAAATAAAGAGAATGGACACACAGACTACAAGTACTATATAGGAAATGCACCTTAACTACATTGTGACAGTGGAAATTTAGAGAGCCAGTGTGCCCCATTTTGGAAGGCCACTTAAATCACAAGTACCCAAGATTCTAAAGAGCAAAAATAATGCTTCAGATATAGGACATTAATATTTTATGACTACCCCATAATAATGTGCTCTCTTACAAATGTTCATCTCTATGGAAAGAAGCTGAGAGCTCCTTATAGTGACAAACCTATTTAATAGCGGTCTATATATATAGTTATCTAGTTATTTATAAAACTATATAAGGTTTCTAAACTATATTTGTATCTCTTTCTCTCAGCAACCATGCCTTCTGCTATTTTGAGTTTTGATAGTTGATACCCAAATAAATCCTATTTGCTATATTCAGCTCATCTTTATTTTTGGTCTCTTATAACTAATGGCTGTGGATCTCATCTGTTTGACCTTGAAAAGACCACCTATTTGTCACATTGGACAATATAGGTATGATATGCTTATAAAAGGGTAAGAGAAGTCAGTAACCCTGGACAGGAGATGAATTTAAATTGAAGACGTCTTATTATAAATTAGATGGAAGAGGTGTTACCTGTGATTGAACAGAAAATCAGGAGAGTCATATTCTAACTTTTCCACCATCTTCCTGCAGTCTGCAGCTGTGGAAGTGGGCCACATATTTTCCTTTTTCAGTGCTAAATTGGGGCAGAAAATGATAAAATTCTCATCTAACTTTAGACCGCTCCAGTGGAGAAGCCAGCAACTGAGCTGGACACCGCAGACCCCCTTTACAGTCACATGGACAGAGTTACAGTAAGGTGACATTCAGGTTCTTTGTACGAGATAGGTGTTCACCAACTACCCAACTTACAGAGACTTACATGGATTCGAAGGAACTCTAGTCTTAAAACTTAATGTCCATGCAGTCAGCATCCACATTAGCGCAAGCTCATGGAAGCTGCAGATATTCAGTGCTACTGAAAAACAGAGTCCTTTTCTGACATACATAATTTGCAATGATTCTTTTGTGATTATGCTGTGAAAAGCACTCTCAACTGTTATCACAAATATGTTTCAGAATAAAGGGAAAAAAATGCAGCTTTAGATTTTAACTCAGCTACAGAACAGTTTTAATAGTTGATATATAATCTGTGATTGTTTCATCACCTCAAGTGTATGATTTCTGAGAGGTGGTCAGAGTCTATACGGTAATATGATCTGTAGAAGAGTCTACAAATAAAATTGATAATGAGATAATTCTTTAATTTTAAATGTCAACGCTAAAATATGCTCACAAATGTAGAACTGTATTCAAGTTTACTTCAAATACTCTCTGTCTTTATCTGCTGAAGTTAAATCAGGAAAGTTTTTGATCTGAAAAACAGATGCAGTATTAAGTGCAGAGCATTTTACTGGGAGATTTTTTGAACAGGCTGCCCTGGACTAATTCCAACAGACTACATAGTGATGCTAGTATCTGTGTGAATATGTGGATTCTTGAATATTAAAAAAGTCAGTTCTTTCTATCATAAAAAAAAGTAGCTAGTAGCTATTTCTCAAGAGAGAAAGACGGTTGAAGGCGGTTACAGTATCTCATTACATCAGACTGGGAAAAGCACTCACATGTATTGATATGACTGCTTCAATAGAAGAGATTATAGTGAGCTGTCAGATATTTTATTTGCTGTTTTTTCCAGGCAAATTGTGTAGCAAAGGAAGAAACTAAAATATAAGTGAAAACTCAGGATTTTCTGTTCAGCTGCGGCAGTATATATATATTTCACCATGAATTACATGCAGTAAAACTTTTTTACTGTGAGCATTGTAAATTATTTGAAGTAGTGTAGAGATTCTCCAGCTATTGGAACATTAAAAACTCAGTAAATCGTTGACTAGCCTGATTTAACTGGACTGCTCAAAGCAGGAATTGGACTAGATGCCCACCAGATGTCCCTTACAAGCTCATTTATTCTATGATTAGAAAGGTTGGGGATTGATTGTACACCTAAGGCAAAAAACCATCAACTTCAGAGTGAAAACCAGAGTGAAGAGCAATACAGATTTCTCCAGTCAGAATATATCACAGAACAAATAAGTCTATTTTCTAAAAGATTTCCCCAAACAGCTGTACAAAATATAGTTAAAAATACTTCCCTTCAGATCAAGTTCATTTTTTAACTTGAAGTTTCAGATGTATTCACTATTCACTTAAAGTAAAAATTATATTAATAATTAAATAAAAAAATGCCTAAGAAGACTTGGTGCTTTACCTTTAAGGTAAAGGTAGATGAAAAAACATCAGTCTTTACTGTTGCAGGTATTTTCCATGCAGAACAGAAATTTGGAAATGAAAATTGTTGAAGAGCTGCATTGTTTCTGGGATGCCGTAATAGTTTGAATGCTTACTAAGGCAGAGATAAATAAAGACCGGAATTCAGCAGATGATTTATCACTTTCCTAATGCCTTCTCCTGGGCAAACTGGCAAGGTACAAATTGGATGGGTAGTCTGTGAAATGGATAAGAAATATGTCCTCAGGGTGCACTCATAAGGTGGTGATCAATGGTTTTTACTAGCCTGTCACAAGTGGGACTTCCTCAGGAATTGATAGAGCCCCACTGTTCAACACTGTTCAACATCTTCAAAAATGGTCTGGATAATAAGACTGAAAACATCCTTATCAAGTTTGCTGATGACACTAAATTACGCCGTAAGATGGACACGTCAGGAGGGAGAGACATCTACAGAATGACCTGGACAGGCTGAAAGAGTGGACTAGGAAGAACTATGTGAAGTTTGACAAAGACAAATATGATATCCTGAATCTGGAATCAAAAAACAAGAGTCCAGTACAGTCTAGGATCTGTGTGATTTGTACTATGGGGCAGGCTGAACAGGAGTCAGCCGTGCAATGCTGTAGCAACAAAGGCAAATCAGATCCTGGGCTGCATCTGCGCAGGCATTGCTAGCAGGGACAGAGATGGGATCATCCACTTTGCTCAGAACTTGTCAGGCTACATCTGGAATGCAGTGTGTAGCTGTGGTCCCCACAATTAGAAAAGGATGTGGACAGACTGAATGGGGTCCAAAGGAGGGCCACAAAGTTGCTCCAAGGGCTGGAGAACCTGCCCTATAAGGAAAGACTGAAGGAATGAAATCTTTTCTGCTAGGAGGAGAAAAGGCTCAGAGGGGACCTCATCACAGTACTCTAGTAATTTGAGGGCAACTACAAAGAGGATGGAGGCTCTCTCTTCATGAGAAGACAAAGAAGGCAACTGTTACAAGTTGCACAGGGCCAAGTTTCATATCCATATAAGAAAGAGTATTCTTTCCAGTGAGAACTAATGACCAGAACAACCTCTCCAGGGATTTAGTAGAACCCTCATTGTTGGAAGTTTTCAATACACAATTGGACAGGGTGCTACATAATGTCATCTAGGCTCTCTTTATCATGAAAGATTAGACCACATGATCTTTCTAGGTACCATCCATCCTGAGATATTCTGTGATTCTATGAAAGAGGAAGAGATAAAGTATATTTGACATCACTCACAATGCAGCAATGTGTTAAGGTATTACCTCATCAGGGAGCGTATGGTCAACAGTTGATTTCAACAAAGACTTATAAGGATTTGTTAATTGTAACCTCTAGTTATTGCCTATATTGACTGTTCTCCATCGGCTCCCAAACTCACTGAACAGCCCTCACACAGCAACAAGCACAGAATCTTCCTTGGTAAATTTTCCTTTCAGCTGCTTCCCTGGCACTAAAACTGCAAACAAAAAGACTGTCAACACTCCTCTTGCTGCCAATCCTCCTACATAGGTTACAGGAGGAAAGTTTCCATGGGTCAAGTTTGAAGAGGAGGAGATTAAAGAAAAGACCGTGGAGCTGGAGTGAAAGAACTGACAATTTGCTCCATGTTCCTCTCTGTCTGTTGGGACTGAACAGAGTAATCTTAAAAATCTGTTTCTTTTATTGTATAGAAATTGTACTGTTCATATGGCCCCAGCTCACAGCAGAAGTAGAACTGGAGATAATTTTTCCTTGCTGTTAGTTCTACTTGGAACTCATGATGCCATGACTGTTCAAAATATTTAAAGGTCTGTAGCATCTCAGGCTATGCTCTGACATATGTACCATTACAATTAGAAAAATTAATGACATTTGAACTGTTCTCTAGCAAGACAAGTTAACTGGAATCGAATGCTATAGATCACTCAAATGTAGACCACATTCCCATGTGTGCATTTTGCTATGAACTTATACTTTGCTTTAGCTATCTTTATTTTTCTGTAGGGGAAAGACAATCTTCAATGTCTAAGAATCTCAATAGATGATTCAAAATGATTGTGGACATAAACACAGTGTGATATATTGAAGTTTCCTAGAGAAACTGGGAAAGGATGTTCATTGTGTCTATGGTGTCAACTTTCTGGTAATCTTCTCATGCTGCCTATACTTGAAAAAATTGAAGCAAAACAACAAATATCTTCTGGGATTGTTTATTATTCTAACAGGGGGCTGAACCATCCTGAGTCAATTACTTCTGACTTGTCTCTTGCAATCTGAAATATGGAATCAATTCTTGTTTCAGGCAAGTTTTACTAACTGGTTTCCTGCACCGAATATACATTGCATAGAAAAAAATAAAGGTTGAGGAGGGAAAAACACGCCCTACTACTGTTATGGACACTCTGACTTCTGCTGGTCTTTCTTATTCGCATATATCGGCAATTACACACAGGAATCGGGATGTTTTTTGTGGATGACTTTGCTTTCAGTTTCAGACATTTAAACTCCTGTTTGATTGATGTTTATTGCAGTGAATTTAAGCAGGTCAGAGCTTAGTCCATTTGAACATGGTGATGTAACAGAGTCGCACCTCCCTGTGCCTTTATGTAAGAGCTGAGGACTATGCCCCAAGACCTGGAATTACTCAATGTCCTTAGGCTTTACAAATGGAAGGTGAATCTCTGATACTGAACTCACTGCACCCTCTGCTTAAATCATGCCATATCTCTACAGCTACCTTGAGACATTTTACAAAGCCTTTTATTCATATTTTATAATTTATTAACCACTATTTTATTAGAAAAAGACTGGATATTTGAGGTCTAATCCAAACTGTAAACCAGGAACAATCAAAAAGTTATATTGTGATGCTTTCCAAGTTTTCTTCTTAATTTATGAAGACTGTGTGGGAGAAGACAACAGTTTGTACCCAGGAGAAATGGAGTGAATCAGCCTGTTCCTTATGGTGAAATGTTCTTTTAAGCAGCTGCCATACCTTGTAGAAAAAAACCAAAACACAACACCCCAAAACCAAATAAATTTCAGCTTCTACTTTAATCAATCTCATTTTATAAAAACCAACACATAACACAACTAAGCTGTTGTACTTAAAACAAAAATACTGCTCTACAGTCCTAATGCAATATTTGGTATAGTTTAAAAACTTTGTGCAATGTTCCCTCCCTTTCTATTTTGCTGCAGAAGCAATACTTATTAAGCACACTGGACTATTATGGAAGTTAGGCAAAGGCACAGAGGGGGAATAGTGCAGAGACCTATTGTCCTAGGGAAGGATCTGGAAAAGGTTCTTTCGTAAGTGCCCCCACATGCAAACAACGCTGGTTGAGATGCCTTTTTAGGAATTTCAGAGTATTGTCTGCAGAGCCAGCTGGCCAGCTAGGGGCAGAGAAAAGTAATATTGTCTTTTGTAATATTACTTGCACTGCTGTGCAGAATGCCTGTCAACAGTAACCATGACTTGCCTTGCTCATCTACTATGCAAGGACAGAAGAGGTGACACACACAAATTCACCACAAAGAATTATCTGCATAAATTTGGTTCAGTCTAATTTGATCTGGGTTGGATTTTCACTCTTTGTCCCTACTCTAGGAAGCAAAGGGCAATATGGTAATGGCAGGCAAATTCAGTGACAGCATAGAGTGGTGTCTGTTCTTCTACATCTCTTCTGAAGCAGAAATTAGCTGAGGATTTAATACATGTACCCTTCAACATAAATGAGGATGGACAACGTTCATTTTTTTGGCCTATATTTACTCTTACTGGTGTCATTGTTCTAAGAACATAATAATATAGATTTTAAATATCTGGATTGATGCAAAACCTGAGGAACCTTGGGATTATGTGACTCAGGAGACTACTTGAATGGTCATGTACTCTGACGTCTCTTCTACTTATTGTTCCAGTGTGAAAAAAACAGGAATAAGGCTGGAAGTCCTCCATTACTGGAAACGATTACCACTGATGCCTTTGCTGGGCATAGCCCTCTATGGTTCATATATCTTTGAAGGCACAGTAGGATAATATTCCTTTGTGATTATGACTTCACTTTCTGGTCTGACCTGATACAGCAATGGCCTAGAAAAGATGATAACCTCAAGAACAGCTGTTCTTGTTCACTGTAGACATCTGCAGCAAGTCTCAAGGGACTTCTAAGGCTTTTGGCACTGCTTCCATTTCAGATTGTTGTTATGACTACATATATTTGCATATTAATTTTCGTAAGGAGAAGGTGTTTCAAGAAGTTTTTCTTAGTGGAAGACCTAGCATTTTTCACCTTGTGTAACAAGGCCATTGTAGCAACAGAGGGATTCCTTGGTTGAAAAGCAGCCAGGTTTTACCATCCATATGCCAAACACTGCCAAGAACAGCGTATTTATACTTATTCAAGGTAGCAGCTGTAAGTGTTGGTGTTAATGACTTTGTGCCCAAAAAGACACAGCAAGGCACGGATTATTTGTGATTATATAGGGTAATCATCTTTCAAATACTCCTAAAGTATCTTTTTATTATTATTGGTATCATTCATTGTCACTGACCAGATTTCAACCCCATTACTCACAAACAGCCCATCATCTCAGCAGAATTCAGACTGTTTACGTAGAGCAGCAAATTCCTGACTGGAGATATAAAAGAATTAATTCTGCTGTTTACGTTAGACATGGGAATATTTCCTTTCAGTCATGGAATACAAGCAGTAGCATATTATTAGAAAATCTAACTTCTAAATATCTGCTGGTATTCTAACATGAATAAGACATTACAAACCATGTGACAGAGTGTTGCAAATACTTACGCAGATGCTGCATTTTAGACTTGAAGTTAATCCAGAGAAATTCAACAAGGATAGTAACGTGTAAGCAAAAAACAATGCTGATATGTAGAGATAAAAGAACGAAATAAACACTACTGAATTATTACTCAGGGATGTAATGACATTGCTGTTGTAAGAACATATTTCCTAGGCATACTTCAGAAGCTGGCCATCTTTCAGTTATCTGGAAGAAAGCCTACAACAGAGGTATAATAAGTGTTTCTGTGGGATATGTATTTCATTTTTCATTTTTCAGTTGCCAGTCATGTGTGTGTTGGAAATTAATTGGGGTCCTGCTAGTTGCAGTGACTGCTCAAACAAACAACTATCTCTTCTCAACCCTGCAGTAGAAAGAGGCTGGGGTGCAGGTCCAAAAGCTGAGTCAATGTGCTCTGAGAGATTTAGTGGCAGTACATCAGTATCAGAAAAATGATGGCTGGAAATGCATCTGAGCTGTAAGGCGACCTATTTTTAAGTATGAATAATTAATTGCATCTGACCTCAGAATTAATCTGTAGTTTGGACATTTTTGCAATGTGTGACAGGCTTGTCAAATACTGAGAACAGGCATGTGAATGCATCAGACTAGCAGAGCTGGGCTTCAGATCCAGTTTCTTTTCATTAGATGCTGGCACCCTATTTGCTTGGCTCTTTCAGAGGACATGAAGATGAGCAGCAGGATTAGAGGGAGAAGCAAAGCTTTCAGAAGGTCTTTTTTTTTTTTTTTTTTTTTTCCCCCTGAAAAAGTAGGAAGGTCTGAAAGGTCTCAATTTCATCCCAATATGGAATGGAAAACTGCTTCTCATCTTGAATATATACCTGGTATAGGAATAAACAGTTTCCTATTCATTTCTATTCATGGTTTTTCATTCTTTCTATTTAAAGACATGGATTTCAGATTATGAAATATGAAGTTCAAACACCTTTGAATAGTATGCGTCCCTTTGAATGCTCAGTGTGGTTGCTCCTGTGTGAACGAAGATGAGGACAATTGCCCTATAAAAAGTATCCCACTGTTTTCTTTCCTTCATTTCCACAATACTCCTTTGGCCTTCAACTAACACCAATCATTTAGAAGAAGGAAAAAATGATGAAAGCCTGTCATAAATAATTATATAGTCCTGCAGTCCTCTTAGCAATGTTCAGCAGTTATTTTTGAAGCATGCCAGCATTAATATACAACTGTTAAAATGCTTCAAGTTATTTGCTTTTTGTGTAGTGGTAAATTTTTCCACTGATGTTTTTTATTTGATGAAAACAATGTGACTGACTGGGAGCCAAGAAGATCCTGTATTCCAGTCTATGTGGGAAAAAGATTTGACTGAGAGCCTGTCATCCTAAGTGTGATTGCCCAGGCCAAAGTTTAAAAAAAACAAGGAAAAAACCCAACAAACAAAAAAAACCCCCATAATATTTAGATATAACAAGTAGGGGAAGAATGCACAAATGTCCACTGATTGAATAATTGACACCTCTGGTGAATGATCTTGGGCAAGATTACTCATAGTATGATGATTTTATTAGATCAGGGATATTGTTAATTAAGTAAGTAGCCATTCCATCTAAGTGCTTCATCTTCTCACCATTTTTTTATTATTCTCTGGAATCCCGTGTCTATTATTACATTATTGTATGCAGTTCTTGTAATAGTTATCCATGCCTTTTCAATCTTTAAATTAATCTGCCATAATATGTTGCATGGGTAAATGTGGTAAATGTGCTAATGCAGAGTACAGCTGGCTCATTTGAGACCAGCAGACTGCTTTACTTCAGTGCTTTTTGATCAGCACCATTGCTTCTTCATTTTCATGCCATATTTAAAGTGTTGTTTTTAACCAGTGAAAACGAACTAGGTCTCTTTTACTTTATTAAGAACCTGTATCTGTTGTGTAATTATCTCTAGGAAAGATAGAAGCTAAAAAATCTAAATCATGTGACATCTCATCTGATTTGACTTGATTGTACTCATGTTGGGGTTTGAGGGGTGCTGTGGTCTCTTTTAGGCTTGTTGGGGGGGGCTTCGGGTCTTGTGGTGGTCTTGGGGGGGATCCTTGGGCTTTGGGAAGGGGGAGAAAGTATAAGGAGTGCCCACTTACCTTGTCTATGCAAAATCCTGTTTTCCTTAAGGGCAGGGGCTGGGATTGAGGCAGCCCTCTCCCAGGGAAGGCAGGGGGTCGCCTCTAGCCATCCCCTCTGGTTTTCCCCTGGCCAGGCAGGGACCGGGGCGGCCCTTGCTCCTGCTCGTTCTCCTCTGGGGCCGGGGGAGGGCAGGGACTGATCTTGGCGTGGGCTGCTTCCCCATCCCCCTCTGTTTCCCAGTGCAGCTGGGCTGCGATGGGCACTGCCGGCCCCATGCAGCTCTGGCTGGTTCCTGGGCGGTCCCGGTCCCCGTTACCTGCAGTGTGTCCTGGCAGCGGTGGGGATGGCTGGTGGGAGTTTCATGCCACGGCACAGACCACCTGCCAGCCTTTCCTTGCCAGTGGTGCCCCGGCAGGGTCTGTGTGTGTCCTAGCCACGGCAGGCAGCTGGCAGGAGCCCAGCAGGGGTCTTGTGTTGGCACCGTGCTGGTGGTGGCTGCGCAAAGGGGTGACAGCCACTCTGGGGCGTCCCTAGAGTACCTGTGGCCAGAAAAAAGATGGCGCCTCGAGCCCCAAACACACAGCCTCTGGCCGGAACCGCCATTTTGCCTGGAGTGAAGACACCAGAAGAGAGGCAGAGCTCGGCTCAGCTGGCCAATGGGGAGACAGCTTGGCCAGGAAGAAGACAGCGAGATTCACGCGAGACTTGGAGGGCTTAAAAAGCTGAGCACAGAAGCCCTCCCTCTCTTNTTCTTTTTATGCTTTGCAGAAAACCTCAAAAGCCGAGAGTGACACCATCAGAGAGGGAGGGAGAGAGACGGCTTCCTTACCCCTCTCCATGTTTTCTCAGCTAGTCATCTAGTTTGGAAAAGCAGTTCCTTTTTTCTTTTTGTCTCTTTTTTCCCTTTTTTTTTGGTTTTCTGCATGTTGAGTGTTTCTCTGTGTAAAATTTAGGGCCCCATTTTTGTCCCTTTTTTCGCTATTTTAAACCCCAAGTAATAAACTGTTCCCCTGCTGCTAATTTTGCTCAGTCTTCTGTCATCTTTATTGTGCGTGCCCCTTAGACGATAAAAAGTGGTTCAAACCACCATAACTCAGCATATTTTAATGTCAAGATACAGAAGTTGCTAGAAATACTAAATTGGAAAAAAAAAAGGCAAGAAAAAGAAGGATGATAGTGCATTATTTTTACATGTACATATAATATTTAACATTATGGGAATCCAACAGTGCTGTTGAAGAAATTTTGCCAGTTTATCTCACAAAAAAAGTACTAAATACTTATCAATCTTTTACTACAGTTGCTTGCAAGACTGAGCAAAACTGCATAAAATTTTCTTTCCAATCATGGGGCTGGAAATCAATTGCATTGTTTGTATGTTGCCTCTGCAAGAAATCTAAATGCTGCAATTAGAGTAACAGAGTGCTCAGTTTAAGCCTCACAAGCCTTGAATTTCCTCACAGGGGAAGATTTCACTTCAGGTGACTTCAGCACTGGTAAAATGAGTCAGAGGACCAGAAAAAATTTCCCATAAATCTTCAGAAGTACTCTGGGTAGGCAATTGTTGTATATCTTCTGCACAAATCACAGTTCAGTTCTGATTTTGGCCATGCAAATAATATGACCAGATTAATGGGTCCAGAATGGTTGCACCTTCACTCCATTCCCACAGTCTAAGATACAATGAACATTTTAAGCTTAGCAGGACAAAACATTTTGAAGTACATGGTATTCAGCGAGATTGGAGTTCAAGCAGAACAGATATGCAACTGTCTGTACGTAGATGTGTGCTATAGTTGTTTACTTGCAAACACTGAGGCAAGTGAAATGCATGGGTTTCAAAGCTCAAGCAAGTGCAGAAAGTGCTGTTTTGTGAAAAGAAAGTATCACTATACAAAGGATCCATAACTGTTAAAGAAACTTCCCTGCCTGACCATTTTTGAGACTCTCTGGCAGTCACACTTCCACCACCTGAGAGTTTCACTGGTAGGACTGAGACTTCTTCACAACAGGTAACCTAATGGGTGCCCCCTGCTTGAATTTCTGCACATATAGACAGACAGAGCAAGTTTCCTGACCAGTTTGACACCAGGTTTCCCATAGCAGATGGGAAACAGATGTCTGGTTCCTTGAACAATTTATTCATGGCAAAGTAGCACAGAAACAGTCTGAGCTGGTGCCTCTGAGGAGGGACCCCCAACAAAGGAACCCCTAGGCTTTAATACCCTCACAGTCCAAGTACAGGAAGGTCTCTGAGCACCCAGGTGTTCTCTGAGGCACTTCAAACATTGTAAATAGTTTCAAATTTGTATGGTATTTTATTTATTATATTTTATGAGATTGTGTTAAAATTATGGCTGGAGTTTATTTTTTTTGTCCCGAATGATTGCTGATCATTACGCATAAGAAATAAAAAATGCGACTGTGTGGGCTGGCTGTAAATGAAGCTGGGATTTTGTGTTCATTGATCACAAGATGTAACTCTTAAGTGCATCTGTTATCTATTTCAAGATTTTTTTCTTATGGGCAGTTTTATGGACAATTGAGTTCACGAGGATCTTGGTAAAAATCATCACAAAAGAAGGTACATAGAGGCTTCAGTGTGGGTTCTGTATGGTGGGCTCAGTCATGACAAAAGAATTACAGAAAAATAAGGTTTATTTCACACAGATTTAGGCACACAAGCTTTAACTGAAGATTTTATATAGTCATAAGGACCCTCTAAATTAATGCTGCGTGGAAAATCATCCTTTGTCTTATATACCTGTCTTATGGTATAGAGAACTAGCTTGTGAAGTTGCTTATCCCTCTGAAATTAACATACAGATCCTAAATAGTAATTTAGGTGTGAAATTTCCAGTGGTTAATAACACAAAACTCACCTTTGGAATACCATAAAAACATCTCTGCTCAGGTTAAATCACTGAAAAATCCTCCAAGAAGAGAGAAAACTACAGGTCCTGCAAGATCCTGGTAGAAGTACAGACCTCAGCAGGTACCTACAAAACTTCAGTTTCAACATTAGGATGTCCCTCTTCCATAGAAAGGGAGACGTGGTAACAAAAGCCTACACACAAAATATCCAGACCTCATCTAAAGCTCCCTAGACATGTGTTGGTAATATATATATATAGCGAACATCAGAACCTATGAAAGACATGAGCTGCTGACACAAGGGGAGGAAATGGAGGCAGGTATAAGTTTGAATATGGTCACATGAGCCAGTCAGTGGAGAGTATAGAGACTTGTACTCATATTCTCTGTGTAAATAGTAGAAGCTGTTTAAGGAAATACCTTCTCAGCTGTTTGCTTACTGGAAGCTACTGTTCCCGTAACTGTGCTGCTAGAAAGGAACATGTATGAATCAGCAGCTCCCATTCACAGACCTGCATCTTTGTGCAAGACCACTTTTGTTACCTATGTATAAGCTAAGATGCTGGACCTGATGTTTCCATCAGGGAGACAAGAGCACAAACCAGATTATTCTGATTCAGTCATGAGGAGACAGAAGAAAATGAAGAGCAGTGGAAGGCTGTAAATTAATAGTTTGACATTCACCAGAGATGGTTTCTCAAAGCCCTGAAATGGTGCAGAATTTGATTGCCCATCACCTCCAACAGCCTCTATCATCCATTCTCAAGGGCTGTAATGAGGGGTTTGCTTATGGTAAGGGTTCTTTATGCTAAAGAATGTCTAAAAATATGAACAAGGACTAAATACCTGACTCCTCCTGACTTCCAGCATAACCTAGATTATGCTAAAAGTCGAGAGGCTTAGTGTAATGAAGTGTTGCAGTCCATACCTTTAAAATGTTTCACAGTGGGCCTCAATGCACTGTTTTTCTGTCTATTTCTGAGGCACGTTTAGTCTTCCGTTAGAAGTTGCTGTGCTATTTTTTGCATATTCAGATCTCTGTATCATTCCAGTTTGGAGAGGCCAACTGTTCCCTCTGTTTCCATATGAAGATAGAATGAATCAGTGTTACTTCCATCCGTATTGCCGTTCCCCCAAATGCTTTCACAGATGTACTAGGAACGTGGAGTTCTGCAGTCTGTAACAGTAATACCCCACACTGGGCTGCTTTCAAAAACCACCCAGTCGGAACAGTATGGTTATAAGTAACTCAGATTTGGTAGGAATAATCACATGTTGCATGAGGAAAGATCCCATGAAGCTGCTCAGGCAATAGCAAGTCTTTTACAGGAAAAAAAAAAATCACAGAAGAAAAATTTTGAAGAAGCAAAAGTTCACTGAAGGTTTCCAGCAATCTCGTTTGTGTCCTTAGTAGAAGGAAGTCACTGTGTCACAGGGAATGGCCAGCCCAATATTTACTGGACAACTATAAGAAAATGCTACTGCTTGGCATATCACATCTTTTCAGTTTCTGATACACATCTTAGCTTGCTGTCAGGAAGCCTGGTATGACTCCATATATTCTCCTCAGAAATATGTTAGAAATCCAGCATACATATATTTAGGAATATATTAGAAGAGTGTTGATTTTCTGTGTAGCCTGCTGTGAGGGTGAGTTCATACCACAGCATCATTGCACATCACTTTTAATAGCTCAGCACAATGTGAGCTCAGAATAGAACAACTAATTAAGTTTACATTCCTGACGAGAGAATCAGTGAAGGTACCAAAGCACAGTGGCCAGATGATGAAGACAGGAGGGAGAGGAAGGTATTCAGTTAGTAGACCTTCAAACTCAACAAGATTGGGCATTTTTTTCTTGACACTCCAATGGCAATAACATCAGTAATAATTAGGAATAAAGTGTAAAATAACAGTTAAGAATAAAATGGAGGCCATGTAATCCTTTCCTATCTGTGAGACTCTCAGGCTCTACCAGCTGTGCTGCTGTGCTGGCTGACTTCCTACATCTGGGCTCCAAAATGGGTAACAAGAAAACTCTGAGAGACCTATTTTAAGAACTCTGGCACCAAGCAGAGTGGAGAAAGGGGAGGGAGGCATGAAGAAAGAAAGAAAAAAATCCCAACTCTCCACTTCTGTACTGAAATCAGTCTGTTGAAAGCATTTCTGTTTGGCTGCCACAGCTCACCAAGCAGCTTAATGTGCCAGCTATTAGTACCCAGCAGAGAGCATGTTTGCAGCTATTCAGCAAAACTATCACATGTCCTTAGCCAGGAAAGAGGGATCAGCTGCTGAACACTGGAGCTGATGAAGAGCAGAGCTATTAAAGTAAGCAATAAAAAAAAAATACCACAACTCAGAATGGAGACTGATTTTTATTATTATTTTTTTAACCTAATGGATGACATTTATAACTGGAAAGTATGAGTCAGTGTGCTGTGCCAGCATGGGGTCTTTATGATGTTTTCATCTTGCTTGTTCTTCCTCCTTGGCTAGGACCATTCTGTTGAGTCGATTTGCAAGTTTTAGGTTCCTTCTAGTACTTAGAGATGGACATGCACATGTGTTTGTGTGTGCATGGAAGTAGTGACCTTAGCTCAGTGAACTGGAAATGAAGAGTTAAACTAATCAACTCAAAAAATTTTTAGGTAGTAGTGAGTACTTAACAGTGCCAGAACTCTTAGGTAAATTTTTGTTGCCAAAGTGCCATTTCTACATAACGTGGCAGTGTGGGAGGCAACCACCCACTTACTAGTGAGGACAAAATGGACACAGCTCCCTCTCCATGACCACTAATCTAATCCAAAAATATTTAAAAAAAGAGAGCTGTTTGTCTTTTTGTAGCACAGGAGCAAATAGAATCCATTTGACACACAGTTTCTCCATAATACTACATTTCTAGCATGTAAACAAGAAACAAAATTATACTACTTATTGCAACGATATTAGAGTCTGGTTATGTCAGAAACAATACACTTAGTTCTAGATTCTGACTCCAGAAAGTTCTCTTTACATTGCAAGAACAACCCTGAGGCATTTCCCAGGATGAATACATCGAGGAATGCCTGGTATAGGAAAGTCCTCTTCTGACATAGAGCAGCATTATTTTACAGCAACTTCTTTTTTACAACTCCCTGACACAGGATTCACATTTTTTCCTGCAAAATCCTGCTGGCAGAGTATTTCTCAAGACCCATGGAAGGCAATGTCACCTAGCCAGAGTTGCCTGGGCTGGCACAGAAGCTGGGTCCCCACACAGCTTCCTAAGTGTACAGGGAGGTGTGAGGGGCCCATGGAGCCCTTGCCTCCTCTTTCCCACAGCTGATATGGGTCATGCTCAGCACAGCTGAAAATTGAGCCCTCAGGCAGAGAGCTATAATGAATTCACTAGATTAGGCAATGAAAGCCAGTGTGAACAAAACAACCAGCTGGCTCAAGAATATTTTGTGCTAGCATAAAAGTGCTACGAGAGGGCAGAAAACAAGCTTCTAAACCACTCCCTTTTATTCTTCTGAAGATCATGCCTATCTTTCCTTTTATACATATCTCTATAGCCTACATATAGTTGTGAAGGTGAAAAAAAATAATGGTACTTTCATCCTCTATGTACTGTTACAGTCATTACAAATAGCAGACAGTGCCCTCATGAAGGAATGTAAAGCCCATTGATAAAAAAGCTGTTCATGGAGGAATTCTACTTGAAGATCTGGAATGGCACTTTTTTTTTTTTTTTTTTTCCTTTCATGCTGATTGTTGGAATCCAACTCCATTTTTCAGATCTTTGTTGGTTTTTTCTAATTCTATACAACCAGAAGTGTTTATAAGTATTTATAATCATTATTTCTAAGGAATCTAAAATAACAAAATAATATACATAGGATAATATAATTCCAGAATCAGAAACTGAAAACATATTTTATCTTTGTTACCGGAAGTGTAAAAGTAAGTTCAGCATAAACTATCATGACAGACTAGAATGGCCTCCAGTTTATTTCTTTGCTTTTGTCCTATGTCTTGGGTTGCGTAGAAACATTGCGTTTCAAAATGTTGTTGATTTTCCTTTATCTGACAGGTGACTTTCCATATGTTAGCCAATCCACCCACATTTTTCCTATGATTATCCTCATGAAATAGGGAGAAAATTCCATACTCTGACAATACCCAAAAGCACTGCAAGCTTAGTTTCACTTGAGTAATAGTTTGCTTTACTTTCCAATTCCCAAGAAATGTCTATTCCCGTGAGGTGTTTTTGGAAAATGTATTACTGTTTTGGAGGAATCTTCCCTATGGATGCCACTCTTACCACAAAAAACATATTGACAAAGACAGACTCACATTTGGCATTTGAAGGAGTGAAAGGCAACACTTAGGAATTCCCACATGGCATTGCCCTTACAATCTCCTAAGAAAATCCACCGTAAAATACAGTATGTTCTGAGAACAGGCTGAGGCACCTAAATATGGATTGCTGTTGGCTTCAGCTATCCAGAAATCCCCAGAGCAGGTGCCAAATTAAGTCACTCTACTAGCTGCTTTCCATGGCTGAAGGTCAGTAATAGTTAACATGGAGAGGAATTTGGATCTTGCAATTCAAGAGCACTCTGACTGTTCAAACTCACCAGTGCATTCTTACCTCAGAAAACCTCAAGTGTAGAGCAGTTTCACTTTACTTCAACATGGAAGTGGTTTACATCTTACAAGGAGAACATATTAGTCTTTCATATCAATGTTAATTTATGCCACATTTCTCATCTATTTTTAACTCAAGCATTCTAAATTAGAGCTATTAGATGCAAACATATTATAATCTGACAGAAGGCAAAATATTCCATAAAACTGATTTGGAAAAGGAAAATATTCATTCATATATAGCTGACTAATGGCTCAGTTGCAATTTTAGAAATGCAATTTTCTTGAAAAAGCTGTTGACAATTCATGTTAAACTTTGACGTTTAATATATTAAACTACAATTTTGCTCCAAATTGAATCCTACTTTGTTGTCATCTTGTTTCTTATTGCCTTCTTTGTTTCTTAGAATACTTGCATAAATAGAGAATTTTTGTTTCTTAATAGCTTTTTGATCTCCTTTTCATTTCCCACCTGTATTTTTAACTCTTTCTGGATGACATCGTACATTAGACGCAAGGAGAAGAATTCTGATAAATGACTGCTTTTTTGTTTTGTATGTGTGTGTAAATTGGTGCTATACAGATCTTAAGCACAGACCTTATTCATATTTACCACATGGACATAGAATAATGGATTATAGATTGGATTATGGATTAAAATTATTAGATTTATAGATTATGGATTGCAATCCACTTCCCTCTTTTAGGCATGATATATACTCTTAAAAGAATTAACAAGCAGTGGTTTTCCCTGGGCTTTGTCTGCTCTGTTACAGCACTTCGTCATGTTCACAGTATAAAACTGAAGACAGGGAGCATATAACATGTATCAGTAATACTAAATTTGGGCTCTTCTTTTGAAGAAGTTGGAAGAGGAGAAGTTGTAGAGAGGAGTTTCTGTGAGTTTACATTTTTGCCAGAGTGGACATTAGAGTTATCTGTCTTAGTTTTGGAACACTTTGGTTGCTGTCTAGACAGAGTGTGTTAGCTAATTCTAGAAAATTTTCAGGTTTACACCTGAATAGGGTTTAACTCAGAGTTACAGATTATTATTATAAAGACTTAGAAAAATCTACTGTGCATTCTTGACTGAATAATAAGATATAAATGTTACTGGAAGCCACAGCATGTTGAAAAGACATGGCACATAGAAGAGATTCAACAATAACCGCTAAAAGACTAACCACTGACAGTCACAACTAGTCTGTGTTCACAATCATAATGGTATTTCCCTTAGTGCATACATAAGTGCTGTTTACTAGTAAGTGTGGGTAAAGTGAGGGCTTTCCATTGCACTTCGAACTTATGCAGCTTATTGCTTCATAGTAGAAACGATCTAAATGCATTCTCTGTTTCAAAAGTAGTTCCCCTCTGGAACAACTTCCAACCTATTTCTAGTTACCTTTAAACCTAGTTATATCTAGAAATTTCTCTGTTTTAAAGGCTATATCTGCTCTAAGTCTATCAGAACTACTGTGATTTTATACCATTGCAAAAGCAAAAGCAAAACAGGATATCCTTTTATTCCCAAGGGTCTCTGACTCTCCCTGTTTGGAATGGCACTTTTGGGAAACCCATGAGCTCTGCAGAAACAACAAAACCAGATTTGGTTTAAGCAGACCTTTAGAGAGTTCGGGTAGGCAGTGTGTATAAGTGAGGTGACGGAAACTGCTGCTAACCTAACCCCAGACTTCTGATAGTCTTAAACACAAAGAGAGATGGAAATCAGAAAAAAGTTTTAGAAATTTTTTCTGATTCTGAGGTGTGTTTTGCATATGACCCTTCAAAAAAAATATCTGAAACACTATATTTGCCTTGATCTTTGAATCGATACCTTCTGGCTGCATAAGACGCTGGCAAATTGGCAAATACATTTTGTGTCCAAGCAATTCTTTCAAAACTGTCACAAGTGATTTTTTACATGGATCATTTATGTGACATTAATCGCTCCTGGCAAAATCAGGCACAGACATGCCCAAGAGTGTCACTTTTTTCCCTTAGGGAATGAACTTCAGAATGATTCTTTTACCAAAGAAGACAAAGAGTTTGTTGTATGGCAGACTTTTACAAGACATATCTTATCTAAAATCATATAGGTAGTCATTAAAGGGAACACTTTGACATCTCTGACTGCAATCATCAATACAGTGATGTCACTTAGCTCCACTTTGCTTCATATTGTCCAGATGACACTGTTCCTCATTTTTCTTCATGCTGAGTTGAGATCATTGCTTGGGTGGGAGGTAATTAGCTGAAGCACATCTGAGAGATGCTGGTAGACTGTCTGAGAGAGATACTGTCTGAGACTGAAGGAACAATTTCCTTCCTTTTAGCCAAACTTGTGGACTCAGAGTATCATTTAGGATCTTTAAGTGTATATTGATGCCTTGGAAGCAATACTAGCTAGGGAAATGGTCTATTTACAAACATGTGTCTAAATGCAGATTTTCCAATGTTTTTCCTATCTAGAGTAAGTAATTATAAAGTCCTGGTCTTAAAAACATTGGAAACCTCATCAAGAGTAAAATATGTTTTGCTTTCTTCTCCATGTTTTTTATGCATTGCTGCTTAATTGCTGTCCTCACTTCCACTTTCATTCTGGATGCACAGTAATGACTTTCTATTCAATTCACTGAGATGGATGGAGTCCCTTACAAAGCAACAGGTAAGATCACAAAAGAAATATGGGCTTACGGTCCTCACATTTGGAATTCTGGATCGATGAACTTCTACTCTGAGTTATCTTTACTTTTTGGTCTACTGTGCTGATTATTATTGAATACTAATGATATAAGTTATAATGTAGTGTTTTACTTAGAGCCAACTTGTCTAGGTTTTGCCTGTTGTGAGATATTTATTTGAAATTGTGTCAGCTTGATTTAATCAATAAAGTGAGGTTTTGTATATGTATGTGAATGTATATGTTCATCCAGAATATTTGGGACAGGTGTACCAAATAAATTGATTAAATAATTACATAAATTGCATAGTTGTTGAAAATATTAAAAGCAAGAGTTTACTAGAAAATGCCCATATAATGGCTAGTGCAGAAAATGAGGCATGACTGTGGTTTATCAGACATATTCATCTGAAGGTGTCACTTTAATAATTTGTGCTATTAGAGAAGATAATATCACTTTCTTCCCCAGCACTGGAAAATGAAGCTATCTCACAAGTTAATAGAAATGCAAGAAGTTAGCTGTAATAGTTTATTGTGTTCAGTCCCTCACTGTTATACCATGGTACACAGCTGCTTTACCAGGTGAGAGAGTGCTTTTCTTTTGAGTTCACTGTTAAGGGTGCACTATGATCTTTTCTGAACATAAAACATATCCATCATAAATATTTTAGTAATGCATTCAGAAAACAAGTAGCACAGCTTGTCTGTTTTTATCAACTATGACCATCTGGTGCTGCTGGGACAGGGTGAGGACTGAATAAGTGTTCTTCCACTGAGAAACTGCCTAAGATCTCTTTTCTCATAACAATTTCAGTTAAAATACCTCTTAAGACCTGAAGGGATTGGATGGCAGTATGAATGAAGGTAGGTTTTAAAGAAGAGGTCTGTTCCAAAGATGAGCCAAATCACTGATGGACTTCTCATTGTTTCACAGTGTTTCCCAGGATTTTACACCAGGTCTTCAGTGTGAATTTTTTTCTCACTGTAATTTAGAGTGAGGAGGCAAGGCAGATATTTCAAGTTTGTGTTTCTTTTGATTAGAAGGCCTTGCATCTAGTGTCTTTGTTTTAAGCTTCTATTAGTCAGGTACTGTCTTTCACTGTTGTATTAACCTGTAGGACAGATACTTTGGTTTCTTTGGTTTCTGCGGAAAGACAGAAATTTTCTATTAAAACAACATGTGTGCTTGGGCATGAATAATGAAGGCTGTTCTTTAGTTGAGTGTCAGTCTGTAAAGGTATCCGGATAACCAAAATTTTACAGTTCAGGTCATGTTTGGATAAACATCTACTAGACCAAACTTTCTTATCAGATTCCAGCACTTCTACCTGACATCTCAGCTGGAAATACCAGAAGAAAAACCTTTCTATTAGACCATAGTCATTTTTAGCTTTTCTCCCTGGTGGAAATTAGAGGTGCCAATTTACTTTTACTCATGAAGGGTTCAGTGCAAGTCCAGTTCCAAACATGCCTTAAGGTTTCTTTTGTATTTCTTCCTTAAATCCTGTGTGTGGGCTTGATTTGTAAGTGCTGAGTTTTTGGTTTTCTTTTTGAACCCCAACTGTCTCAGGATGTTGCTCTAGCCAATAATTCTGAAAAAATTGCTGATTTCACATACTAATTGTCAGGATTTTTATAAAAAAGAAAGGAAGTGGTTAAGGTATTGAATGGAACTTTTCTTAAGTTAATTACTACGTCTAATCATTTTCCACAAACTATGTTTTTTTCCTGCCTGAGAAGACTTGAGCAGCAACCATTTAGATGTCCTAAGGCTACCCTAATCATTGCACTTCAACACAGTTTGGGAGTGGTCTTTTTGACCACTTTTGATTAAGCTATTTCACTTCAAATAAAAAAATAATATAAATTACATGAAGAAGTCTAGTACCCATCTTTTTGTGTTCAGACAGGTGATTAAGCTGAAAGACAGTTTTAGTCTCAATGTTTCCCTCAATTAATATTTAAACAAGTGCATATGAAGCAGAACAATTTCTGTTCGAGTAGTAGACTAGATTCTCTGTTCTAAAATGTGATAAACCCAAATATTAGACCATTCTTGCAACTCAAGTGTGAGTTCAAGACCTCTGAAGCAGATGGGGAATGTGAGTTAAGACTTTCAAAACCTTCCTGAGTGCTCTAATAGAAACAGCAAAGATGGCATCAGAACCTCTTCCAGCAGTGTTTCTTTGTGTACAATGTCTGTTCCAGAAGCAGTGTTCTGAGAATACCCAAATCATGAGGGGAAGTTTGGCTGGATGTTTAGTTCAGTGGATGTGTAGTTCACTCAGACATGGTTTGAGCGATCTTGCATATGCACATAAGTACGTATTTGAGGTCAAAGTGGAGCTGATCTTGCTTAATTCTCACCTTTAGTCAAAGAAGGTACCATCAGAGAGCGAGTCATCCTACATATTTTAGGCTCACATCTTATGATAAGTGTTCCATTGGAAGGTTTCTTTTTCTTTTCAAAATAGAACCTAGACATACAATTTTGATTTTATGAACTTTTAAAGGTAAGCAATAGAAATTCTGCCATTAAAAACTCAGGAAATGTAACATGTAGAAGTGGATACATCAGACATATATACTGTTTGATTATAGTTTATGGGGTCTTTAAAAATTAAAATTTTGAATGTCAGCAATAAAAACAAGAAGCAGATATTGCAATATTTTTGGTAATGTAGCTCTGGAGTATCCACTCTCCCTAGGACTGAAGTCAGCTCTTTATATACTTTTATAGGATGAATAACATCCTTATTTTCCTTTATAATGTGGTTTAGCATAAAAAGGCCATATAACAGCAAAAATTATTCAGAGTACTGCCTTTAAGTCCTTTAATAGAGTTCATAAATGTATTTTTTATGCCTTGGTTTCTTTCTTGCACAAACATCTAAATTAGTGTGCTTTGTCATCTTGATAGAGATGTAGAGATGAATTGGTTGAGAAAAATAGCATGATTCTTTTAATAACATTTAACTTTGCCTCCAAATTAAAAATGCAGTTTACATTTGAAAATTCTATGAAAGTTACAATATCTGTAATTTTTTTAATCATCTTTTCTTTTAAAGTTTAAATTACAGAATCAGTAAATCTCTCCATTCTTCATTTTCATTCATTCTGATTGGTTCTTAGCTCCGGACTTAATCTGAAATATGGAGCACAACTTTCTGTTCTCATACATAGGTGGTAGCCTGTGTAAAGTGTGTTCTTGACAGATTCCTAAGACTATATAGAAATACTGTGTTATCAATACTGTAGTATATAACCGTATGCCAGCACAAAGCAGAGACAGAAATATTCATATGACAGCTAGCAACTTGAGTTGCAAAGCTGGATCTTATTTTAAAACCATTCTGTTTTAATTCTGATGTTTATGCCTGAAAAAACTGTTATCTCATTCTATGGGGAACTACTACAATCTTGAATAAAGTGAACCAAGATTTTCCTGCTGTTTGAAACAGGAGAGCTGATGATGAGCATTACTGAAAGGTCACATAAGGTAACACAGCTGCTTTAGCTCAATGTAACAGCCATGCCTAGAAAGCAAGAGTCCAGGCTCACCTTCTGCCTGAAATTACCTATTTTGCCATGCATATTTTCTTGAATTCAGAAAAATGTGTAGATTGTACCTGTGAGTTGGCTCTACTGTGGAGTAGTGTGGAAACGGGTTATGATCCAGCAACCGAACTCTGTAACCCAGTTATCATGACATTTCACATTATTCCTACTGTTTTGAGCTTCTTGACTAAGGAAAACAGTCTTTGAATATCAACATCATCAGAAGCTGTGTTCAGTATGAGCTATGCACTGCTGTGCTTATAATCCCTGACTGAACTGTGAGAAAAGGACAGATTCCTTCCAGTCCCTAATCATCCATTAAGCTCACTGAAGGGCCAATTAATTTTAACAGCAGCTGATCACCTGTCTGGAATAAATGAACTTCAGAGAAGGACAAGGAAACAGAGCTGAAACACACGTCTGTCCAGATCATGGTGCCAATGAGAAGTTTGTGAAATTCTGCATTCTTTATGTAGAAAATACCAATTACTTCTTTGTTTCTGCATAAAGTATATTATTTTTTTTTCTACAGAAGTTAATTAATTTATGTTTATGCTTCATAATGTTTCTTCTATAACTAACATTATAGCCTGTTGCATGATATGTGCATCAGGGGTTTCTTCTCTTTTTAGGCTTTCAAATAACTGTTGTATGGCACTAGTTGCTTAGTAAGATAGAGAACATACTACCCATTGCTAATTCTTCTTCAAAGCAGCAATTGAGTTAACATAAACTTTCAGCAGGTGTTATGTATTCATTTGCACATTTTCTGCTATTGCTTATGACTAGTTTAGCTGCAATCTGCTGCATATGAAAGGATTACCGCACCTATACAGAGCTTTACAGAAGTGGCAGATGCATCAGGTATCTTCGCATAAATTCCTGCAACACACTACAGGTCATTAATTTTAAATGTTTTGGAGCAGAGAGATATAAATCTCTCTCTCTACTCACAATCTTACCCACCACCAGACCTAGACAAATTGGTACTCTCTGAAATCCAGCTCATCATCATGAGTCATGTTTCAGCTTATTCAGTCCTTTTCCTCTCTTGTCTTTTATTCAGGTGAGATATTTGTTTAAAATATACTCAGGATACTCTGGTCATAACTGAGATTTTTTTATTATTATTATTTACATCAGAAGACTAAATCTGATAAAATGAAAGCAATTACAGTGCTTGCTTTTCCACACGCCCCTGGTGTAGTACCCCCAGCCTGAAAGATTACATGGATAACCCCTGTGAGTGTACTGAAACAACTCTGTTGAACTATTTATATTGAAAGAATAAGATGAAAACAACAGTATAATTCTCTGCTACTACCTGTACTAGATTTGAATTCAGATCTTTTTTTTGCAGAAGTTCCTATGAATAGTTCAGAACTCCATTTGTTTCTTTTTTTCTGAATAAGCACCATTTGCAGAAAAAAAATCAGTACTTTTGCTCCCTAAATTCATATTAATTCAGGCTATATGCTATTTCTAGTTCTGAAAAATATGATCTTTTTCTCTTGCCTTCTGCTTGGAAATTACTTTGCATGTTTTTTTTTTTTTTAAATTATTTTTTCCAGAGCTTGTTAGCATATTGTGTTTTTTTGTTCATGTCTACAATGTTAATTACCAAGACCATACAGGAACAAAAGGAAAGTGTGTACTATTTTTTTTTTTATGGTTTATTCAGGCATTTCACAGGGAAGGTAGAATTTATTCATGAATTGTTCTTGGATTTGTATCAGTTATCATTGTGACCATTCTGTGCAAGTTGGCTCACACCAGAACTGCAGAGGCATGTTTAATCTTTTACTTCTCTGAGAGCATTTCATAAAGCAATGCATAAAGGAGATTACATAAAAAAGTCTGACCTGTAGTCTGTTTGTTTTTGTGGTGGTTTCTTTTTTTTTTTTTTTTTTTTTTTTTTTCCCCCGCCCTCCTTTTTTATNTTTCCCCTGGCCTACATTTTATATGGCATATGTCATGACAGCTTAAGCATTTTATAATAATATTTCTGTATACACTTTCAAACACCTTTTCCTACAGCCTGTGTTTGCTATGTATTAAAACCTGTTCACTGTACCACTGAAGACATGGCAAATATTGAATGTCATGCAAGGCAGCAGAGCTACTCCAAGAGCAGATAGATAAAATTTACAGTGTGACTAGGGTGTACTAGGTTCTAATGCAAGGTAGTGAATCTTTCTAGTATGTCCAAACAACATAGCACAAACTGTTTTACTTCCTCCACTTTCTTTGGTATTACTGATTTACTGAATCAGGTTGTAGTTGTGAGAGATGATAGGAAGGGTGGTTGACAAATTGCAGAAACCAGTGTAAAAACTGAGATGAAAGGGCTGATGTCCATGTTTCAAAGACAGTAATTATCTGTATGAATTCTGTCTCTTGACATTCTCACTCTTCATTTCAAATCATGCCTTATAAATTGTTCCTTTTCCTTTCTGGCTAGTACAGCATGCAGTATACATTTTCCAACCACTAACAAGTTGCTGATAAGGAACCTACTAGATAAAGCAAACTATTAACATTTGAACCTCATTTTGAAATGTTAAATATACTTTCTTTAAAGGTAAGTAAGTTTTTATATTTTCACCAACTTCTGGGGTTTTTTTTTGTTTATTTTTTTTCATATGATTGGCTACTTAGTTTAATAATATATTGGTTCTTGAATAATATTTTTAAAAATCCCAATGGAAATGATCTGGATGTAGTCACTGAACAATAAGTTGAGGATTGCTTTTCAGCTGTAGGTGAAATGTCTCTGTTGTCACATACGCAGTTCAACATTCTGAAAACTGTCTTTTGGAACAAATGTTTTCCATAAGGGAAAGGCAAAAAATAATATCATATTGTAAAACTTTTACTTGAACTGGAACAAAGGGATGCCACACTAAAAATGTAATTAAGAGAATTTCTTTTCTTGCTTGCTTTTTTTTCCCCCACATATTCTCTCTCAGGCTTTTTCTGAGTGAGACTATATTCCTTTTGTAATTTAGCCAATTCAGTAGGAATATAAGGTATATTTTTGTAATTGTGCAAGAGAAAACATAATCTGTTTCCTCAAATTGATATTCTGTTTAACCAACAGCCATATTTTTTTTTCATATCCAATTTGTTTAAGTGCTTTTTGGCCTCTTTTAAATCTTACTGAGGATATAAATGTTCATTATGGACTCCTCTAGAATCCATCATTTCCAAATGGTCAGTGGGAGCTGTTCTGAGCCTTTCGGAATAAAGACAGTCCTCTTTTAGCTGTTCTTGTAGCACTTTTACTAAATCTTGCAGAGAACGTAAAGTCTCTGCATTTTTGTTATTCCATTGTGATTTTTCTTATAGCAACAGTCAAGGCCACTCCTAGCACAGCACAAATGACAGATTTATGTTTTCCTGGTTGCAATGTTTTTTTCAGCTCCCAAACTAGTTATGCGGTTGACTATTGCCAGCTTATTATCCTCAATTTTTTGTGTTCACTTCATCCCTGGAGGAGTGAATTAACTATCAAATTTTTCGAGGAAGGACGACAATGCATTTCCACCTGGTACAGACATTTTCCTCAAAATTTCCAAGCCTACAGAAGCAACACAACCCCACAAAGGAAGCCACGTTAAAAGTTCTTACACAACCTTGTACAGAAGAAGCTGTGGCAAAGGTTCTTACACAAGCCATGGAGAGTAAGCTGCTACAAAAGTTACCTACAGGAGCCACACAACCCCCACAGTGGACGACACAACAAAAGTTTTTCACACAACCACACAACCCCTACAAATGAAGAGGGAAACCATACAATCCCAACAGCCTTCTCAGGAAAAGAGAACTATACTATCGTCAAAGGCACTTTGGGTTAGAGATCAGAATCCTGCCGAATACACGAGAAAATGCTACAACATGATTATTAAAAATATTAGAGAAATACTTCTCCCTGAGTTAAGGTGCAAACAAGGCCATATTCCCAAGTTAATGGTATAGATTTTATTTAAGAGTAAATGAGATGTTCAAGGAAGGAGAGAGAGATGAATAGTGCAGGCTAGGTGTGAATGCCTTTGGCGCTCCATGGAGGGATTTTTCAGAGCTGAGTCATCATGTAAGAGAGGACATTGGCATGATAAGAAGGGCTACCCCACCTCACAGGATTTGCCTCTTGTCAACCTCTTCCTTTATTTGGAGATCCAGTTTGTAGCTTCAGGTATGCATGCCCTTCTGCACCTGGGAGGCCATTTGTACAAAAGGAGCAAAGCAGCATCCAGTTGTGTAAGCCATTAGCACAGTCCCTTACAGCAGCTGGGTGATTACTGCAGGTGGTTGGATGTTAGCAGTTCAATCTCTTACATTTGTGGATACTATCTTCTCCTTTGACCTGGGATACTCGGACAATAGTACCACCTTATCTTTCCTCAACGTCCTTTTGCACTTCAAATTAGTGGCATATTCAGGGAGGAGTGGGCCTCTGTAGATGAGCAGCTGTTTTTTTGCAGTTTGCTGCGATTGATTATATTATCAAGGTTTAAGCTACTAACCATTTCAGTCTTTGACATCAAGAGAGCAAAACAGTTCTCATTCCTTGCTCTATTCGCTATGTAGACTAGCAATCCATATTTCACTTCTGTCTTTTTCTCTAAGGATTTTGGCAGTAGAAGCAATGAAAGGATAAAGTTGTCTATTAGGAGTAAAGCATACTCTAGGACAACAGGAGGAATCAGGAGGACAATAAAGGTGATAAATATGGGAAATTGATATTTGAGTTTAATTAAGAAGAAACAACAAACCCATCTTGGTACATTTTTTTAAAAATGCCTCTGACCTTGATCATCCTTATCTGCCTAATTTTGGTGCATCCTGAGGAAAATTATTTCAGCATTAATTTGCTGTGTTCCATATTATATTGGGTAAACTTGTTTATAAAAGCATTCTTAAATTCAAGCACACCACCACATGTGAAATACAAACTGTCATGTTATGAAGTAAAAAAACAAACATGAAAAGCAAAATGTTAGGAAAAAAACCATTACATTGCATCCACTAATTCCATTATATTTTCAGCCATGTGATTCCTGTGTTTATAATTATTTCTATAGAAATGTTATGTATCATTAAGAAGCTGTAGTGACTGGAGAAAGTGACATTTCAGTGGTGGACAATGATCATTCATTTTGATATAGGACAGGTGTTTTGTCAATAATTTTGTTTCAGATACAAATATCAGAGAAAATGATTACATATTGTGTGAGGACTTTGCATTACTCATTCTCTCCAGGACACTAAGAAAATTCTTTTGGAAAAGCTATCGACTAACTGTGGGATGCACCTCTGTGTGTGCATCAGGTTCTGTAGATGGAAGTTACAAGGCAAAACAGAAATTCTAAACTATTACTGTAACGAGTTATCTGCATTTATTAATGACCAGAAGCACATCTTATGAAAATCACTTTCTGATATTGGAACTCTAGATGATAATGTTTGGATCAAACAACAGAACTTAAACACATAAAAACTAATGTAGTTACTCCTGTGTCAGACCTATACTAGTGTCATGTACTCAGAACTTCCACTGGCCTCTGGAGGAGTCATTTTATGCATTAGCACCTCCAAAAATGAGACTATAGAAAATTGAATTGAAAAACATAATGTAAGTGATGCTGTCTGAAAAGCAAATACATTTCAAAGCTGGACATTTTGTTTAATGTAAATGATGCTAACCTCTGTATTTTGTTTTTGGAGACATTTGTACTTTACACCAAACAAGTGACATTACTAAATTATGTATTTTGAGCAATTATACTTTTTAAAAGAGTTTATCCTGTGAATACATGTTGAAAAGCCAGCCTGGAGCCTTTCAAACATATTCCTTGTGTCTAATAAACTATGGCTACACAGGGACTTACTGTCATTTGGATATGTGGTTCCACTGTAAACAGTGAACAACCCAGGGAATAACTACTAATCGATATGTGCATGATGTTATTGTTTGTTCCTAAATAATGATGATTCAGAGATGTAAAGGGGCAGGGAAAGGCCCTGTAAGTGTGTAAAGAAGTAGTATACTCATTAAAACCAAAATAGTTTTAAGTAGAAGAAATTCTATTGAATTAAGCAGAACTGTTACAGCACAATGAGGTTCTTCAAAGCTACACGGGATTTTTTTCTGTAGAATTCGCATTAACTTTGATGTGAAAATTTCTGATGGTGATTATTATTGTTTTCCTTTTGTTCAAATGTTTCACTTGATTTTTTTTAATTAGAAGTGTTACTTTTGCTTAAATACACTTCTCTGGTAAGCTCATAGCATTAGCCTTCATTCAGCAAATGTTAATTGCAGACAACACAGATCATTAGAAACAATGGTAGACATAGAACAACTTCTCTGCTCTAGCTGATTTGACATTTGAATGACCTCAAAGGTGGTGGTGATGTGAGAAGGTAGTGCCAAGACAACAGGTTTCACCCAGACTATTGCATAAGTAGCAGCTGTTACACCAACTTGCTCAAAGCCTCAGCATATCATTCTCGCACATGTTAAACTGCAACGGTCAATCAGTTAGAGGTCCTTTGTTATAGGAAAGTCCCACAGTAAAGAATGGTCAAAGGGGAAAAAATGTGGGAAGTACAGATCACCTTTGCAGCTGAGGTCCAGAAAAATTCCTTTAATTTTAACTGGAAAAACAGAGAATTTATGGTTAAATATTATTTTAAAATGCTACTTCTATCTTGCAATTTAGAAGCAGTCATTTACCCTCACACATATATTTGCATATGTATGGATATATGCCCTTTTAAAAAGGAAAGAAATTCAGTCATATGTCTGTGCTGCTCCTATATGCAACTAGCCCCAGGTTGTTACAGTGATTTTGCCCTTTATGAATCTGAAGGTTAAAAGCCCACCCTAAGCTAATTATTTGGGCTGGGATTCTACTTCATTTATTTCTAGATTCAGATTCATAATTTGTCTCCACAGTCACAAGTCACTTCCAGAGGACAGCTGATGCCTCCTGTCTTCATCTCTCTCCAAGGCCAGAAGAGTCTCCCAGCAGATGCCCAAACTTCTATATAAAATACAGAGGCAGGTACATGACTTTCTTAGACTGGATTCACATTTGATATGACTAAAATAAGTGAGGTGAATCCTACCCATTTAGGTTCACTACCCCTATGCAGACCCTCTGTGTTGTGTAGTAGATGCATGCTATAACAAGTGTTAGTCTCACATGATCCCAGAACTTCAAAACACAGACATATGAAGTTCTTTCTTGACTTTTTTTTTTTTTTTTTTTTTTTTTGTTTAAACTGGACATGAATTTTAAATATTTGGCTGAAGTTTGAATGTCTTCAGTATTGATCAGACATTTTCAATAAGCAAATACAAGTAAATTTTTAAAAACCTCAGACGCTTACCTCCTCTACTAAAAATATTGATTCAGTCTTCAACACCTTCTTGGGAAGCAAAGGAGACTATTGTAAAAATGCTGAATGCATTTTTCAGCAAAGACAATGAGACTAGATATAATTGTCTTGGCTCAGAGTCTAAACACTTGATTTTGAAATGGTAATTAGCTTTTTGTTATCAAAAATGTTGTATTTCTGGAAATAAAAAATCCTAACCAAAAGCATAATTTTCTTTATTTAAAAGTTTCAATCTCTGCTTGATATGACTATAGTAATTCATAGTCTATTGAAAAATTTTTACCTGTGCAGAAAAAATTTACTATGAAAGGCATGTGAAAACAAAGAAATATATTCCTATTAATATATTATCTTCATTAGTGCTTCTTGAATATTCGGGTGTAAATAAGTTAGGTATGGTAACTCTCTTCATATGTTCACACTTTTGGGGAGAGATGAGGTATTTTAAAGCTCAGTAGTATCTAGTTAGCAACTGACACTAACAGTTTTTTAAATTAAAGACTTCCGTTGATGTACAATTATTTTCTTCATTTTATTTCCCCACAAAAGAAAAAATAGCATATGAACCTTAACGTAATTGATTTTGCGGATGTGACTAAAAAAATCTTAGCTTGGAAATTTGGGGAAATAATGTGTGACACTTATGTAAAGTCTGCCTCTACTCCAACAGTAAAACAGTAAAAGCTTTTCTGGCTTTTCACCTCCAATCTTGATTAAAGGCAAAATGGAGACAAGTTTGAGTAGATTGCAAGTTTCATATTTCTTTTTCCTTAGAACAAGCTACATAACTGCATCTGGTTTCTTTGGCAACCCTTAAGGGCATTAGGCCTAGGAGAGTGAACATATAGGAGATGATCATGCAGTAGGACTTTTGACAAAATAACAATTTGCACTTACATCTAAAAAAAAGATTATTACGTGACCTTGTCCATAGCAAATCATGGCAACAAAGTTGCATGATTTTCATTCACTTTCCTTTTAACAAACTTCTCAATGTTTCTTTGTTTTCTATTTCATTTCTATTTTATTTCATCATCTTCTTCTGCAGCCAGTGGATAAGATGGCAGAATTTCCATTCATTTTAGTATTGTATTTTACATAATTCTTAGGTAAAATAAACTTTTCTCGAGGTCCAGAAGGCTTTTACTCCTGCTGTACCATACCTGATAAGTAATTCCTCTCTGGTTTCTAATTTTGAGAATTTGTTAGAAATGCTTTTACATCAGCTGGCAAAGTGACAATAGAACAATCCTGTCTAGCAGAGAAGGAAATGTTCTCTTCAAAAGCATTATGCAAAAAAAAAAAAGCATTAAAATAAAGCACTTAAAAATATGCTACAGAGACCTTAACGTGTCTCTCCATCATCTGAAGATGATGTGAGATAATCATTAAAAGCCAAGAAATAATATATTTCTAGGGAGAACACTACAACTTTTTAGAACTTATCTGTTGTATTTACATATGTTTCATAATAGTTGTCTTTCCTTTTCCATCATAGTATGAGTTTGTCTGCATTGGTTTTCATACCGATACTGAAAATAGTTGCCTTGGTTATTCTCATTACATTTCCCTGCCTAAACTGGTGGGCACCAATACATAAACCAAATACCCAAGGACATGATAATTATGTCATTTGCATCTTTTATTGCTTTTTATAAAAATATAAAATTTATTTTCAGGGACAACATGCTATTACAGTAAAGCTTCATCTCAAGTACAGTTGAAGGGGGCAACCACAGTTATTCTTTGATAGGTAGCTCTCTTCTGACAAAGACTGATAATGCTACAGTTTTCTGAACTCCAGACACTCAAAAATAATGGGTTAAGTCAATTTTAAATGCATTCAAAATAATAATTAAAAAATACCAATATCATTATTTTTTGTATTTTCCTTGTGGGCTTTCAGGCTCTAGGTGTGTTTATAGCCCACTACCAAAGTATTCTTTTCATGTAGGAATAATTTTTTTTTTACTTTTTAACTAAAAGCTGGAATTATGTTTTTACTTTTCACATTCAAGAGCTGATATTTAAGAAAATGCCTTAAAGAGATGAAGGGTTCAGAAAAATTGCAGGAGGTGGGATGATTATAAAATCATGGAAGATGCAATGTGTTATTTCAATCCTACAAAATAAAACTGTGGCACCAAGAAAATGATGAAAAATTTAAATAAAAAAAAAGAAATATTGCTAGCAGATCTTTAAAAGGAATTGTAAGAACATTCAAAGTGTCAATGTTTGACTTTTCAATTTAATAAAAGCAGTAAGAAATATGGTTTTCATTTCACTGCCTCTTGTTATTCACATGGGCTAATTCTCACTCTGCCAGTGGCTCATTTCTTCAATTACAGGATGTACCTTCATTATTGTTGATATATTATATTGAACAGTAAGTGTCTTATGTTAATATACAGACACTTGTGGTTGCCAGGCATCATTCTGAAAGGAAAAAGACTTGAATTTTCTTTTTAATTAAAGAGTTGTCTTCAATATGAATAGTTGTCATAAGCTGCTGCCATTACCTAAGGGGCAATGTTTCTAAAGCTCATTCTGGAAGTATTCAATAAGGAATCCCACAACAGTATTTACTGAGTAATATATGGAATACATAAATACAGTCAAATTGCCAAGTAGACAGTTGTCTAGTGTGGCCTCAAAGAGTTGAATTGTGTAACAGTACTAAAGAGACACATTTGGGAAGTTTCTACAGTTTCCTATTTTATTCTATGGAGAAAAGAAACAGCCACTTTTATCATATGTATCATCTGCTCTTATCAGTGTAATACTTATCTTTTGCCCTCAGTTTTTCTATTTTTTTTTTTTTTTTTGCAGACATTTGACTCGTCTCATTTACTGGTCTGTAGTAATTTATTGAGGAAACTCTGTTCCTAGACAAATCTACGCAGGGCTTGATGAAAGGCAGAGGCAAAAGTGGAGTGGGTATGGCTTTTTTCTGTGAATTCAGAAACTTGGGTTTGAGACAGGTATCCAGTAGTGAGGGAATCACTGAGTACAGTCCTCAAGTGATCCAGTGTGGAAAGGGGATAATCTGAATTAAATAACTCAGGGTAGCTGGAAAGACCACTGCCCTGTCACTCCTGCATCACTGACTACATAACAGATGCTGGCTCACTGTAACCACACCTGATTACTTGCAAAGTCTTGGACAAAGTGAACAGATCCCAACTTAATTAATCTGGCCTTGATCCGGGCCTTTGGACCATTTTTTAAAAGTCTTAAATATGCAAATTAGAGAAGATTGTACTTAGAGAATATCACAGAATATTCTGAGTTGAAAGAGACCCACAAGGATCATCAACTCTTAAGATCATGAACTTTACAGTGTATAGAATTTTTTCCAGTAGGAGTGATTAAAACACTGAGCTCATCAAGAATATGCTCAGATTCACAGGTTTAAGCACAGAAAATAATGGGAAGGTATTTCACTGTGTTTTCCTTTTTCCTTCACAGTTCTTCCTTAGATACTGCAGCTGTAATGAAATAATGACCTTACAGAAATGCTGTATCATGGAAAAACCTCGAAGAATATGTTCTAACAATGGTACTAATTATTTAATCCAAGAAAAACTAATTTTATGACCAGATGATCTGCCAAGTGGATGAGGGAAAAGCTGTGGATGTTTTTTACCTAAACTTCAGTAAAGCCTTGATACTCCCTCTCACAGCATTCTTCTGGAGAAGCTGGCAGCCCATGGCTTGGACAGGTGCACTCTTTGTTATGTTAAAAACTGGCTAGATGGCTGGGCCCAGAAATTACTAGTGAACAGTGCTGCATCCATTTTGGCTGCCAGTCACTAGTGGCAGCCCAGGGCTCAGTATTTGGGTCAGCTATATTTAATATGTTTCTGGATACTTTGAATGAGAGGATTGAATGCACCTTCAGTAAATTCTCAGATAACACCAAGTTGGGTGGGAGGGTTGTTTGGCTGGATGTTAGGAAATCTCTGCAGAGGCATCTGAACAAGCTGCATCCATGACCTGAGGCTAACAGCATGAGTTTCAACAAAGCCAAGTTCTAGGTCCTGCACTTGGACCACAGCAACCACAGGTAGATGTGGCAGTTTGAAAGGGGGCTTCAGGGCTTGAGGGGGTCCTTGGGCTTTTTAGGGGGGAAAGAGCTCACTCATCTGTGTGTAAAATTCTGTTTTCCCTTGAAGGAATGGCTCCTGCTCCAGGCCTCTCTCCCTGGAACCAGGGGAGGGAGAAGGCAGGGAAGGGGGGCTGCTCCCCCTGTGCCCTGATGCTCCCCGAGCCAGCTGGGGACTGGTGTAGCCCTCACTCCATCCTGCTTTCCCTGGCAGTGCGGGGCTGGGGGGGGGGAATTGTTCTTGGTGGAGGCTGCTCCCCCGCCCCACACCGTTCCCAGGGCCGGGATGTCTGGGGCTGGTGCTGATCCCCACGCAATGGGGGGGGGCTGCGGGCTGGCAGTGATCACCGCGGGGGCGCCCTGGGGTGGCCGGGGACAGCCCCAGTCCCCTTGGGCCAGGGCGACATTGGCGGCATGCCTATACACAGCCACCGGCACACCGCCTGGGGCCATCTTGGGCTGCGTGGTAGTCCCTCAGTCCCGGCACAGGCGGCCTGGGGGCACAGCCGCGGGGGAACTCCGGCATGCCCGTGGGGAGCGGTGGGGCGGCACAGTGGATGCGGCAGCCCCGGAACAGCCCCAGCCGGGAACCTGAGCGTGGCGGCTGCTTGTGGACAGCAGCAGGGGTCTAGTGCTGGCACCGTATTGACACCGGACCATCCCCAAAGTACCCACGGACATGAAAACAAAGATGGTGCCTCGAGCCCCAGGCACGTGGCTTTCAGTGGGAACTGCCATTGTACTGAGAGTGAAAACTCTGGAAACGAGGCGGGGCTCGGCATTGCTGACCAATGGAGAGACGGTTTGGCCCGGAGGAAGGCAGCGAGATCCACGCGAGAACTACAGGGCTTAAAAAGCTGAGGGCAACAGCCCTCTCTCTCTTCTTCGGCTTTCAATCCAGGGGCAAAGCCCACAGCACCTCCTCCTCAGTCTGATGCCCTGTGGTGTGACTCTACCCATTTCTCTTGGCACAGAAGCAATTCCCAGCTTGAAAGCAAGTAGCCCTTGGGGGAGGTGGTGGGAAGGGGTCGCTTTTATTGGTTTTTTGTGTTTTTCAGAGAACCGGGAAGTGATGCCAGCAGACAGGGAGGGAGAGAGATGGCTTCCCTACCCCTCCCCCCATTTTCTCAGTGAGTCATCTAGCTGAGAGAGCAGTTCCCTTTCTGTTTTTGTCCCTTTGTCCCTTTTGTTTTTTTTTCTGTCAAGTGTTCTTCTGTGTAATTTTGGGGTCCTGGTGGGTTGTCCCTTCTTTCCTATTTTAAACCCCCGTAATAAACTGTTCACCTGTTGCTAATTTTGTGCAGTTTTCCGTCATCTTTATTGCACACCCTGAGATGATAAAAGTGGTTCAAATCACCACAGTAGAGCTACAGCCTGGGGCAAGAGTGTCTAGAAAGCCTGCTGAATGGAAAAGGACCTGGTGGTGCTGGTTGACAGCTGACTGAACATGAGAAAGCAATATGACCAGGTGGTCAAGAATGTCAATGGCATCTTGGATTGTATTCAGAAACACTGCAGCCAGCAGGACCAGGGCAGTGATTGTCCCTCAGTATTCAGCACTGATGAAGACACATCTCGAGTACTGTGTCCATTTCTGGGCTCCTCACTACAAGAAAGACACTGGTGCTGGAGTGTGTCGAGAGAAGGGCATTGGAGGTGATCAAGGATCTACAGAGTGAGTCATGTGAATAGTGGCTGAGGGAGCTGGTAGTGTTTAGCCTGGAAAAAAGAGGCTCACGGGAGACTGTATTGCTCTCTAGAACCACCTCAAAGGAGGTTTTAGGAAGGTGGCGCTTAGCCTCTTCTCCCAGGCAGCTAGCAATGGGTCAAGAGAAAATGGCCTTGAGCTGAGCCAGAAGAGGTTCAGGTTGGACATCAGGTAGAGTTTCTTCACTGAAAGTGGGGTCAAGAACTAGAACAGACTGCCTAAGGAGGCAGTAGACTTACCCTCCCTGCAAATGTTTAAGAAATGACTAGACATGGCACTTACTGCTATGATTTAGTTGACAAGGTTGTGTTCAGTCAGAAGTTGGACTTGATTTTGGACATCTTTTCTAACCTTAATGATTCTAATCTAACAGCATCTCGAAAGGCAACTCAGTTCACCCTAAGATAAATACCCAAGAGGAGTGGGATATAATGCCCTCTAGAAATGTCATTCTTTTTCTACTGTCTCTTGTGGGAGCCCAGTTGATAGGTTATATTGTATTCCTCATTTCTAACAGGTTAAAGTTAAGTCAGCAAAATAATGGTGGTTGTGTTATAAAGATATCTCTTTGACATCTCACTGGATTCAGTACAACATTGGCTTCAGAAGGAGCCTTGAGTTCAGTTTGATGATGAAGAACCAGTCCTACTGTAAACCAAGGCAAGATCTCTAAATTATTCAAAATTCTGTAAGACAAACAAGCCCCAAAAGCTTCCACAATTTCTTTTTGTTGTCTTGACAAAGAAAAACAAATGAAAAAGGGAACAAAAAAGGAGAAAGAAATGTCAAATAAAGTTTATTACCTGTAGAAAAACCAATTTACAACACAGCAATGAGGAAATTTATAATGCTTCACCTAAAAGGAACAAAATAGTTTATAAGCTAATAAAAACCATGTGATAACTTCAAAAAGATAAAACCCAAACTACTTTCATGATATCAAGAGTTTTCATTATGTAACAATATAAAGTAAAAAAAAATATATAAAGGCAATCAATTAAAATTTAAACAGATCCTTAAAATGTCTTGGACTACCTGAAACATTGTCATAGATTAAATTACTATTGAACTGCTTACTCTCTCAGATAACTGAAGAAATCCCTAATATGGAAAAGTATTTATAGTTCTTCTGCTCTTCTCCATTACCTTTAATATTTTTTTTTCTAGATATGCTTCTTTCACCAGTTAAACTAAAATGAAAAGTTGACCAGCATTTAGATATGACAAAGGTAGGAAAGAAAGAATAGTTCTGTGCAAATGCCATTCCTATCCTACGTTATGTATTCTTGTTTCTTGGTCTGTGTTCCTTAATGTCTGTTGCAGGGCCATTAGGATTGAAGGAATTAATTTCTACTTAGAAAATCTGTATTTAATTCCCAGATCTGCCAACAATTTCTCCATGTGAACATGAACAAACTGTCTAAGCGTTGAGGTACTTTTCTGCTAAATTTGCATAAGTATTCAGAGCTCAATTCTGAAGGCTTTGGAAGAGTTTGGATGCACAGGACATGCTTGGGATAATTGCTCTTTCCCCCCTACATGCTGACAGATAAATATTTGCAAGTATTCTGAATGCTTTAGGAAGTGTCCAACAGTAAATAAAAGCCATTCATCTATCTGGTGATAATGTGAGTCATGCAGTCTGGCTCTTTTCAAGACAAATAAGCCCTAATAAACACAAAAGTGATTGACAAAAGAATGTTTTTTGATTGAATATGCTAAAATTATTGGAGGTTTGATCTTAGCTTTGATGTTAGTAAGATGACCGGTATCTCTGTAGCCTGCAATAAACATAATAAATAGTCAAAACAGTATCTTGTTTAAGCTTTCCTACATTTTTTTTCCTTTTAATATTGATTCGAAATTAACATTTGTCATGATTTAATCTCAGATGGCAACCAAGGAGCATGCAACTTTTGCTCTTTTTTATCCCACATCAGACTAGGAATCAGGTCTAATATTAGCCAAGTAATACCAAACAGAAAGTTTAAAAGTGCTAGTTCTTGACATTAAATTTCATTAAATTTTTAAAAATGCAAAAGAGAATTATTCCAATCTAACCTCAAAATGCTTTCTAAATAAATATATTTTTTTAGGTATAGAATATTCCCATGTACTTATCCTAGTATTAGTCTTTCCTCATAATTATGACTTCTTCTTATGACTAGTGGTATAAGATTATTTTTGGATTACAGTAACAAGAAGGATAATTATTTGGTATTGACAAGGAAAATTACTGATTCACAAATCATTAAAAAAAAATCAAGTATTACCCAGGAATTTTAATAAATTAATGGATATCCTTTATTATCTTTTATATTTATGTTTCTATAAGGAGACTTTTATATTTGTTCTGCCTCATCATAACAGGTTGTCTGCCATATCTATCCTTGAACTTCTAATAACTTTTGAATAATCATTATTTAATAGAATAGTCTACTTCTAGTAACTTTTAATTGATTTCAGACTAATTAGATGCAGAGGTGGAACTTTCATATAGAAATTCCTAACTACATAAATAAAATCTGGCTGAGTAGAGTTATATGTGTCTTAATGAAGAGAAAATTGCCATATGAATTTATATCTAATTAGGTGCCAAAGAACCAAACCAGGAAAGTACTCTTAGAAAAGTGTCTCTGATGCATGGAGGGATTCAGTCAAATTTGGACCATTCTTGATATCAGATTTAATTAATGATGATAATGATGAGCCCTGTGAAGAGAAACACTTGATTAGACCTAGTGCTTATGGAGCTATATTTTTCTTTCCTCAGTCTGTATGTTCTTATACACTTATAAGACAACAACAAATCAAGGCAAATTCATTTCGATTACCATAGCTGAGGGCCCCACATGGTCCCTGACCTTAAACTGTTACTGACTTCATGCAGTTTCAGAATCAAAAAACTCATTTTTTTAGTGAATTCCTGCTTGAAGAAAGTTTTTTCTTAACCTAAATTGTGTTAGAAACACAGAAATTAAATGAGAGAAGATTTGATGGCTTTTATGAGGCTACACTGGATTCCAAACTTGTGTCAGTTGTAAAGGTTCAAGATCTAAAGCCAGTCTGACTTGGTTTTTTTTTAGAGATCATTTGTTACTTTAAGCTTTACTAATTTAGGAGCTAAAAGGGGTCTTGACCATACCTTGCAAGTCATTAACACAGAATATGCAGAACAACTCCATTCTTTTCTGATCATAGAAGACTAAATATGGCACTTGCTCCTAACTCCTAACTTTTTGCCTACTAAGGAAAGACCAGCTGTCCACCTGGTTGGGAGCAAATAAAGAAAGATTATATAAAAGACCTTAACATCCATGATGTAAGCCAACTAGCGCTTGTGTGCTTTGGCAATGGAGATTTACGCCAGTTTAGAGTACACAAGCAGGACACTGACGAAGTGTCACAGGTTAAAACACAAAGTTTGGGCTGGAATGTAGGATTCTTTAATAGTACAACAGGAAAAACTTCTTAAATTAACTCAAGTTGAATGAATACAGCTAATTGTAGGTAAGGTATGCCAACTCCAATATTTGAATTAATTTTTATTTCTTAATTCATCCTTCTACTAATAAGGAAAATGTAAAAATGTTTTTGAAATTATCAGAACATGTTTAATTTTACTTACTATAGTGAGAAGGTGATGAAAGTTACAATAGCAATCTTAAATCATTGCCTGTACATTCAGTAAGACTTACATTTCCTGTGAATGAGAGTAAAAATGGGTTAATATGTATATCTGAGCTAAAAAGAATAGGAAGAAAATGGATAAAAGTGTGTTTTACTTTCATTAAATGGTCACACGTAGCTGTAGTTAATTGATTTTGTTTATTGATATTTTAAAATACCCCAGGTTTTATAAGATGTAGACATGCACTTTCTATACATAAGTTCTTATTTTAAAAATTTCCATATTTCATTTAAAGTATTATTTAAGTAATATTTTAAGTAATATATAAATAATATTAAAATATTTAACATTAGAATTCATAACTATAATACATACATAGCTCAAGAAGTGATGGTCTTTAACTGAAGCTCAGAAGGTTAGGTATCTTACTACATGCTCCTTGATGCTACGATATAGTTAGTAGTGTTGTCTGTTTTCTTCTACACCAGTTCTGCAAGGAAGCCATACTCTTTATTTCTTATTAAACTTTGGTGAAGCAAACTCCAAAGGTCCTCTTTGAATTAGCTGAGACAGTTTGTAGCAGTTTACAAAGAACTTGTGGAACAAGGCTTGGATGAACCACCTGGAGGAAGCCTCAATCTTTTTTGCTCAGAGGTCCACTAGGAGCAGTTGTCGTTGTAGGGTCCGAGCGATCTCAGAAAACACACGAGCCAGGGTTTCATCCAAGAAGCCATTTAATGAGAGAACTTACAGCTTTTTATACTTTTTAGAAACTAGCATGTTACATCTTTATTGGTCCGCACAATTGTTTTAAATTATTTTATTGGATTAGCTGAAGTATTAGGTCATCTTTATCTTGAGAAACTTGGACTATGATTTTGATACTGGGCAAAGCTGTTGATCAGAAGAGCATGAGAAGGCACTGCAAAAACAGCACCCGCTGGATAAAAGAAAAATCTCTTTGTTATTGTGCGAGAAACTTTGCTGCTTTAGCTTGTGCGAAGCTACAGATGTATTTTTGAAAAAGTAAGACATTGTTTACTTTTGCTTCTGCTGTTCTTTGGACAGAAGTTTTCCAGTCTGACTTCAAGCTTTAGCAGAGGGACAAAATTACTTATGCTAACTTTAAAACTCTCAAAATTAAGCCCCAAAGCCCAACTTTTAAAAATCTACCACCACAAGCAGTTGCAATATCCGTGAAAGTAAGTAATAGAAAGTCTATTTTTATTACATGCTCGTAGGTCTTTTTGTGTCACTATCCAGCATATGTGAAAGAGGGTGACAAGAAGAAAGTGAAAACAACAAAACTAGTGAGCATAGTTAGCTGCAAAACAAAACAGCACTTCAGAGTCTCTGAGTCATGTGATAGGAAATGAGATAATTAACAGAAGTTGAGCCCAAACTGAGGACAGAGGAGAAACCTTTGAGTTCTGTCACTTCAAACTGGAAGCGCGTTTGTGGTATTTATTTTTTCAAAAGGAAAGAGTGTGTGATCGTGTTGAGAAACTTGATATTTTATGTAATTTTGCAAGTGTTAAAAATTTCCTAGTTTTTTTGTCAGGGATATGTCATGGAATCTGTGCCTCCAGCTTTTGATCAGAAAAAAAAAACCAAACCTCAATTATAATCTGCAAATAACTACTGTGAGTGAAATATTCAGCGAAAACAGAATAAAAGTGAATGCTCACATTTCTCCATTGGGGAAAAAGATGGAAAGAGTGAAAAAGTTTTAAATAATTCTTTTGCTAATGAATGCAATGAAAGAGTAAGGAGTGAAAGGTGAAAAAGTGATTGAATGAACAGCAGTTTTGAAAGAAGAACCAGTCATGCTATAGCAAGCATAAAAAAACCCCAAAACAATATGGGCAGATATATCTAAAGTTTTGAAAGATAAGTTTAGGAACTACTTACCTGAAAAAATAACTTAAGGTAACTGCCACAGGGATGATAAAATTTCGGTAAGTATAAGTGGAATTGTAAAGGAGACAAAAAGTAGGTTAAGATCCCATGTAATTCACAGATATTATCATTAGTCTAAAAACTCATTAACAGTAGTGCTTATGTCTCACCAAGCATAGTCTTTTGTACTTAATAGTTTGGACCGATAGTAATACAGTAGATTCTAAATGTATTTTTGCTTTCAAGGGAATTTTTTTACAAGACCAGATCAACTGAAGTGATACTTTAATAATTTAAAGAGTTTAATTTAATGGCAGAACTAGAACTTCAACTTAATAGTAATGTGGGAAGCCAGCAACAGAGATGAAAACAAGTTCTTGGCTTGGAATCACACCTCTAGTTAAGCATATTATTTTGTATACACCAGGCACACATAGATGTATATTTTAAGTGTTTAACTAGCTTTATGTTTTCAAACATTGACTGAAAAAGTTACTTAACACTCTTACTTTTGGAGCATGAGGTTGTAAGGTAGCCCTTGAGTTAGATTTTTTTGCAAAGTAGAACTATGCTCTAGAAAATTCCAGAGCTCTGCAGTTTATGGCTTTGTAAAATGGCAATTATCAGCAACCTTGTTTATCCAACTTTGTTCATCCCATAATATATCTTTTTTGTTTCTTCACAAATTAAATTAGAATTCATAATTCATAATTCTTTCTCTGAATTAGCTTCCCACAGGGAACCTTATTATAACAAATGCAGTTGTTATCACTAATTTTAACAATCTAGTCCTTAAATTGGTAGAAAGTACTTTATGTTTTTCTGTTAGTGAATAGAACTTATTCTTTAAGGAAATATAAAAGTATTATATGTACTGCATGCTGACTGGCTGATAATTTTTTACATATCTGTCATTACAGTATATTAAATATGTAACAATGCAACAAATAGAAAGGTTTGCAGCAAACCTGAAAAAGAATTCAGAACTAAGACTGAAGAAAAAGAAATAATACTTTTATGAAAAGAATTGAGTTGTCTGATGTGTTAATGTATGTTGAAATGTATTTTAATAAATATCGAGATTTCAAAGAAGAACTGCTTCTAGAAGTGCTGAAAGACTATCTCATTCTGGCACTCTGTGCTTTCTCTGCAGGCAATTCTAAGTGACATGGCAGATATTAGGCTTTATTTATAGTTAGACAGGCAGACTAATATGTCTGCATTTTAAGCCATTCTTTAAAATTAGGAATTATTAAAATGGACATTGTTTTCTCTCTCAGTGTATCCCTGAGCTGTCAGAGAACAGCAGGGCAGAAGGCTGCTCTGGAGTGGGAGGCTGGCAAGACAGGCAATGCCACACTGCTACCAGCAAGTGTGCAGCGCTGCAGCATCTGCACAAGGGGAGAAGGACAGGGATGGTGGCGGTGGCTGGGCACAGCCACAGCCCAGCTGACATCCTCGTGTTGCTATTTCCCAGGAGATAATGCAGGGCCGTTTGAAGGCCCTCAGGGCATGGGCAGACAACCTCCTTGGCACTGCAGGAGACTGTAGAGCCTGCTGAGTGTTCAGAACCCTAATACAGGCAATCTCTTTCTCTTGTATTTCCCCATTTCTCCCTCTCTGAGTTTTCATAATGCCGTGTTTTCTTTCTCTTTTGTATACCTACCAGAGACAAGCTTTTGTCTTGCTGAACTTCTGTTTTGGCTTAAAGGAAAATTATGACTGATTTTTTTACTTGTTAATGCAATTGCATTCCTCAGGGATTTCTGTTTTCTATACTGGTGTTCCTAGGTTAAAAAAAATGCTTTGGAATATTCTTTTTTAGGAAGTAAATTGCCTTGTAAACACATGCATCAAGTATTTATATGTCATTACACTTTTGTGAACAAAACAAAAAGCTTTGGACTCTGCCTACCATTGTGGTGCCCAGAGTCAGAGGAACTTCCAGACAGATAATCCCTTTTAGCATTCTCTAATTCTTTGTTCATGTAATTGTTTGAAATAGAATTGACAAGAATGGAGCAAATTATGGCTTTTACATCCTCATATGTTCAAATCGTTCTGTCAAGGATGGAAATGTTGGTATTACTTGTCAGTTCACAAACCTGTTGATGCTAAGAGGTTATATTTAAACCAGGGATTGCAATGCCACCTTTATCATATCAAGCTGTATTTTTTGCCTCTATACAACCACAGATCACTTGACAGCGAATTTATTAGTTCTGAGTAATTTCATCAAAATTTTATTTAACACAACTCAAACAGTATCTTTTAGTCTCTCTGGTTTATGGTGAAAACAAATTCCCCAGGGCTTTCTGGAATACAATAAATAACAGGGTGCAATGAAAGAAGATTGGGTATGGAACATTTAATTGCAATCAAATCACTACTTGTGACGTTAAAACTTCTTATAAAGCCATCTTTGTCTGATGGTAGTCTAGCATGCCTCCCCTCTGCTCTCTAGGAATAGTTTGTTTTAGACTATTTTATTCAATTAGGCTGTGTAAAAAGTAGGACACCAGACAATAGAAACATTTTTCTTTCAGGACTGATCTCTCAGTACGTTTTGAAGACACCAGTGGCTGAGAGACCTGAAGTTACTTTTGTTACACAATCTGAACCTCAATTACCTAATTCAAGCATCCAGTGTTTTTTATTTGCTTTTTATTTAATACTCAGAAGTAGTCTGAACGTCATGTATCTGTGTAAAAGGTTTATACTATTACTTAAATGGACTGCTTCCTAAAGGGTATTAACTGTGAAATCACATCACTCTACCTCCAAATAGCTAAACCAGCCACAAGCTAGGCAGAAAAGGATATGTTATTTTAGACATAAATGTTAACTAAGAACTCTTCAGTGTTGAGAGGAAATATCCTCATGTCCAAAACCCTAGAAGAGAAACAATTACCCTGAAAATTTTGAAAACTTTACCCAGAAAGAGCATTGTACTGGCTAGAAAAATGTTAGTATCTGTCTTCATTTCCTTTCCAGGTATTAAGGGTTTTTATACAGAGACTTGAATGGCATATTGCCAAGAAGTACTGAAAATCCAATCTTAATATATAGAAAACTACAAATACAGTGCACGCCAAATAAGTTTTGCAAGTAGTTGTCTGGCTAAATTTCTCGTAACTTAAACTGCTTCTGCCTCAAATTACTTTCCAAATGGATATGATCCAGGGAAAAAATGTGACCTTCTGCTCATGATAGATGGCAGTCATGTACCTATTACTTTTATTATTATCAATTAAATCTTTAGAAGTTTATGGCTCAAAATGTTCTTGATCTTGCTTTTAGATCTCTGTTACTTCAACTCAAGGTCAAAAGGAAAATGTGATTCTTCTATTCCACTCCAATTCTAACATTTATTTTCCAGATTGACTGAAATATTTATTTTCCCATAGCTATTTGAAAGTAACAAATTTATATACATATATATACATACACATGTATTTGTATATACACATACAGAGATGCAGAAACTGGGAAGATTTTTCAAAGTAAAAAACTTCCTTTGAACTCACTTTCTACTAAGTATTAACACACAGTTTGTAGCTTTGAAAAATCTTCTCTATACAGACTATTTTCAGAGTTAATATTCAATAGAAAAATCTTGTAGCCTTGTTGATAGAAAGAAAAAGGGCTTAGATTCTAATTTGACACTTATGCTACCGAACTCCTATGCCTTATTGGAAAAGAAACATATTGTGCTCTGTGTGCTGTATTTTCACTTTTCTACATGTAATGATAATGTTTTTCTCATGGATGTTCACATCATTTAGCTTCCCGCAAGTTTTCCCTAATTGCAGTAGCACATCTTTAAACATTTAATAAAAGGTAAAACAGGGCAAAAATATGACTATTGTACACAGTTATCTTACCATTTTTTAGAAGAAAAGAGAAGGGTGAGGGAATTAATATTAAGTTAATTAATTAATATTATACTCTAAGAATAAAGAGTAAAATTAGGGGAGTAGATAAGAATGTTTCAATAACTCTCTCTTTATTACTGTTTTTCAAGAGTAAATCACTCTGAATTGCATTTTATAACACAAATATAATACAATTTGTAGTTATTTTGTCAGAACTCCAGAAGTGTTGAACAAAATATCTCTGCTAAAATATCTCAGCTTTCAGCTGAAAAATAAGTAGTTTTATTTTTCTGAAAAGAGAGGAAATTCTGCTCTGATGGCTTCAAGTACTAATCTCTTGATGCTGAAACTTGGACATCTTTTTGTCCCTTGACAGTGTTTTTTCAGTTTCCCAAGGTCCAAATGGCTCCTGTCTATCCCATAGGTTGTTCTCATAATGTTTTTCAGTCCCTCTGTATGCAAATAGCATTGTCCATCTATCCAAATCCTCTAACTACTTCATGACACTTGATCTTTTCTACTATCAATCCTCCTTTAGGCTTCTTTTATTCAAGCTTTTAAAATTAGTCGGTAGCTCTTCACTCGTATTTTCCTATCTTTCATCCCTACTTCTCCCATCTTTTCTATCTCTTCTCCAAAAATAGACAAAGTCCTGATCCCCTCTTAGACAAACTCCTGCCCCTACTCAGTCTTCCTGTTATTGCTTCTCACTTTTCCAAAGAAAACTATTATTGCCTCCAGCCTACCATTGTCATGCTTCAGACAATGCTGATGACTCAGGTTTTCTTACTATGTCCTTCATTTCATGCATGTACAAATTGTCTTGGTCTCCACTTCTTGGCTCTTAATTTTCAACCTGAATTTTATCATCTGGCACTGAATTTGCACTTGTTTTTTCCGATGGAAAGCAGTATTTTTATCATGCTGCTTTGTTTGTCACATTTTCTTCATATAGCCTCCACTTTCTTCCCCTAGCTATTATTTCTCCTGTTGTAGAATGCCTGAATCTCTTAAATTCCTTTGCTCCAAGCTGCTATTAACTAGGCCAGACTAATCCCACCTAATTTTAGCTGTCTAAAAGCTAGCATGTAGCCTGAGCTGTTCATCCTACATTTTTAACTCTGAAGTTAAGAAAGAAAGGCAATTTCAGAGACTGATTCATGATGCCTTTGTATCTCAGGATGGGAGGACATAAACCATAGAGGTGATTGCTTTTCTATATTGATTATCAGAGGAGTTTCCACAGCTAGATTTGATTACACAATCATTTTTAATGGCTAAAATGAATCCTCCAAATATATATTCCACTGTAATTTCATTCATTGATTTTCCCCCTTGCAATCTCCCACACTTATTCCACAAAGCTCTGTATAAAATAGTATTTTCAATTTCTAAACGGAAAATTTTAAATAAATTAATTACTAATTTCCCATGAATAAAATTCTGTTTCTGATAATATAGTTGATTACCTTTTTAATTTTTTTTAAAATCTCAACATTATTGAAAATATCTACTTGTTGTGTTATTTGGCTTTCCACTTTTGTTATTGGACTGATTACCAGGATAGTTAAAAGGTGTTAAGGATAGTTAAAAATGAAGATGTTTTCAATTCAGGTTTGAATATACAGTTCCTAATCAGGAATGAAAAATGCCCACTATTAATATAAGAGGCTGAACAAATGAGATTATTAGTTGATGTAAACTTACAGTGGTTCAAACTTCAGGAAAAAAAAAAAAAGACATCTGGTTGCTCTAGACATGAAAAAAAAGCCAAAAAAATGAAAACCCACAAAAACCAGAAAACCCAGTTTGCTGGTTATGTTAGAAGTCTACAGACAAGAAATTTGAGGTATTAATAGTTAGATGTGAAAACCTTACTATTTTAACAACAGTATGACTTATTTGGTATAATACACAGTTCCTGATATAATTGACATACACATTTCATGATACCCAAGTCATACAATATTAATGCTAACAAATTTAATAAAATACAATAATATATGTAAATTATGTATTGCTTTACATCAAATATTTATTAATTAACATTAATATAAAATATTAAACCACAAAAAATGAAAAAATACAATCAATATGTATATTAATGTTGAAGGTCAGAAACTGAAACGGGGAGGAGTGTTGCCATCTAACACAGATGTTTTGGATCCAAAGGCATCTGATGCATAGTAGCAAAAGATGAAAAGTATATCATACTAAGAGTAATGGTGAACCATCGAGTCAACTGAGCCAAGGTGGATATAATTGTTATAATCTTTTCACTGTATCAGTGAATTGAGTGTTTTTACAAAGACACTAAATGGACTGCTGTTGGGAGAGAAATTTTGAAACTATGTAGAAGATCCATAGAATGAAATGAGGATTTGATAGAGAAAGTAGAGGATGCAAGAGTGATTTCTTCTCCTCACTACAGAGTAACTGATAATTGCTGATTGCAGCTTGAGCCATGGTGATCCATAATCACTAAGGTATGAAGAAAAATAAGTAAAAAGGAGTAATAAAAGCAGAAGAATTAATAAGTTAGTTTCCGATAAAATCTGGGGAATTGCAATTAATATTCCTCTCAGAGAAAGTCCAAGGAAGAAACAAGTAAGAGAATTTTGACAATTTCTAAAGAAAATAAAATTAAATATAATTCCCAACTATATTTTAGGAACTGGATTGAACAGTCCTAGGACTGAAGATGGGTATTTTTTAGATCCTGGGCAGCAAGACTGAGAGTCCAGAAGACAGGAAAAAGGCAAGCAGTTCCACATTTTTCTATTTAAGGGTTGGAAAAATTGCTGGGAAAATAATACAGTCAGCTAAACTCTAGTTTATGGAAAATACTGCAGCAAATAATTAGGGAAACTATATATAAACTAAGAGAATGTACAAGCAGGGAGATTTTAAAAGGAAGACAAGTAACTTCCAATATGCATTTGTCAAAAAATATTATTCTTGCTGTTTTACTTAGAAGTATTCCAAGTTTTGACTTACTGAAATCTGTTATATTACATATAGTGTCCTGAAAGGCACCATATCTGCTATTGGATAATATAGCATATTAACACAAAACATATTAATAGTGACAATGTATTTAAATACATGAATTAAAAGTTTACTTAATTTTCTAATATTTACTGATCTACATCCCAACACTATCAGCAAAATTGACCCTATAGAGCATATTTTTGATTATCTAAATCAATTCCCTATCAATAGATGAGAGGAGGCAAGACCTTTTTTTTTCATCAATAATATATATTCCCACAAAAATACAGATTACATTGACGAAAACAGAGAAAGCTATTGAACTAATTTATTTGAGAAAGAAATGACTGTTCTCAGGGTTGTATTTCTCACATTTTATGAGGAAAAGCACTTGGAGTAGATAAATATGTAGACCTTTAAATATAAGAAAAGCACACGCACAGAAATTCCTTGCCTATTAATGCAAAAAGTTAAGCATTTTGACTGAAAGAAAACTAGAAGGAACACACACATTTATATAGTAAACCAGAACAATTGAAAAGAAATAATAAATAGTGTAATAAAAACTTGTATTACTGCCAAGAAGTAAGTGCTCATTCCAAAAATGTTCTGGACCGCAGCTGCCAAAAAAAAGCTGAGAGCATTATGAAACACACTAAATCTATACATAGAGGGGGCTATAGAAGAAAAAAAGAGTATATTTATTCGTAGGATTTAAGTATATCAAATCATTATGGTTATTTTATGCACAATAAGCAAGATTCTGAGCATGCTGCCAAGCCTTCAAGGAAGCATCATATTGCTTAGGGATCATGTTGATCTTTAAATTCAGAAGAAAGGCTCAAAGAAAGATATTTAACTTGAGTGTTTGATAAAAGCTAAAAATCCAAAATTACACAAAAAATTCCATGTGTTGTTGGACACGGCTTAATAATATTCCTGACGTTAACTCAGGTCCTGATGAAGGTGAGTTGAGATGCACAGAGAAGGCATCAGGAGTCTGTGTAGAAAAAGATGAATAGCAGGTTGCCAGTCAAATTAGAACTTTCAGTGTTCACAAAGATGGAGACTCTTAGGAAGCATTCCTAGTCTGCAATTTCACTTGTATCTCCTAGTATTTTGTCTCTTTGTATTGGTGAAAGGAGGAGAGGTTTTTAAAAAAATTGGAGGTAACACATTTTTTTGAGTCTCTGACTCAGTATTTGTCTTTAAATTAAGACAAGCTATTACTTTGACATTATGAATTCAGGGACTAGGAGCATGCTCTTAACTTTGAAGAAGGTATACTAGCTGCCACATTGTCTCACAGTTTTTGTTCTGTATCTGCCTTTTTGCCTATGAAGATACATAAGCAGGCACATTAATTTCTCTTTCAAGAAAGCAGTTTAGTTTATGTAGCATTCTCAAACTTCCTTGTGAAACAGGATGCCTATAATATGGCTGCAACACATGGGAAAGAGCAGTAAATCATGAATATAGGATACTTAATACAGGTAGCAGGAGAGAAAAATAACTAGAAATCATGATTTGCAAGCTTGTCATTTTAGAAATGGTTCTCTCAAATTAGGGTGAGGTGAACTGGGAATTCTTCTACCATTAATAAAGCATGAACTTCTGAGTTTAATGCCTTCTGCTGTTGCTGGCATATAAATTTTATGTTGACATTCTTAATTACTTCTCCTTTCATAATAATATACGTTGAAGAGGGAACGTAACTTCACTTTTTTTTTTTAATTTTTATTTTTTTTATCTGCAAGTGAGAGAGAAGAAAAAGTGATCTCTGGCCTGATTTTTGTTTCTTCATTATATTATATTGCTCATCCTAAACATACAAATCTGTGAGACAGATCCAAGAAGGAGAAATTTTTTACTTGTTTAACAAGAAATTTTCTTCATGATTTTTCACAATTTCTGTTATTATTTTCAATTGTTGTTATGATCAAGCATCTTGGAATTAAGATCAATAATAAATGTCCCAATAAAAATAATTACTACTGAATATTCTGAGATGAAAGAGACCCACAAAGATCAAGTCCAACTCTTAAGTAAATAGCCCATACTGTGTTAGGACTTGCAACCTTGGCATTATTAGTACCATGCTCTAACTGAACTAAGTTCAGGTTATGATGGTGATGTCATCACAACTTAAATTTCGATTTCAATTTTAGCCAGACCTTTAATAAAATTTGTTTGAAGAAGCACAGAGAGAGGGCTCAAGTATTCAGCACACAAAAGAAATAATTAAATAATAATGAAAATAGTATGATTAAAACCAGTAGTTCTTTCTTCTACAGAGCTCTGGCTAGTTATATGGTGCTGGCTCACTTCATTTCCAGCTGCTAGATTTCACTAAAAGAAGCTAAAAATAAATTCAATACTTTCCTAAAATTACTTTCCAATGTAAGCAAGTGCTGCAGTTGCCATAGGGATGTTATAACATCACAAATGGGAAGCAGTTCACATAGTGGTAAATAAGCACACTAGTAGGCAAGTTGTCCATTTGAGTATGTCTCAAAGAAGAAATTACTCAGACTATAGGTTTTGAAGGAGGAGGTTTTAAGGAAAAAACAAACCCACAAAACAAACAAAAGGATCACCACTGTCTGCAGCAGTCCAAATCCCTGAATGTAGGACTTTACAGGTGTTGGCATCTGTGAAGATGCGAAACACATACTGCCTGTGCTAAGTGCTATAGCACCTAAACTGCAGGACCTACGTCTTCCATTGAAAAAGGGTAAAAATATTTTGTGAAAAAGATTGCATCATCAGGTTCTTGCACTTACTATTTGTCCAGTGAGCCTGGAGCTGTCCAGCTTGTCCTTATTTTGCCTTTTCCTTGTAATGCATTAAGTGACTGAATTCTGGTAGTACATTTACTGCTGTATCCATTTATTCTGAAAGTCAATACAGATAAACACAGAGATGCCTAACAAACAAATGGACTTCCTTTCCAAGGTTTCTTCATAATGTTCTACATCATAAAATTTTAAAGGTCAGGTGATGTAAATAAACAGTGACTTCATTGAAGTTGATGTTACTGTCCTGATTTACAGCAAGTAGTAATCTAGCCCCAGCAACTCAAGCTTTTCATTCTGTGTTCAACCCAGAATAGAAAGCAAATGGCTTGATAATAAATACCATGGAAACAAGAAAAAACACACACCAATCCTATAAAGAATCAATTTAGGAAAAAGGAAGAAAAGCCAGATTGTCTGCTGTTACAATAAATTTCACTGGGATTCTGCAACAAGATAATTTAAATACAAAATATTATGATAGTTTCAACCTTTTAATTTTTTTTTTTTTGGACGTGTCTTTGGTACATGTCTAAGGGCTTTTTATTTTAAGACTTACAACTTTACCAGTCTTAACAAGTTCTTACCAACTTGCTCTTCTGAATTCAAGTTCAAAGAGGTCTTCCCCCAGTTAGCCCATTCTTTTTTCTGGATTGGCCTCTCAGAGCACTGAGCCTTTCTCTGCTTCAAACCCATACTCGTTTTCTCAGGTAAATCATTTAAGTGTGTTACCTTGAAGTGTTTCCCCATTCACTTTGCAGATAGAAGTGAGTAATAGAACAAAGGCTGCTCAAGGATGCTGATCTGTAATTATTCCCTCTGATTACTCATTCCTGCCTGGAATTTAACCTAAACTACATTTATAGCTCTGTTTTACAATATTAGGCCCATAGTAGAGGATGAGTGCTCAAACATAACATCTACATCCCAAAGAAATTCCCTATAAGCAGATCATATCAGCTTTCATGTTAACACCATTCAGTGCAGAATTAAGTCTGAAGTATCATTCACATCTTCCCTCTTCTATCTCAATTAAACCAATATTGTTTGGGACCATGTGGCTGGTCAAGTATAGCAAATGCAAACAAGCCCTCCAGAGATGAATCATAGTGCAAAAGACAACAGTGCTAACTTGAAAATCCGAGCTTTTTCCCCAGGCTTTCAGTGTCCAGAGTTCCGAGCCTGGTGGTCAGGAGAGGGTGAGTATTAACAAGTGGACCTGTACATGGTAGTTGGTTAGATTATTATCGGGGCTGCTAGAGCCTCACAGACCAGTCCGGCTTTAGAGTGAGATATGAGTCATCTCTCCAGATTTGTACAAAGAAAATTTCTGTATTGCACCAGTCACCTAAATTACCTTTATAGTCAACAGGAAAAATAACCTTAGATAGACCGAATTAATCTGATTATTTTAGATGTACTTAAGCACAACATAAGTAAGGTGAATTGTGCTTTGTGTATGCCTATTTATCTCTTTTGGTTATAATGGAAACCTAGAATGAACAACTCAGATAGGTACATTTAGGTGACAGATGTCAACACTTGGGCAGACAAAATTCACCTTGGCTGCTAATATTGCCCTTGCAAACAGTGAATATGCACTCTGAGCTTAGCTCACCTTCAGATACCATGTTCCTTTCTAGAAGACAAAGCCAGAAGCTACCTTAGAAGTATATTGGAATTTTGCAGGCAAACATTGGTGGGAAAGGCATATGTAGCAGTTGCAGAATACATTGTATGGTATCATCCACTCACAGAGCATGTGTGCTAGATGCACAGAAAATGCTAATGGCCAGATCTGGGAACACTATCAGTGTTGCCTCTTGCCCTACACCAAGCACCACTGGTGTGCAGGTAACAGCCATTGAAGTGTATATGGCAGGAAAGAGGGAGTCCCACAGGTCTTTATGTTTATCCTCTCATCAGGGTCTAGTGCCCTGAGTGTTGACTCTTGCTCTCTTTCTTGTCCCCCAATCTGTGTCCTTCTGTCTTTCTCACCCAGTGAGAGATATCATATCTGTTGTTCATACAGTGACTCTCTTGAGAAGTGCCATCATGTTTCTCCATGAATACTTCAGCATTTTATACACATTGGAATAGCATTAGTAGAGGAGCCTGAGAACATTTTCCTTAGGAACTGCCCATGATTATGAAGTAGTCCTATCATGCACTGAAATGTGGGATGTGAAGAAAAGAGTGAATTGAATACTCACTTCCCACCCCCTCTATTCTAAGCAGCAAGCTATGGCTCAAAAGCATTAGCTGTCCTTTCTGTTCATACTTTATTAAGTTTGTACTTTGTGTCATTTTATCACACTGTGGTGGCTGGAAAGGAAACGTGCTGGAAATGGCAGGAACAGTTGACTGCAATATTTCTGAACTATTTCTTTCAACTCAATATGAACTCTATTCAAAAAGGATTTTGTAAGTTTTTCTTCTGGTCAAAATGATAAGAAGATATTGACCTAAATGTATAGTCATTATTGGTTTTCCCAGAAGTGAGCCCTTCAATGAAAAAGGTACTTGAACAAAATACGATCCAGCTGCCCTGTCCTTGTAATACTCTAGTGTGATGGACAAATGAGTGGTATCGTCCAGTATTGAAACTGAAGGTAGAACTGATTTTTATAGCACTGAAGAAGATCCCAGGGTGGACAGAAAAGCAGAGCAGACCCTTTTATTGATCCTAATGTTATGAAAAGCCAGAAAGCAGATTGCACTGAGCGGTCCAAAAAGTCTCATGAAATTATGTGAAGCTCTTTTTGAGGCTGGATTCATTGAACAATTTTTGGAAGCAATGGTAATCTGAAAGAAAAAGTATTCAGATAGTTGTCAGCTTCCATATTTCATTACATTTTTGTGTATATATACGTCTGTATCTTATATATGCATAAATATATACAATTATACATACAGTTTTATATTAAATATGACTAGAAATTTTTGTTTTATGTTTTTCTGTTTATATGTACATATTTTAATAGGTTTATATCCATGTATATGAATTTGTATATAAAAAATCTATAAACGAACGTATATAGCATAAGAAAGCTGTATTTTTCAGTTTTGCCCAAATACACTAAATACTTATGAAAGCACATACTAACAGTACATACTGATTACATGTATGTTAGCGTGGCCTTTGTAATGTCTTGGGATTTTTTTTTTTAGTGGTGTTTAAAGGTCACTCTGGTTTGAAGGTTATTACTCAGATACAGACTATTTTATAAAGCAAGATAGAGAAGGGTGGAATCAGTAGAGACCTTGGTCAGACACTTCCCAAATGTCTCTAATAAAAGAGGCTGAATATTCTCCAGTCTGGGGATCACAGGTGCTGTTACACCTCCAGCTTTTGCTGACAGAGAGAATTTTGATGCCACAAAATGCAAGATGGAGATCAGGCAGTGATAAAAATTTACATATTAAATTAATGATTTTGTTTGTGTTAGTTGTTTACAAATAAATAGATAACTGAGTAGAAACAGTTGAATATTCATAAGTGCGTAACTCAATTTACAGCACTGTCTGAATCTAGGTATGAGAGTGTGTAGTGGTTTGACCACCTTTTAGCCTTCAGGGGGGCGGATTTAATAAAGGTGATGGAAAAACTGAATAGAATGGTCAGCAGGAGAACAGTTTATTAAGGGAATTAAATTAGAGAGGTTGGTTAACCCACAGGAGACCCCCAGAATTACATTGAGGGACCCCCAATACGCCAGGAGGGAAAACAAACACACAAAAGGAAGAAAGGGAACTGTTCCCTTCAGCCAGGTGACTAGTTGAAAGAAACTGTGAGGAAGGGTAGGAAAGGGTGTCTCCTTCTTTTTCCCTCTCTCTTTAGAAGCACTTCTGGCCCTTTAGTCTCTGAAAAACACAAACACAGGTGAAATCCAGTTCCCTCCCTCCCTTGTCCGAAGGGATACTTGCTAGCAAATGGCTCCCGGGGTGAGAGGAATGGGTGGAATCCCGCCGGGGGCCTGCAGGCGCTGGACACCGGGGCTGTGATGCTTCTCCTTGCAGCGGCGGCCAAAAAGAGAGCGGGGCGTGGCCGTGCTTCGACTTTTTTTCCTTCTCCTTTGTCGCTTGAATGTCGTCACCTTATTCCTGGTCAAGCTAGCTTCCCATTTGTCCAGTCAGTCGGGCCCCGCCTCGCTTCCAGAGTTTTCTCGTTGAAGAAGTCACGAGTTCAGTCGTTAGGCGCCATCTTTGTTCTCATGGCGGCTGCACCTCAAAGATGCCACAGCGCCAACACAGTGCCAGGGCCAGCTCTCTATCGCTGTCCGTCAGCAGCCGTGGTGNACCCCAGGGCCATGCACGGCGACGGCCGGCGATAAGCCGCCGCCCAGCCTCCACGCTCCCGGGAGCAGCTGGGACGGGGCTAGAAACTGCCGCCCCACCGCCAGGAGGGTGCAGAGCTGCTGCCCGGCCTCGGCCCGTCCCCGCTCCGTCCTGGCCGAGGCAACCCCCTGCCCTGCCTGGGATAGGGCTGCCTTCATCTCAGCTTTTCCCCCTCCCCCCGCTTCAGGGAAACAGGAAAAATTTGAGGAAAAATTGAATTTTAAACTCAAGTACGTGGGATTTCTCTCTTATACCCCCTTTCAAAAGCCCTTTTTTCAAACAGCTACAGAGTGACACTGTTAGTGCCACCAAGGCAATTGTCCCTCTAGACTAGGTTACATACCCCAGTAGCAGAACTAAAAGAAAAAGCTCCTTTGAAATGGTGGAAGTGTGTCTGTTGGGTTACAGCAGGTTGTCCAATCTATGCAAGATATAGAGGGATTAACCAGTTCCTCATGCCTGTGCATCCTAATTCAAGCTCTAGCTAAAGTTCAGTTAACTTCCTCCCCATTACTAAAATACTGAAATACTAGAGTTTCTCATTCTCAAGGTGGTCATTGAAGAAGTTGCTGAAGAGGACAAACTGCCAGTGTCTGCCCTATATTCACCCTTTCTACTAACAGATTTACTGACAAGCCAGTGAACAGTTGAAACTTCTCTACACACAGAGAGACCAGAACAATCCCAATCTATTCCCCTATCATAGCACTTCAGAGAATTGACTGTTAAAACTTTCCCAATCTGAAATAAAGCTAGTAGGACCTCATGTTTTCATAAAGACTCTTATCTGTTGTCTTAGGTTTTTTTAATTTTCTCTCTCTGCTTCTTGTGCAACACTTCTGAAAATGGATTAAGTATTAAATTCTTGTCATAGCATATATGAAAGTTGACAGCTATATTGAGCCAGCAGTACTTGCCAGATATATTATATGCCGGCTATCCTACGTTGGATACACTGTGCTTGCAGGAATACTCTGCCAGTTTCTGACAGCACATGCTATGCCAGCTTCTGCAGGTTCTGACCAGGCCAATTCTGGAATTACAGAAAATAAGGCTAGACTTAAAATTGCAAGTCAAAGATAAAGATAAGATCAGCTGTTTCTGAAACATCCCTGAAAGATGATCATCTTACTTGTTCCTGAAACCAAAAAGTGACAGTAATTTCATGATCCCAGGGCAAACTATTCTAGTAAATAACTACCAGACAGTTATAAATATATTCATAATGTCTAAAAGAGATACCTGTTGCTACAATTTTTGCTTATTACTTCTAGAAAACAAAGAGTGCAGCTTGCTTTCTTTTTCTTTGACAGTTACCTTTAAAACACGTGAAGACCGTTGGCTCATCTTTCCACCCAAAGCTTGGTCATCTTCTCATAAAGAAAAAGAACATAATTCCTCTGGTCCTTCTCTATAGGTTTCTTTCTTTAGATTGCAACTCATTCCAGTTGCACATCTCTGGGTCCTTTATGAGAGTTCAAGGACAGCCATTAAACTATATAAACTAATGACTTTTCTATAATTCCAGAATTTAAAATGAAACTGTGAGGGTGAACTGTTATTTCTTTCCATAGGTGTAAAATAGCCTTTACTTTCCTATTTTAATATGAGATCTTTTACCTCTGCTAACTTGAGACAATTTTTGAGATGCTTTGAAGGCAGTAACACCTTAGTGTTTATTTTGCTTGTAATTGTCATAGATGCAATTATAGATATGCATCTAAAAATAGATATCTACCAAACTCTCTGCAAAGGATGCAGAGAATGAGAATGATCTCATTACACTGGGAATGGAAGGAAAGTATACACATGGTCCCTTTATCTATTTTACACAGAGGAAATGCATTTCTTTGTATTTGAAAAGATCACTGCAGAAAACATCTGTATAGTTCAAAGGTTGTTTGAGATCCCTCATTTGGCTGACCAGGTACTGATAGTCCATGGAAAGTTACTTACTGTCTCACACTTCTTTAAGCTGACACTCTTTGAGCCAATTTTAGTTGTTTGATTGGTGATGTCAGCCTATCGGATTGAGAAAATTGTCATGCATCAAGAATGGGAATCTTCAGAGACTGCAACAGGGAAAAGATTTTTCCACTCAGCCTTTCAAAATGGTAGCGTACACACTCTCATCCCTGGTATCCAACTCTGACTTAAGGGAGCAAATGCAGACTGTGAAATATGGCCCTGAATCCCTGCGTACACACTGCTGCATCTATAACACAGATACAAACAGGAACAGAGCATCTCTTTGATATGGGTCTGTGTTATGTCAGCAACGGGAGCAGTAGTTGAAAAAAGTGCAAAACACCACAAATCCCTCCACTGAAGAAATCCTGATTGTAATCACACATGACTGCAAAGCACACTGGAAGTGGCAGACAACAGATAGTGTATGGATTCACAGTGACAGGCTTTGCAGGTAGGTCTAGTGGAACTGTGCCAGAAGCCATTTCTCAGCTGTAGATTGCCATGCTGATGTCTCCTATCAAGACAGCCATGATGAGAAGCAACAGTTGTATTCATACTTTGCTTCTCACAAGGACAAAAAACAAAACAAAAACAACAACAACAACAACAACAACAAGCATTATTTAGATGCTGAATATGAATTTGTTTAGCTGAGTTTACTTTGCAGTGCCATAAAAAGTCAGCAGGATGTCCTGGTCAATGGCAAGTTGAATATGAAATTGAATATGAATCAGCAGTGCCCTGGCAGCCAGGAGGACCAACTGTGTCCTGGAAGCATCAGGCAAAGCATCGTCAGGCAGTCAAGGGAGGGGATTGTCCTGCTCTGCTCTGCACTGATGTGGCCTCACCTCGAAATTGTGTCATGGGAGGTTTAGGTCGTATATTAGAAAGAGGTTCTTCCCCCATAGGATGGTTGGGCACTGGAACAAGCTCCCCAGGGAAGTTGTCGCAGCACCAAGCCTGGCAGAGTTCACGAAGCATTTGGATAATACTCTCAGGCACATGATGTGACTCTTAGGGATGGGCCTGTGTAGGGTTAAGAGTTGGACTCAGTGGTCTTTGCAGGTACCTTCCAATTCAACATATTCTGTTATTCTATAATTCTTTATCAAGTAATTGTTGAACAGACATAAACAACAGGTGCATAGCTTGATAGCTCTGCTACATGAAACAAGGTCAAATGCCACAAAGGCCTCAAATAATCCTCATTACATATAATGTCCTGTGCCAAAGCACTGTAATAAAAGCCTGATCTGTACATTACAGACCCTTTGCAACCTTAGTCCTGCTTAGATAAAAGGTAAAGATTTTTTTTCTGCTTATTTTCCCCCAAACTAAAATGCTTTCAGAGTGGTTGCTGTACTTTTCAAACTTTCCAGTCTTTGAAAACAAAATTTTAAAGATAGGAAAGAAAACAATATTTTTTTTTAATTTAAATCAAAGGAGCTAGATCTTGGATAGTTTATACTTTTTAGTTTGATTCTCCCCAATATACTTCCTTCCCTAGTTCCCCACTGGCCAACACTGCTGGCTGAAATAATTTTTTTGCAAATACAGTTCATTTCTGTATTATTAGGGTCTCGTGCCTCTAAGGAATGTAGCTTCTCACTGACACATTTCTTCCTTGCAGACATCCCTTCTCACAGTTTACTTTCCAGTTCTGGATGTGATGAATCTTTCTTTCCTCCCCTTCAGCCTGTGAGAATAGGACCGTTATTTTGATATCTTTGGTACTTGTTTCCTCTCCTTCTTTCTGCATGTGCTGTCATGTAAATGATTATTTAGATGTGTCCATGAGACTTTTATTCCTGTCTTCTCCTTTAAGTCACAACGACTGGTATTATCTGACCACAACACAAAGTTTTTCTGTATTCTGCCTGATCAAAATTCCAAGGCATAGTTTCATTCTCTGAAGTGCTGAGAGGAAGAATGGTCTGCAGGAATCATCTTGCAGACAGGAAGTTTACATGAAGGCAGTAGACATAGTGAAGGACATTATGCTAACCTCTAAAAGAAAATCTTAACCATTACTCTGTAAACTACAGTAATATTTCATTAGTTGCTCTTTTGAATTGTACAGAGACTTATACAAACATGTTTTAAAACTTTCTTTTGGACAGATTTTAGAATATTTATAGAGAAAATTGAGGAAATATCCTGCACATTTGTCGCTGACACAAATAACACAAAGCATATCCCTATAGAAGCCTCTTTCCACATTGCTAAAAAAATTTGCTTGTTTACTCCATATTTAAATTATTTGCTAAGCAAATAGCCACAAGCCATGACTACTGACACAAATCACAGCATTTTTTTATGATGGCAAGTCTTTTCTGCTGAAATGTAAGCCACTAAGTAAAGTAGTAGCTAATAATATTGAATACTGCGTTGCACTGCAGAACTATCCATTCATAGAATCATTAAGAAACACAGGGTTTCCTACTTCACAAATAAGATATCCTAAAAAAGGATTTGGTCTATTTAAGAAAGATTAGTTGAGAAAAATTCATGGGGTACAGAATTTCAAAAGGTTAGTATATTTAAAAATTTGATAAATAGTTTTCAGACTTTCACTCTGCCTATTGCCTTTTCATGTAAATATCCTCAAATTATTTACAAATTTGAACAATGAAGGATCAGTGATATTGTTAACATCTTAGCCTTTGAGTCAGATGATTCAAAGAAGCTTCTGACTACAGAAGCAGTGTCTTAAATCTTAAATTCCAGCAAAAAAACCATGTACCCTGTGCATAGATTAAAGAAAACTGAAGGCCTGGGGACAGAGAAAAACTCATTAGCCGCAGATTCCTTTCCTTGGGGGGTGACTCTAACCTTCGCCTAGAAACAGCAAGATGTCCATACTCAGCCAAAACCCTTATTGGTGCATCAATCATACTAGAAACAACAAACCATGTGTTTCTGAAGATCATCATATCTTACTCAAAGGAAATTTCACTGATAGTACTGTACCTCCTGAAAACAAGGATACTCAGAGCTATCCTTGGACAATGCAGTTTGATGTCACTCTCTGCATCAGGGTTAGGAGAGCTACATACAATATAATTTGAAGACAGAGTAAATGGTTCTCCTTAAAACAGAGTAAAGAAGGAGTTTTGGGGGACAAAGCAAACTCAGCACTCAAACAATGTTCCATTCTCCCCTCCTATCAACTCTCCCTCACCTCAAGACCAGCAGAGTTTTGTTTTGTTTTTTTTTTTTTTTTTCTCAGCAGAGGCATAGACCCCTCTCAGGACTTTAAAGCATTTCCTTTTAAGCTGTCCTTGACTTTATTATACTGAGATTTTGATATACCTATCTTTTACCAAATTTTTGCTCCTTTGTGGTCTAAAACAAGCTGCAGAGGAGTTAGCTGCTATTTGACTTACACCTTTCTTGCACTTCTTTCCATCCCAGTAGCACAATTTTTTTTCAGAAGCTGTGATTCCACAGGAACTCTCAATACGTTTAATTTGATTAATTTTTCTATTGCTTAAAGGAATCTGGTAATTCCCTAAATCATCTCCATACATTTTGACATTTTTGGTTAAGCATATGATGGAGCGATTAGCTCCATCCATTTTATAGCCAGGTACAATAGAAGTGTGAGTTCTCCTTACCCTCCACCTCAAAAGACATATATCTTCCGGACATCAAGAAAAGAGATCATTAGTATGACACTCAATGGGTGGTTCAGCCTCCTGTACAGCCTGTTTGACCTTTAGTGGCATCTAGTGGCAAATGAGTTTGTAGGGAAAACCTTCACAATTATGTGGCAATTAAACTAGTAGAAAAATAATTTCATCTTTGTATGTAAGAGCAGGAGGAATGGAACTTGTAGCAGACCAGAATTGCTGGCTGCCAGGCTACCTTAGTAGTCTAAACTAGTGACCAGGCATTATAAACCACGTAACCAAATTAGTTTCAATGCTAATTTATGGGGCTTTCTAAATATGATTTGGAACAAGGACTGTAGGTAGTTAAGAAGTTAACATTAGCCACCTTTTGAAAATCAGTGTGTTATTTTTGCTACTTTAATTATGTTGATCATAATTTACTTCTTTCATAAAAGTATATGAGACATTCTTTTCTATCACAGTATGAGGGTCCTCTTACTATTACCCTCAGAAATAGTACGACAGATTTTGATATTGCCTTGGCAGAAGTGAGCCTCTCTTCCTAACTGAGATTCACCAGTGTCTTGATTTTACCAGATGTCACAATGCTTTCTTCTCCTGTTTAGTATTAAAATATATACAGAGCAATATGGTGAATAGTGGCTACCCACAGTTCAGAGTCAGAAGATGTTTGTCTCATAAATATATGGTTTCATATCCAGGCAATATACTGATAAAAAGTGATAGAGTCTTCTAGCTGTGTTGGAATAATAGTCTGCAATATTTAAATTAAAGTTTTTTAGTGCATTAGTGCATTAGTTTTATAGTGTTCTGTATGCAAATAGAAGAAATTTAACAAGCATTGTAGGTGAAGTAGTCTGCCTGAATGTTTTTTTTTTTCTAAATAAACCCAAATGTTAACAATTCTAGACAAAATATATATATTAAAATTTCCATAGGAAGTATCTCCACAAGTACAAAAAGTCATGCATGAATTATTTTATGCTTATCTGTTATGCTTATTTGATAGCTGTATAAGGGATGAGAAAATGGCTATGAGTATAGCATTTACAATCCTTAATATTTTCTGAATAAAATGATCACTTACATTATGTATCTACTTACATTCATGTAACAAAAAAGAATATCTGATAGAAAGTTTAGTATTGCTCATCATTTGGATGACTGAACAGGTATTGTTTGAGAATGCTTTTCAGTGAAATATTTTCACCTAAATTCTTTCCTTTACTGAGATATTGTCAGATTAGATCAACTTTACATGGGACCCCAGTGGGAAATGCAGGAGGAGGTATTTGGGCATTGTAAAACTGCGAAATACTCTGTAGTCAAATCTCTTAGGACAGCTAAGATGACAAGAATACTGTAATATGTTATTCTGGGAGATGTTGATAAACTCTTTCCTTCTGTATTCCAGAAATTTCTCCTTTTTCCTGATAAGTGCCACTTCCTAAAAGTGCTATAAAGCAATATGCCACAATCTTTTAAATCAGCTATTTAAAACAAAAAAACATGTGTTATATTAGGACACAATATACAATTATGCATATTCACAATTCACTACTTAAGAAAGAAACCAGAAAACTTTCCTCTGGAGATTAATTAATGAGATACATTAGTATAACTAGTCCTTCTTATTTTCTTTGCTGAGGGATATACCCGCATTTTGGCAGCTAATAAAACTCTAGAGGCTAGAAAATATATTTGGGACAGTTGAGTAGGTTTGTCTGCCAAATTAAATAATAGACCAGAGACACTGGAACAGGACTAGAGGAGGCACAAAATAAGCAAAAGCAATGCCAGCTGAGAGGTCTAATGGTGTTACTGGAAAGTGGTTTGAACAGCTTGCAGCTGAGATGAGACAAAAAGTCCATGTAGATAGAGAAGGCCATCTGTCTCTGAATGCATTTTTCCCTTTAGAGCTTAGAAAAGATACAGAAATTATTTGAGTTCCTTGATTTGTACTGTGAGAGGAAAATGGGAAAAGATGGTTACATTCCTCTGGCACTACACTGCAACTTCAGGTTTTTGTTTGGTCAAGAGAAAACCTCCTGCTTGAAGAGATATTAAAACATTGTTATGGGCCAAACATCAAACAGCTCCCCATTAATAAAACTGAATGAGTCGTCAGTGCATAACTGATTCGAATAGCAAAGAAACTGTATTCAGATGAAATTGATAGGACATTTAAAAGAAATGCCAAGACATATTGACTGTATATCTGTGAAGTCTCAGAAAAATGTCCCCTCTGGAAGAGGTAGAATCTCCAGTCATCTTCTTGCAGCAATAATCTGAAGGCTGGCATCTGAGAACTGACCAGAGAGTTTACTGTTTTCAGTGCAATGGTGGTCTTTAGAAAACTAATAGCTTCTAGTTAAGAGACTAGTTGAACAATTTGGTTTTGATTCAATAAATCAGTTTGCAAGTTTAGGAATGTTCCTTAAATTGAAGTGGATTTTGTTCTTAAAACTTATGATTTTCAAGCACGATACTCCAGCAGTCTAAGTGTACAGTATGCTTTTTTCTCTTCAAATCCAAGAATAGATAAGATTTGAAGGACAGGTCCAACCAAAGCTGAAATATTTTTTAAAAAATTTATGGATTATCACAAATGTAAGCCTCATTTGACTAAAAGATGTGGAAATACAATGTGTTTGGCAAAATGCTTAAAATCTGAAAGTTTCATTTATGGCCAACATTTAGGTCTAAACATAATGGACTAAAAAATTGTTAAGGCACACAACAGTCATGGTCAGATTTACATGAAAATATTTTAGAAGAGATGATATTTGGAACACGAGTTGTATTGGTTTCTCTGTGGCCAGGTTTTGGTAGCAGTGGGGGGGGGCTGAGGGAGAGGCTTCTTCGAGAAGCTGCTGGAAGTTTCCCCATGCCCAGGCTGGGCCCGCTGCTGGCCAAGGCCAGGCCAATCAGTAGTTGGCAGAACGCCTCTGTGATAACATATTTAAGAAGGAAGGAAAAAAAAAAAAGCTAGGAGGTGATGAAGAGGAGCAGGGTGAGAGCCTGTGAACAACAACACAGACACCAAGGTCAGTGGAGAAGGAGGGGCAGGAGATGCTCCTGGCGCCGGAGCTGCGATCCAGCTGCAGCCCATGGTGCAGACCATGGTGAAGCAGCTGTGCCCCTGCAGCCCATGGAGGACCACAGGAGTGCAGAGATCCACCTGTAGCCCGTGGAGGAGCCACGCCGGAGCAGGTGGATGCTGGGGAAGGCTGCAGCCCGTGGGAGACCCAAGGTGGAGCCGGGTCCTGGCAGGGGACTGTAGCCTGTGGGGAGAGGAGCCCACTTGGAGTAGGATTCTCCTGTTAGGATGCGTGGCTCGTGGGGCCCACGCTGGAGCAGCCTGTGCCTGAGGGACTGCACCCTGTGGAATGTCAGCCATGTGGCAGCTGTGGGTGAAGGGCTGCTGCCCATGGGATGGACTCTCGCCGGAGCAGTTTGTGAGAGGAACTGTATCCTGTGAGGGATGGACCCCATGGAATGCGGCTGGAAGGACTCTTCTCCCCAAGCAGCGGCTGAGAACAGCAGCTGACCACAGCAACACCTCCCCCCCACCTCGCCTTTTGCCTTGACCGCTGCGGGAGAATAGGTTGGATGTAAGAAGGAGGGGGTGGGGGGTAAAAGGTGTCTCTTATTGCCTCTCACTCTTAGCTCTGATCTTGTTAGTAATAAACCTATTATTCCCACATGGAGTCTTGTTTTGCCTGTGACGGTGATTAAGAAAGAATTTGCTGTAGTCCTTATCATAAATAACGAAACCTCTCGTTATATTCTCTCTCTCCTCTATAGCTGGGCAAGGGGGAGTGAGAGAGTGACTGCAGAGGGCCCCTGGCACTCAGCCCGGGTTAAACCACTACACGAGTATAGGGAAAAGTTCTAAGTATTAGTGGACAATGGCGTATGCTTCAGTGAGAACAGCAGACAAAGAAAGAGCAATTTAATGATTATTACTGTCCTTATAGGTTCTATTGTGTTAATCCATTGATTTCAAAGTAAGCCCTTCCTTGAAGAATTTAACTACCTGTTGAGAGAAAAAAATACAAGGATTAAACATATATGTAGTAAGAAAAAAGCTAGAGTGTAAAACAAATAATAAACATTCTTGTTTATTTGTAACTGATAGGAGCAACAGGAGGAAAGGTATGCCTTTGGGATAGTGAAAAAACAGCATTTAAGAGAAAGGGAGGAAATAAAAGGTAAATATGGATAGTGTAGTATAGGAAAGGTTGACTGTAAGTAGCTTGAATGTGATGTCAAAAGTGGAGCTGAACTGTTCAAATTAGAAATGACACTGTACTGCATGCAAAAGATCAGTTAAGATGGAGAAGCTATGAAAAGCAAAGAGAGATAAAATTGCTAACAGAATCAAAGCAACACAGACTGCGAGAGAAGATAGTTTTCGTTTTTCAAAACTCAAAATGACAGCCTCTATGGGCTGTATTCTGTATGCTGAACACTCTTACCAGAGACAGCCAAGAACTTTAGGAATCAGTTATTGTTACTCACTTCCAGAGAAATCAGCTCTCATTGAGCACTTAATTGTTAATACTTATTCTAAGGATCTACTCTATGCTCCAGACTCTCTGAAAGAAAAAAAAAAAAAAAAGCTTAAAACATTTTTTAGATACTCAGTTATTAAAGTCTTTAGATAAAGTCACAACAGTCTAATCACAGCAGGGCTATTGTCAAAACCACATCAGATCATCCTTGACTTTGTCAAGCTGAACGTTGGAAATCACCAAAGCTTTTCAAGAAATCTCCAGGGATGGAGATTGTAAAACCTCTGTGATTGCCAGTGTTACAATGTGCTTTCAGGACAGATGTTTCCTAATATCCAGTCTGAGTCTCAGTTTTCTCTTTCAGAAATGCCAAGCAATACTCACAATTCATAACAGAAGTTTAAAAAGGTCCTTTATTAAACACAGTTTCAATGGCACAAGAAGTTCCACGCATTCATCCACACTTCTCATAGACTCTTTTTACCTGAAGAGAAACAGCAATAACTTAGAGACAATCACACAGACATGTCTCAGTATTTACACTGTTTTGCATTCAGTGTGTTCCTCCATTTTACCATTGCCTATGTGTACATGGTTCTTGCAATCATACTTTACCCCAGGGTGCGAAGCAGAGGTTTAACCTACCAACAGTGGTCAAAAACTTCTCACTATATGCAAAAGTACAGTTCTGAGCTTACACCTTACCTTGGATTCATGCTATAGGCTGCCCCTGATATGAATGAGGCTTGGGTCATTTGAGCTGAGGAATTGAAAGCATCTGGATATAATGCTCATCTTATGTACTGTTGGCTACAGATACTGGAATTCCTTAGCCATGAAAGTTTCCTCTGTCCTTTGAGAAGCACTTTTTGAAGACTATCATGCCAGTGGTGCATCCTATTACTGTCACACTCCAAGTTGTTCTTCAACCAACAGATTTCACAGTTTGGACAAAACATGGAAACAAACATATAGTGGATGCCTATGCTGTTTCTCACTTCCAGTGACAGTCTGTTTGTCAACGACATTTTTTTTCCTCTGGTGGTTCAAACAGGAATGTCATTTACTCTATATATCTAGGTGAGCAATAGGTACCAAATAGGCTGTTAGTCATTTATCATGGGTCTTAGATCTTTCAGTTTTAACACGCTGATCCTTAAATTACTAATCTTCCTGGTTTGGGTTTTGTCTTTAACAAAATGTACACTCTAACTCTGTTGTGGAAGCATTCATGCAAGTCTGAATAAACCCTTATATTTCCCTTACGAACTTGATGATCATAGCATTGGAACTACATTTATGGTTTATTTCTAATTTGTATTCTCTTGTTAATGTACATTTTAAAGTATGGAAGTAACTTTTTTAAAAAAAGTAATTCTGCCCTAGCATAACCATCTGCAGCAATACAGTAAGTCCTTGGCAACACTAACTAGTTCATAGAAGTTCTTACTAGATATAAATAATCCCATTTTCTGGCAAAGAGAGTCCTCACAGTGTGATCTTTAGTTGGAGGAAAGAAAAGTTATGTTAGTTGGCAAATCTAGCAGCATAATGTAGTTATTATTAAAAAAGTGACCATGTAAAAATGGCACCTTGTTAAATAGTGTAACAACTCTCTGTGCATATACTAGGGCAGATTGGTTTACACCGTTTAAAACTAAAACAAACTTTTATTGCTTTCTACTCCTTTTAACACTTCTGAGCCAACACGTCCAGCCAGGATATGGTCAGAGCCAAATACTAAACGAAGTATTTTAGCAGGACCAAGGTGGGCTTTAAATATATAAGTAATCAATACAGATTTAAAAAATGGGGCTACTGGAGACCTAAATTTCTAAAAGACTCCTCTTTTTAGTATAAAACTTTATCATAGAGATTTTGCAGAACATACCCAGTATTTCAAAACTTCTTGTGAGACTGCCAGTATTGATGCTTCCCAGTGGCAGCTGTGTGGCCAGAGGTTTCAGACATGCTCTGCTCTTGTGGGTATGTCTGAGATTTATTGACATGCAGCCATCTGGTCAGGGATGCTCTCCATTTCTCTGCAACATCGATCCCTTTGCTTCTGTGATGTTTCAGGTGAATTAGTGGCAAATGCTACAAAGTGACTGCTTCTAGATCAGCAAATTAGATGTACTCAGGCCCACTCTCTAGCATGGAGGCCATTGTAGAGCAATGTGCCTTGTCCCTGCAGTTAAGTCTATTCTTCTCCAGCTCAAAATGCCTGTATTTCTCTGTGAGAAAATTAAAAATTCAAGCCATGGAAATGTTCCCAAGACACCAGCTTTTTGACAAGATGGTGGGTGGCACTTAGTCATTTTCTTGAAGCTAGGTTGTTGTATTCCAGCAGATGTAAAGAGCATCAAGGCTTTGATATTACAGCTTTGTGATAAGGTCTTTCTTTTCAAGACAGAAGTTACTGGTTCTTGATTTCAAGGTTGCCCATATATTTCACATGAAGTAGTCCCTCTAGGAAGAAAGAAATAGGTTCTTTCCATAGTCTAGGACTGGTTCCTAAATATTTCTATTACAGCAAATATCACAGGTTATTGAGCATTGTTTCCCTCTTTTCAGACTTGTAGTGTAAAGAAACCATATAACATCCCTATTCTACGACAGAGTACATGGCTGGAGATGTGCTTAGAAACAACCATTGGGTTAAGGACTGATGGAGAAGGGTGGTCAACACTTAGCTGCTTAGATATCAGTTGTGTAATGGCTGAGGTGTTTCTGTCGATGCCCAAAGTTAGGGGTTTAATCATCTAGGTAACACTGACTTTGAAATCTGAAGTGGTTACACCCTATGGCCACCCTGTGCACTGGATGAGAGGAAGTGGAGCTGAAGGTGCAAGTTTTGAAGACAGATATCTGATTGTATTTGAGTTTAATGGATCTGTGGTTTATCCATATTTGTTTTAGTTAATCCATGCACAAACATGGACGTTACCATCACATATTACCTTCCTAAAATCAGTTATTCACTTTTGTCATGGAAGACAATCAAACATACAATGGGAAGAACTTCACTAGAGGTAGGTTTGACTCTTTACAAAGAGGTTTAGCAAAACATTCTTTTTGCTAAAAAATTGCATTTCAATGAAAAAACACATGATCGACAGCTACTGAGCTGGTAGATAGGGACAGGGAGCCAAATAGCCCCCCTGTAATCCAGGAAGAAGCAATCAGTGTCATCCTGAGCCATGTGGATCCTCACAAGTCTATGGAACTAGATGGGTGATGAGGGAGCTGGCAGAAGAGCTTGCCAACCCACTCTCCATCATTTATTATCAGTCCCAGCTCACTGGGTGGACTAGGATGACTGGAAGTCGGCCAATGTGACTCCCATCCACAAGAAGGGCCAGAAGGAAGACCAGGGAAACTATAAGCCTGTCAGCCTGACCTAAGTGCCGGGCAAGGTTATGGAGCAGACCATCTTGAGAAAGGTAACATGGCACCTCCAGGACAGCACTGATTTGGGAGGAGTAGGTCCTGCCTGACCAACCTGATCTGCTTTTATGACCAGGTGACCTGCCTGGCGGATGAGGGGAAGGCTGTGAATGTAGTCCGCCTGGACTTCTGCAAAGCCTTTGATGCTGTCTCCCATAGCAAATGCCTGTAAAAGCTGGCAGCCTACAACTTGGAGAGATGCACTCTGTGCTGGCTGGATGGCTGGTCTTAGAGACTGGTGGTGAATGGTGCTGCATCCAGTTGGTGTCAGTCACTAGTGGTGTCCTCTAGAGATCAGCGTTGGGCCCAGTCCTCTTTTATATCTTTTCTGATGATCTGGATCTGGGGATCACGTCCATCATTAGCAATTTGCAGATGACACCAAGTTGGATGGGAGTGTTGATCTGCTGGAGAGTAGGATGGTCTGCAGAACCTGAAAAGGCTGGATAGATGGACTGAATCCAACAGCATGAGGTTGAACAGGACCAAGTGCCAGGTCCTGCACTTTGGCCCCAATAACCCCATAAGCACTACAGGCTGCAGAGTGGCTGGGGAGCAGCCGGGCAGAAAGGGACCTGGGGGCACTGACTGACAGGAAACTGAACAGGAGCCAGCAGTGTGCCCAGGTGGCCAAGAAGGCCAATGGCATCCTGGCCTGTGTCAGGAATAGTACGGCCAGTGGGACCAGGGAAGTGATTCTGATCTTGGTGCTTGGCACTAGTGAGGGCGCATCTTGAGTCCTGTGTCCAGTTCTGGGACCGTCAAATTAGGAAGGATTTTGAGGTGCTGAAGCATGTCCAAAGAAGGGCAATAACGATGGTAAAGGGACTGGAGCACAAGTCCTGTGTGGAGCAGCAGAGGGACCTGAGATTGTTTAGCCTGGAGAAGAGGAGGCTCAAGGGAGACCTTATTGCTCTCTACAACTGCCTGAAAGGAGGTTGTAGCCAGCTGGGAGTCAGTCTCTTCTCCCAGGCAACTATCAGTAGGACAAGAGGGTAAAGTCTTAAGCTGCATCGGGGAAGTTTAGGTTAGACATTAGGAAGAAGTTTTTTTCCAGAGAGTGGGAACTGAAATCGGCTGTCCAGGGAGGTGATACAGTCACTGTCCTTGGAAGTATTTAAGAAAAGACTGAATGTGACACTTAGTGCCATGTTCTAGTTGACAAGGTGGTGTTAAGTCAAAGTCTGGACTCGATGATCTCAGAGGTATTTTCCAACCTAGTTGATTCTCCGCGTGACAACCTGTTGTCTCCAAGACATAGAATTTGTTTTCCTTCAGTACAATAGCAATGCAGCCAAACTTGTTTCATTTTCTTGCTTCATTGAATTGCAAACATATCACAGAATTTTTTAGTTCCTGATGTCTTCGAGTCTTTTGGTCCTGCTTTACTAGAAATCTAAAATTGCTGGATTTTTCAGTTATTATTGACCCCAGCCATGAATGACTTAAATGATTGATATTACAAATAAGTAGAATGAAAAGTGAGATAGTTTTATTTGTTACAGAATTGCAGTGTTTATGTGCTCTTATTTGTTCACATCATCTCTCTTCTAGTAATAAATCGTATTCTTAATTCTTCTATTTGTATGCAATGTGAAACAACATTTAAATGGAGATAATATTGATATGGCAAAATCTAATGTTATTTAACATTGTAACTAAAAATGTACAGAAAAAAATTGCAAAATTGTATCTTTAGCTAACAAAAAAATGACAAATTGCTACTATAGAAATAACCAATGGCACCTAATCTTCATGATACAATTTTAGGATGTTTCTAAACATCATCAAAGGAGACTTTGCAATAGATTTTAGTTATTCCAGTTCTAATTCCTGTTTCCAGCTTTAATAAGCTTTGGATTTTTTTTTTTTATTATTTTCACAGAAGAAAACTATCCTTTGATTCACTGAAATCATCATTGCAGGTAATATTGTTTACAAAAAAATGTGTCCTATGTAATTTATTTTTAAGTACTTTTCAAGGTCTACACTGATGACTCAGCGATAATGGTCAGTTTTATGAAATGACATTTAAAGCAGCTTTTAGAGGACTGGTATGTAAACCTTAACTGTCAATATTATAAGTTATATTCTGTAAACTTTTTATTATATGAATGGTTAGAACAAACATCTACTTTGACATAGCTAGAGTTAGGCACCAAAAATCCTACCTACAATGTCCAGGGGAGTATCTGCCAGCATAGGTGAGTATTCCAGACATATACATGAAAAGTTATGTGTAGAAGCATTTTCTCTTTCCTCAGATGAGACTTAGTCCTTTAGTGCCCCAGGAACATGACTAGTAAGCCACTTTGTAGCTACTTAACCTCAGTTTATTTGCCTCAGTTTGATCAAATCTAAAAACTGTGCTCTCTTTTAAAATGGGTGAGAATGAACAAATGAATAAAAAGTTGAAGTAGTGCCAGTTGAAAAATAAGCTACTTGGGGACTGAAGGAGGTATTTTTTCTCTCTCTGAAGAATGTTGGTCTTACTGAGCCAAAAATGACACCTGTCATTGACTTAGCAGGAACCAGATTTTATCAGAGGAACCAAAATAACACTCTAAGATAGGTAAGTGTCTGGTTCTTGCCAGTGTCTGGCTTTCATGGATAGATGTCCAAGTTCAGCATTTCTAAATTCAGTCTTAATTGATAACCTTGTATAAGTCTGGAAAGCTCAAAGTTGCAAAGTTGGACGTGAACACAATAATTACAAGTAGTAAAAATAAGTTAATAAATATATTCAAACAAACAAACAAACAAGAACTTGCAAACCATTTCTCCTGGTTTTCCTACACAGTACTGCTTTTGCAGGGCTACAATGTTTGCGAGGATCAGAGGAGCTGCGAGAATCGTTTCTAACTGGCTGGTAAAGACTGCACCTACAGACACACTGTCTGCCTTCCCAGTTACTTTGTGTCATTCGTTAGTGGAGGTAATGCCTTAGGTGCATTAGTACCCAGCATTGCCAATAATATTTAGGTCAGTATTCAGATGCTTTATAAAGAGATGATATTAAATATCCATTGTTATCATTCCTGAAACACTGCATTCTCTTGTAACTTGATCACGCTGCAAAGTGATTTTTTTTTGACTCTCTGTGTGATTTTTTTGACTATGGTACAAAACTTATCGGATGAGGTAAGGTAAAATTCCCCAAATCTTCAAAGATAGTACCTCATGCTTTGTATATTTATGATATATTTTAAGACAAATCGGCAAAATTCCTGGCAAAGTTTTTACAGATGCAGTTCTGTGATAATTGTGCCTTCAGAACTCCTACTTCTTGATAATGAGTAATGTGGACTAATGCCTGGAGCTGAACTCTACCCCTTGACAGGGACATCCTCCTTATAATAGCAAAGAATAGTCTTTCAACAAATGCTTGAATTCAAGATTGTTACTTAAAAAATAAGATTAGAAAGAACTATATATAGTGTTATCCACACAAGTCTTTATAGGAATTTCTGAAGCTAAAGAAATTGCCAGTAAAACCAGATTTAACCTTAAATTAGCTATTGGAATTGCCCTCAAAGGCTGACAACTTTCTGCATGGTTCCTGTTAATATTTGTGTATCTATTCCGTAGTTCAGTAGTCACAGAGGTAAGACCTGTGGCACTAAGCATACTGCCAAATGCTCTTGACTCCTAATAAGATGATTTCATTCCCATGAAATCTTACTGGGCAGAACTTACAGGTTTGAACTGACCTTGAATGCAGCATGGGTTCCAAGCTTTCCTCCCAAGCTTCTAGCTTTCCTTCGCCATGCTTATTACAAAGTAGAGAAAGTCTCCCTTTTTCTTATGTATGACCTGAGGGCACCGACAGCTTCAGAAGAGCCAGGAGAAAGAAATTAACACACTGTCCCTTCTCTCTAAAAATAAGCAAGGGGGCTACTTTAGAAAAGAGGACAAGGAGAGGAAAATTCAATATGATATTTTCCTCATGATGCAAAATGGTCCAGTTTTGCAGAGGGTACCTGTTCATCACTGTGTTTATTAGGCATGAGTGGACCGTTGTCATATACATTTAATTTTGATCAATCTCATTTATATTGATGGCAAAATATTCAGAGACAACAAGTTCCCCATCCCCTTTATGCAGAATGTGAAAAAAATACATCCACTCTTTGTTTTTAATTTTATGACTCATGAGTTCATTTAGTTTGCTCCAGTTCTGCTATAATGAGAAACAATGAAAAATTATTCAGTGTTTACCCTCTTTGCCATGATTCCTTCATGTTTCTTTCACTTTCTGCTTTCTAGGCTAAGTTTTAGTGAGTTTAGGCTCTGCTTGTGTAGAAAAAAGCCTCTTCAATTTCTTTGATCCTTTCTGTTGCCTTTTGTATAATTTCTTTTCTTATTCTACTGTCTCCTTTTTTAGATGGAACAACCACAACAAGGCATGAAAATTAAAAGCTGTTTGCATCAGGAATTTGTGCAGCAAAATAGCAGCTTCCTGTTTCATTTTCTATTCTCTTTCTACAAACTCATAGTATTCAATTTTCCTTTTGATTAAGCACTCAGATGGAAATTTCAAAACCTATGACTTACAGAGCTCTTCCTTCAGTGGTATAAATTAATTCAGAGTTCATTATTTGTATAATTTGGGATGTTGTTACCATATGCACTATGGAAATAACAGACAATAAATTTAAATTTCCATGTTATTACTCTTTTAGTATTACTATTTCTTTTTTCAGAAGAAAGAAAACTTTTTAACTGTAGTAAATTTTAATTTTGACCATTGAGGTTATTTTTTATCATTTGCATATTTTTATGTAATTTTTGTGTAATTTTGCAATCTCTTTTTCAGACAATTTAGGAGTATACTTGGTCCCTAATATAGTTTCATATGGGACATCAGCTCTGACAATTCTTTTTTTTTTTTTTTTTTTTTGAGAGTGAGCCGTTATTGCTGAAATTTGATATTTACTGTTATGACAAATATGACAAGACAACGTCCTGATTTTCCATGTGACAGCTCTGTTTCTTTGAAAAACATAGCAACAGTTTTTGAAAATCTAAGATGGGTTAGTTGGGAAACCTTCTTCACATGATTACTGACTCCTTGAAAGAACTCTCACCTCTCAAATCTGAGAGACGTAAATTCGCTCTTCAGAGGCTGAATATTTCCAATTATATAATGTTTATTTGTTTGAATACTAATATAATTTTTACTAATAGACCTGGACTGAAAGTAATTTTCCTTGGTTTGTCATCTCCTTTGAAGCCTTTTTTTTAAATTGTGTTATCATTGTTTCCTTCCCTTTGACAGTAGATAGCATGAGTAAGAAAGAAATTGTGAAACATGTAATTCAGCAGTTTTGTATCTGGGCTTCGTTGGACCCCTTAGGTGAACATTATCTGGTCCTGCTCATTTGTTTTTACACATATTACAAACTGATTCTCAAATTTTTTCACCAATGCCATTCTTGCAGGGCAGGTGAGTTATATATCAGGTGCACTGATTCAAAAGAGTTTCCTTTATGACTGTATTTGTGTCTCAGGAAAGACTTGTCTCCCTAACAAATCTACATAGGGTGGCAAACCTCATGTTGTCTGTTACTGCCTCTGTAATGTAATGTAGCCTATGTCAGTGAAAATCAGGTTACCATTCCACATACACCAGAAAACTGTATCCACACCACATGTCTGAAAGAAGAGTTAGAAAGACTTATCCCATTGTATTTAGAATTATTAAGAAAGTAGACCACTGTGATAAAGTGTTGTGGCACTAGAGTGGAATGACCTTAGTCTACCAAACATTTATAAAGGTGTTCTATAAAGAGACTAAAAAAAAAAAAAGATGTCTGAGCTTTTTTACGTTCCTCATAATACATAGAAGAAATTAAAAAAATTATATGGGGAAAAAGGGACTAATTCTCTTATTAGATAGTAAGAAACAGATTTAGGGAAGGCAGGGGATAATGAGAAGTGCTTGGATGGGTGTTTTCTATAGTGAAAAATTCGATTTTGTTTCTGCCTATTTCTTTTTCCAGAGTTTCCAGAGTCAGTTCAACTATGGCAGGCATGTGTGATTTTAATTTGCACTGATGAAAACAACTTTGATTATGTCCTTTTAGAACCTATGTACACACACATACTTGGGAAAAAAGGATGCATAAACATTTCTTTTGACATCCCTCCTTCTCTCTCAGCTTTAATTAGCAGAGATGCCAATTTTGTTAAAAAAGTTGTTAATGAATCTTTCCATAAAATGAACATGGCATTACTGATATTGTTATGGTTTAACAATAGAAGAGAATGAAAGCCTTTAGAGGGGAGAAGCACAACTTCTTTCACAGTTTCTTTAGTATAATAAACAAAGATTGCTTGTTAACAGAAAAGAAAATTGGGTTATGTTTTCTTTAAGTATAAATGTGACAGGTTCAAATAACCATTTGAAAATAGTCTTCAAACAAATTTCCTGGTACTGTGCCCCTACCTTCACAAAGCCTCTCAGTTAAGAATTTCTAGAAAATTTTAACAAAGGCACAAGTTATTAACTACTGCTAAAAATAACCACTATCTTTAGAAAGTTCTTTGTTACATTAGGTACAGAAAGAATTTGCTTTTCCTTAAGGAACATAAGTAGTGTTCACTTTTAGAAACAAATCAAACACAATGTTTATATAGTTCTACTATCTTCATTATGCAAGATAAAATGTTTTGTCTTCTCTTTATTTTCCTGTTTGTATTTTGCACTTTTTTGTCCATAGGATTAGAATTATGGCCATGATTAAGAAAATATCCTGGAGACTTTAGACATCTTTTATGTTTTCTTGTAGTAGATTCTGTTATTAGAGACATGAATAATTACAGGGAAACTCTGGCATTTTGAATGAAAGTTTGCTATAATTTGAAGTGTGAATAAGTAAATACAGTGCTAGGCATAACGTCTGATTGTTTAACTACAAAGAAACAGGTTCATCAAGAAGGTAAGCAAAATTCCAGAATATTTCAAAAGCAGGCATTTAAAGTGAATGCAGAGTTATGATCTTTTGCTAATGACTTTTACAAACATTTTCCCCTTCAGATTAAGCTCATCATACACAGAGGAAGTATTTCTAAGAAAACAGTAACTGGTAAAACTGTGAATGTAGGTACAGGTAACACCATTTTTCCACTGACATTTCTGTAAGGAATAATGGTATTAAATATATGACTGTAGTTTAAGATCATTATAGATCATAACTACATTTATAATCCACTAATCCTAGTAGCTCTATCTCTCCAACATCTCTTTAATGGAGATTTAATAAGGCTTTGTGCGAGTTAATAGCCTTCATTCAAGTATCACATTAAAGGTCAGAGGTCATGACTTGAGTAGTCTTCATTCATCAAATATTGTTTTCTTATGTGTTCATTAGTGCACAAATAAACCCTTCAAAATAAGTATTAATCAAATGGGACTAACTCCCTCTCATCTTCACCCTTGTCTCATATTTGTTGCTCTTAATCTTTTCTGAGATCTTATCTGTCAAACAACAGATAAATTTGAGCCTTCACCTGTTTCTACCTCACTATTGAGTCGAGGTGATTCACCAGGAGTGCTTACAGTCAAAGTGAAATGCATCACAAATGAATTCTCAGGTTGCTCTCAGAAGATGTGGTCATCTGGCTAATCTGTTCACTTCTGTTATTCAAAGAACCTAAGGTGCTAGCCTGCAAATCATCTATAAAGTATATACTCATAAATCCTTCCTGTCATATAGATAAATTTGTATAGTTTCATGCATCAGAGTCAACAAGTATTTTTGGAATGATGTTTGTTGGGGTTTAAGGGGTGCTGGGGTCTCTTTTGGGGTTGTCGGG
>VXBA01002780.1:82653-141352 GCA_013399895.1 Serilophus lunatus
TTTTTTTTGTCCCTTTTTTCCCTTTTTTTGGGTTTCTGCATGTTGAGTGTTTCTCCGTGTAAAATTTCAAGTCCCCATTTTTGTCCCTTTTTCCCTATTTTAAACCCCAAGTAATAAACTGTTCCCCTGCTGCTAATTTTGTTCAGCTTTCTGTCATCTTTATTGTGCGTGCCCCTTAGACGATAAAAAGTGGTTCAAACCACCACATGTTGATTCTTAAGAGCCTACTGATAAGAACGCCTTAGTGTTTCTTCTCATGTTCTGTTATCTACATGCCTACATTGTAGCTATGTCTGTTCATACTCTCTATGTCCCAGGCATCCATCAATAGTGATCTTTGTAGATTTAAGAAATCCAGAATCAGGTGAGTTTTGCAATTCCAGGAGTACACTATTTCAGTTTCCTTTTCTTAGAAAACTGGAAGTTCAGACATGTGCTTTACAGCCCAGTTAATGGCTTCACCCTGCTTTCCTCCTTCCCCTCATAACCAGGCTGTCCCAAAATAGATTGGCAAGTGCTCTTCTCCTTACTTGATACAAATAGAGCTCCTTTGAAGAGACCAGGGACATACTCAGATCCATGAACATTTCTAGATGACTACACTTGAAGGGTGGCAATTTTCTACCAAATTTATAGATAGACAGGTGGGTTATTGAAGGTAGATGTCTCTGTCAGGTGAACAATCCTGTCAAGGGAAGTGAAGAGTATTGATATGGTAGAAGGTGCCTGAGTGGCAGTATCCTGTTCTAGTGACAGAATTAATAAAAAAAAAGAGATTGTAGTCATCTTTTTGGTGTAGGGTACACTCCTACCTGTATAGTGAAAAAGTGTGATGATGCAACCAAGATGTGCCAGTACATTCCTAAGGCTATGGGTTTAGCTGAGCTGGTTGAGGGGTGCTTATGAAAGCCTATACACGTTAGCCAACAGAGCAATACTGTGCAGCATGACTTCGGAGTGTAGTGGTAAGTTGTGAGGGTGTTGTGATTCAGATTGTAGTGGCAGATGCAAGGATGTTGTCATCAAAGGCCTGAGTTTGTATCCTGTAAATCATTGACATAAGAAAGTCCCCTGACACTTCCTGGGTTTATCAAATAGTATACTCTGTGACATTCGCCCTGTAGTTAGTAAGCACAGGCTTTTCAGGAATTTGGCTTTGAGGGGAGAGTTGAAGGCATTTGTTCGAGATAGTGTGAATATAGCTACTGAGCCTTTTACATTTATTAGCATATCCACTAATTTCTATTGTGCATTGCTCAAAGTGGTTATGGTACCCATTAATATTTTACAATGTAATTACTCATATCTCACAGTCAGTGATCTATCTGCCATAGCTTCCGGTACAGCTTAATGTGTGCTTATTCTGTGTGAATGATCTCTTAGAGGAAGAAAAAAGTGGACTCTCAAATTATTTTTCTCCCTTTGCTTTAGAGTTTCTTAGCTGCTTCCTTTTCTAATGTCTTCTGATTTTCCTCAAATTTTTACATTCTCAAGCAGGGCTTGTTTTTCATCATGACAATAACATTTCTTCAACAAGGATTATTTAAACCTTTGAAAATGGAGTATGTGCCTTCCACATGAGAAGATTCCTGGACTGAAATATCAGCTGTGTTGAACCAGTGTGCATCAAAAGTATCTTCACTGAAGTTGATGCAGTTCCAACAATACAGAAACAGCAGAAATTAGATGTATTCAAGACCTAGAACTGTGATTCTTTGAGTCATTAGTTTCTCAGTTTAAGTTTATACCAATCAATCAGAAGAAGGAAGAAGAAAGAGAAATGAAATACAATTATTAAATACACCTTAATTTATTAAGCATGTGATATATTACTGTAAAGCTTACTAAATTTTGTTACTTTGTGATTTTTTGTTTATTTTCTGGTCCATCTTTGGACAAAGAAATTGCTTGCTTTGTCAGGTAAGTGACACATATCAGAATTAATAAGCAAAAAAAGAAAGGCTGCCTCCTATTTTCAGGCCCAACAAATATTTTAATTCATGTTCTTTCTTTTCTTTGCAACACACAGCTATACACATTTCATATAATTTTATAAACCTCCCATCTTTTGGTTTGATTATGTTATGTTATTTTTTTCATCAAATTTGAATCTTAAAAAAAGTTAATTTCCAGTTAAATTTTTCATGCCACAAGCTTGCTAAATTCACCTTAACCTGTAAGCTGAATAATCCTGCTTCTTCTGCTTGAAAGAGTGAAATTTTTTAATTCATTATCATCTAATCTGCCTACCTATTCTCTCTCTGGATAAAGGTCTAAATGTATAGATAAATACTTAGTGCATCTAAAAAAAGAGAAGAGACATAACAGTAATCCTTAAATCAGCTTTACATGCTGCCCTAAAACAGTGGAATACTTTGTACCATTTAAATAGTAAACTCCAAAACGTGTTCTAAGTTTGTTGCTCTATTCCCAGGGTAGTAGAAGACCCACTGAATATATTCCTGGTGGTAGGCTAATGTTGGTGTAGACAAGCAAAAATAATCAGAAGTACCACTCTTTCAGGGTATGAACTAACCCACTTTCCAAGTCTGTGACACCAAAGCAGTTTATCTGTTTTCTTGGAAACGTGCCTTTACTTCTGTCCCCTTCCTTCTTGAAATGTACTGTGCACAGAGCAGCTGCCAAGCCAGATGAATCACACACTAGGGGGAATTGCTGAAAATAAGTAGAGTGCAGATTGAAAATAGGACATGGGAATAATTGCAGGAGAGGAAAACAAACATGAGTTTCATCATTGTGGTTTCCTCTTAGCCACTTTTCAAATGTTTCATGTACTATGGAAAATATTCTAGAAAAGAGGTGCAGTGGCTTAAGCTGAATCAAAAAGTCATTGCTATCAATGCCTTTTGGCCACCAGACATTTGGATCAGCCCCTCAGTCTCCAAGCATCCTGCATTCAAGGCCTCATGTACTAGCAAAATATCTGAAAAAGTGCACTTCAGTATAACATGAAATTTAGTGCCTATGTCCAAAACCAAAATCAAGCCCTGCACAGCTCAGATGTTACCAGACAGTAGGAGCACGTGCCCGACTGCCTAGGCATGCTCCTCCTCCTGTGTCCCTGGGTAGCTCAGTGGCTATTTCACAAGCCATCACACAGTGTATCCAACAGGGAATTCAAATAGAGTCCTGAAAAAAAAAAATTATGAAGTTGACTTCATAAAAGTCAGCTAGATAAACAATTTCTCTTACAATGCAAGATTTATTGTTCTATAAAGAAAGCAAGACACTACAGCAAACAAGACTGCCTGTTCCGTATTTTACCTTAAAGGCAGTTATATAGATTTCTTGTCCCGATCAGAGGCTTTATAAAGATTTAAGGAACAATCCCTGTGTAAAAACTGTTTGGAAAAGGATTACTAAAATTCAGATATTCTGTTGTCAATGTCTCAACCATTATGTTATGAACACAATATATATTTCTGCTATATTGTTGTTGTTAATTTCCCAATCCACTTGATCCTAGGGTTTTTTTTTATTACTCTATGGCTTGGTTTCATCAGAATGGGGTCCAGAATCTTTTTATTTCTCCTTAAATGTCTTTCCAGATAAACCAAGACACTCCTATTGGAGGTTATATGTAGCATTAAAATATTTTCTTAGTGTGCTTTTGTTGTCCAAAAAATCAAGTTTCTAATTTTTTTATAAATATTCTGGCAATTGCATAGTGACATAAAATGAGACAGTAGCAACAATTACATTGTCTTTTTGTTGTCCTTATTGGGGTGTGCCTAGGGCTGCTGGGAGAAAGCTTGCCAAACCATATAATTCTAGAAATGCAGATGGAGAAATACCGGACCCAGCCATGCCTTATGCATTAAGCTTCTCGTGTAAGTCAATACTGAGGAAGAGCTACATATCTATCAGGTGGGTACAAGTGGGATAAGAGAGCAATTAAACTGACATATAGTTATTGTTCAGACAGAAAAATTTAGGATCCCAACTCAGACCAGATGCTTAAATCCTTCAGTAGGTCTGATCCTAAATTAACAAAATAGGTGTATTCCTCCATCAAAACATCAGGCAGCAGAGCAAAGTCTAGTGTGTTCTTAACTACCATTTATATCTGATTTCCAGGATTGCTAAGTAGTGTGGAGAAAGACTGAGATCTGATTGCAGAAGATTCCTGACCTAACAGATCCATCTTGCATGCTCAGAGCATTTAATCTCTGCTAGTTCTGCAGTATCACCCCAAAAAGAGCTGTTGTATGTATAATAGTCTGATCTAGCCCCTCCATGGTATCACTCTTTAGCCTTTAATAAGAGGCGGTGCAGTCTCAAATGTTCTCCCTTAGATACGGATCAACTAAAACCTGTACCAAAATGAAAGCATGCATCTTTTTCCTCTAGAAATTGTTGTGAATCGCAACTGGTCTGAGTACCATTGATGATCATAACCTTAGTCACCTTGGCCTTCAGTACTTCAAGACAGGTTGCTGCAGCTTCTTTTGTTACTGGGAGATTCCTGAAAACACAATAAACAAAACCTGAATAACCAAAAAAGTTTTCTCCTAGACACCACTGAGGTTACTTTAGTTCATGGCATAAGCACAGCTTCTATATGAACTGACCAGTACTCTTCCGGGACTGTTTATATTACAAAGGATCTTCCAATTACAGACTTTTCTCTGTTTTGCTTATTCAAACATATGTATTGCTTGTATATTTGGCTTTAACACTGTAGTCCATATTCAAGCAAAGCCACCCACTACGGTAAAAAATAGTAATGTAATTTGGCATCCAGTCACAATCTATAGTCAAATGGTATTGTTCTCTTTCTGCCACTGATGCTTCTTGCTTTGATAATTATTGCTCTGCTCTCTGATTTCTCCAGCTTTAATAATTGATTAAATTTATTAATTATTTTTCTTTCTCCTTCTATATAAGAGACAATAAAATTTTCTAAAACTTCAAGATGAGGAGACAGAATTCATACAAAGTTATTATCGTATTTCTTGAATGTGCTAATAAGACTCCTTCTCTTCCCTCTTGTTAGAACAGTCTTAACATGTTAGGTACTTTTTAGAATCCCTGGTAAATACTGAGAAGATATTCCAGTGTGGTGATTGCAAAACCTCCACATCTATGTACAAAATTTTTTTTTCGTCTGTGAAGAACTCTACCCTTATTTCAAGGAAAATGACTTTTATAATATGGAAACACAGCAAAAGAAAAAGTAAAATATTAGAAATAAATTTTGTTTCTTTTCTGCAGGCAATTTTCCTTTGTGAAAATGTTTCTAAAATCTTGTAGAGAGAGATTTTGTACTTCAGGTTTTTTTTGAGAGAAAATACCATCATACTCTTAGATCCTAGCCATCTTTAAGGCCTCATTATTTAGAAAGAAACCTGTTTTGTAACTGTATGCATACATATATGCAGTCATACATGTAAATGCCAATAGTTATAGAGTGCCATCTGCTGTCATGTGAGACTAAACAGTGTTGTTTCTGCTAAGTTTTTAAGATCAATAAAGTTGTTGTACTCTTCAAAGTCTTCCCAACTAAGTTGCATGAGCAGACAAAGCACATTTTAAAGTTACATGAAGAGGTGGCTCATTCTAACCTTTGAATGAATAGAATCATAGAGACACAGAATCATTTAGAATAGGTGGAACCTTGAAGACCATCTATATCCAAACCCCACTACCGTGGGCAGGGACACCTTCCAGTAGACCAGATTGTTCAAACCCCCATACAACCTAACCTGAGCTTGGAGTATTCTTAGTATTCTTGGGCCCCTCTTCCCTACAGGGTTTTATCCTATGGCACTCTCTCAAGCAGATCACTGAGTCCAGGGCAGTGAGGTTGCTGTGTACACTTCTTGCTGCCCTGAGGATGTTGAACTCTACCATTTCATGGTCCCTACAGCCCAGGCTACCCTTAAGCTTTGCATTCCTCAGCAGCCTCTCCTTGTGGGTAAGAACAAAGTCCAGCATAGCACCTCTCCTCATTGACTCCTCTGTCACCTTGAGAAGGAAGTCATCATCAATGCATTCCAGGATCCTAGGTTATCTATGCCCTGCTGTGTTATCCCTCCAGCAGATATCGGAGTGGTTGAAGTCCCCCAGGAGGACTAGGGTTTGCGGATGCGAGACTGCTCCTATCTGTCCATAGAAGACCTCACGCTCTTGGTCTTCTTGATCAGACCTCTAGCCTATCCCCTGTATAATGCCCTCCCTTAAATCCTGACCCATAGGTTTTTGGTTGATTCCTCATTCATCACAGAGAGAGCTCCATGCATTCCAACTGTCCACAGACACAGAGGGTGTTGCTCTTTTTTCATGTCTTCTGGCTGTCCTTCCTAAAGAGCCTCTATGCTCCCATTCCAACATGCCCACCATAGGAGTCACCCCACAACTCTGTGATAATAAGATGGCATGTGTACATCTAACTCTTCTTTTTTCTTTGCCCATTTCATGTGTATCTGCATAGAGGCATTGAAGTTGGACCCCTGCTGAAGTCAATTTGCTGGTTGAAGTGGCAGTAATTCTTTTATGCTGCTTTTTAGGTACTCTCCTGCTGACCTGCAACCACTCTACAGGCTCTAGGCATCTTTTGCTGGCAATGATGTCAAACTGATGTGGATAGAAGTGGGATGGATTGAGGTTCCTCTCCCTCAGCAACTTCAGCTTAAAGACTTCTTCACCAGCTTGTCAAACCTGTGAATGAAGATGCTCTTCCCCTCCTTCAACAGCTGGACACACATATGGTCCCCTCTATACTGTATTCTACTTTACTTCATGTAATTGCTTAATCTTCACAACGAATATATCTGTGCAATCCCTTCATTTTTTTGATAATGAACAAGACATTAATTTTGTGGAAATCTTGAGTAAAATACTGATTTTCTTAAAATATTTGTCTATTAAGACCAATAGGTTCCTTTCTTGTTGATCTAGAAACAGTCCAGGCAAATATAAGTAATAGCAGATGTGTTCACAAGCAACATTCAATATCCTTTTTGGGACTGAAAATCTAAACTTGTTCTTCAGAAGAAAAGTTTGCCTTAAGAATTAGAGCCATAGAAAGAATGAGACAAATAATAAAATTTGCCACTTGTCACAGTTTCCTTAGAGATGCAAATCCAAGCCCCTAGCCATACAGCATTTCATTCAAGACTGAAAACTTGCTGAAATGCTGTCTCCTCGGAGCATTCAGTGCTTCCCTCTGGTGGTCTGTCTCATGAAACACGCCTCACAAAATGTTGAAATCACTCTCTCTTTGAACTAAGGACATTTTGCGAAGATGTAGATGCGAACAAGTTTGCACCAGTTTTGATATGGATTCTGAAGGTGGCTTTGACTAGAAAGTTGTCATAAATATTTTAAAATTATAGAATGTTTTCTAACATGATCTGGGTTTCCAGTTTGGATTAGGTACATTGTATTGGTGAAATTTTACTAAACTCAAAAGCTCAGGAAAATTGCCAGATGATATTTGACTCAGTTTTTACGAAATCAAGACTCAAAGCCAGCTGTATGTTATTCCGGGCAAGCTGACTTCTCAATCATTTTAGGAAAGATAGCCAGAGGATGAGCATAGTTTCTTGTTTCTGACATCATTGTAAAACAAAACCTTCCACTCTACCATGTGCTGCCATGATAATTCTGTGTTCCCCATTGAAACATATTCTAGCAGAAATTATGTCACTCATAGGACAACACTGTGTACTTTTGCTGCTTATATATTTTCTAAAACAATCTAAATTTTCACTATTTTCTTATTTTGGCATTCAAATATATACACCTATAACCTAATTTTCAGAGTTACTATCATCAGTATTTTCACAGCATTTTGGTAGTGAGCATCTAAAATAGATTTTTAATATAGACATCCACATAAAAAGAAGCTAATAACTATGGGTAGCACTTTCAAAGTGGTGTTACATTTTAATTTACCCTTCTTTCCTTAACCCTTCTGCTTTTAAATGTAAGCTAACTTCCATAAATTTTTCTGCGAAATCTGTTTAATATTTCTGCCCTTTTCTCATACAGTTGTTTACATAGTCTTCCTTAAATACTTTTATACATATACTTTTATACTTTTTATGTACGTTATTACACAAATTCTTACTCTGTAAAAGTGGTCCATTTCTTTAGACATTGCTATCCTCTTCACTATTTCACTTTCTTTTATGAAACCATGGTTTAATTTTTTTTTTTTTAATGAAGTAGTCCTGCAGTGACTTAAACAGCAGTCAAGGTAAAATAGAAGAACAACTGAATCTAAATTGGAAAGCTCATTCTGTTAACTTTCAGGATGAGTTATTGCTGCTTTTCAGAGTTCCCTGGTGCTTTCAAATTTTGGAGCATGCAGGAAAGACAAGGATATCCAGGCCATAGATCTATGTTGCATGTATGGGAACTTAACGAGAGTTAGGTATGGACCTAAAAGTGTGATTTCCACTGGAAAAATGTTCAAAAAATAGTAATTGGTGAGAACTCAATCAATTTTTTTAGCCTTCAGAGTTGTCTTATATGAAACCAATTTCTAATTAGGATGTGAGACTCATCATGTCAACCTGATAAAACTGTATACTTACAAAGTAGTGCCTTTGAAGGTCACCACTGCAATGGATATCTGGGATGGATTTCAAATTCCTATATTGCATTAGGTATAAATTTTGGCAGAAAAATACAAAATGAGATAGTCAATTGTCTTACCTAAGATTCTGCATTAAAATATTGACTGTTCTTTTGGCCTCCCTCACAAGCACACCAGAAATCTGATAAGAAATTTTACTTTAAATAATCATATTCTTAAGTGGAAACAAAGAGTTAAAAGTTCAGATTTATTTCTTTAGTAAAACAGGAATCATGATTTTTTTTTTTTTTTAAAAATCAATTTAAAAAGAAAACAGAAAATCATCTCATTTTCAGCTTTCACTTTACCAAGACACATCTCATCTTCCTAAATCCCTGAGGACTCATCAACATAACTTCACAGGCAGGTGGAAATTCAGTAGCTGAAATAATATGGCATTCTGGCACACCACTCAGGCTGACTGGCAAGTAGATAGGTAAGCAACCAAGCAAAGAAGCAGACAATTGTTTTAATCACTTAATTCCTTAGATGAATTTGAGAGACTCAATATAAAATAATGGAGTATTTTAGTCCGATGTAACTGGCTTTTCATTTTATCTTCAGAGTAGTTTGCACAGCCAGAATGGCATTCACCAGCAATCTCAAAGCACTTCCAAAATGCTTCTGAATGAAGCTTTCACATTTGACAAGAAACAAACATGAGAATTGGTGGAAACTTTCCCTATTACTGGACATGATCTAAAACAGCATTGCTAGCACTCTCTTCATGTCAAGTGGAAATATCAACATAAATTTTACAGAAATCCTCCAAGAGAGAGAACCTGTTATCAGTCTTGTTCTTTCAAAAATGCAGATATATTCTGTCAAGAAAGATTGGAACAAAGTAAAAAAGGTAGATCCTTGTATTATAAATAATTTTCACTTTTGCTTAAAAATTGCTTAAGCAAGAGCCAAACTGAACTTCCACAATAATGAAATAGAATAAGTTTCTTTTCAGTTATGCTTTACCCACAGATCTGAAAATTTGGCAAGTGTTTTACATGCCTAGTTTTATTCATACATTTTTGAAAAAATATGAGTGATTATTATAAGAGTAAATAATGCTTCCTTTAAAAATATGCTGCTGCAAGTAATAAACTTGAGGACAAAAGTGATGCATATCCACAGTCACCACTGAAAATGGGAAAATAAATAAAATAATGGAATTTAAAGCCTTCAAATACTTGTTCAGGTTCCAAGAATTATTAGAGAAATTTTGTCTGGGAATATATAACTTAGTATATATTCAATAGGTGCTGTCTTGCTTGGCCTTAAACAAAATAAATCATTATGTAACCTCTTTTTATATACAATATTTTCTGTTTTTCTTTTTAATGTATATATGTTCATTTATTACATACCTTTACCAAGTAATCTGCATCAAGAAAATTCAGTTTTTCTTGCAATTGAAATATAAGCACCTAATGTAATTTTTAAGTTCTACAAAGTGCCAGTGAGGTGTCAAACCGAAATTAATGTGTGTGCAAGACCTTTCTGTAATTTCCCTGCAGTGTCAAGGTTAGATCTGATTACATCAATCGTACAATGAGGGGTACTCTTTACTCAGCTCCATGGGATCAGGCCTTTCACTAGAGATCATAAATCAGAAGAAAAATGATAATGTTTCTCACTTCAGTATGAAAGCATTTGTTATTATACTGTTATTATAGACCTTATTATCCTACTGTTACTGTAGCGCATTAGTACCGTCAAAACAAAGGAGCTCACTTTGGATAAAGCAGATCATTATGCATTCTATACCTGTTAGAAATTTGAGGAAAGGTAGCAACGGTATCCCTAAGGTTTTTTTCGAAAATCTTTGTTTAGCTCTTGAAAATCAGTGCTGTTCTTTAGAATTTTATTTCCCTTCTTTCATTACCACTAAAAAGCTCCCAACAATAAATTGTCATTGATTCCAGGGGAATTAAGTTTAACAGAATTTCTGGAATAATATTCAAGATGCAAGCATTGCGCTACATAGGATAATGTTGCCTTGCAACAATAACTATCTTAATGTATTTTGGATTCTTATTTACCTCCTGTTTTTTATACACTTGGCATATATTTAGGTAATTTTTTCAAGGTTTTCATTATATCATTTAGGAAAGTGAAGAGTTGTAGGTTTTTTTATTGTAGCTGTAGCTTAATGAGAGTCAACTTTCAGTGACAAGAAGTGAAATCTAAGAAATTTGCCAGGTAGTAGACAAACCAGAAAACTATGGGAACTGCCAAACCTAGTGCAGCTTCACAAAGACAAAATATGTTCCACTTGCATAATAACTGCCTTAAACTAAAGCCTAGCTTTAGATTTAGGGGGACAATTATTAGTAAAGCTCTTTCATGTTTGGAAGAGTCCACTTGCAATGTTATGAACATGGGTATATTGACAAGAAAGTTTCTAAATTAAAAAATCCTATTCAGCTTTTCCAGGGATGGAGAATAGAATTGGAGTTACATTATCAAACACAAAAGCCATACAAAGGGAAAAAGCAGCCTATTTTAAGAAACTTATTTCCAAAACTAAATAGATAAGGAAGATAAAAATACAGAATACAGTTCCTTTACCATTTTAGAAGATTTAAAAATAGAGTTTTAGGGTAGTAGATATATTTTTGTGCAGTCACTTTAAACTTAGGCCTTTGGTCTCCTATTTCAAAAGAAGGAAAGAGAGATGGGAATTGCCAGAGCATGGCAGTTCACTCAGATTCCTACATTAGGGTGGGAAGAATTGCTGCGTGAAGAAGCCTGTCTTTCTCCTCTGACTACAGCCTCCCTTGAGCAATCAGCCTATACTTGATTCCTGACATTTAAAAAGCTAAAACTAGGGAAGATAAATTCCACCATATGTTAAATACCTCTCCATCATGATGGAAACATGAAAATGACTGTGAGGTGGAATATAATGGGATTATCTGTATTGCTTGTGTCAGGGGTGCACTGAACAAACTTCGGTCTTCAGCTGAGCTTCAAGTATGCAATACAAAATGCCAACACAGAAAAAGAGAGCACAGCCTGCCCTAGAAAATGTATTCATTCCCCACTGTCAAAGATACTAATAGTTCTACTGGAGCAGGAGTATTTTCCAATGTTGATCTGCTATAAAATTATTATCTCAGTCATAGTTCAGTAATGAGATTTATAACACAAGTACAGAATACATTAGAAACAAGAAAAAATTTAATACATTATATTGATATCTTCTCTGATTCTTAAGGATAACTTATTCATCAAGCTTCTCCACAATAAAAGTTCTAATTACCACCCCAAACTGAAAAAATTTAACAAATAGAATGTTTTGAGAATTTAAAAACATTGTCAATCACCTGGACTCCTTTTTCATGTGTATTGGATGGTAAGATAAATGTTTCTGTATAGCTGTAGGTGAACTGTAGTGTCACACTTTCTCATTAGAGTATGTGAAAGCATATTCTAAGAGATTTAGTTTAAAAATCCAAGGTTAAAATCAAATAAATCATCATCATCGTTGCCTCCTGAGGCTGCTAGCGCCCCATGCTGTTTACTTCAACCAGCTGCTCTTTAGGACACTGAAATGGAAAATAAGGGGGTTTTTTTTCTGTTTTGCCTTGCCTGGTGTGGGTGGGATTTGTGTGTGTATGGGAGGGTTTGTGGCGTTTTTTGTGTTTTGGTTTGGGAAGTGACTTGGTTTTCATCTGTGTTTTTTTTGGTATTTTAATTTTTTAATTCAATTCTTTTTTTCTACCTCATATAACATTATATATATCATATTTTAGTAACAAATTCTTATTTCTTTAATATATCTTGTATCTAAATTTATAAAACCATATTTTGTCCTTCAAACCAGGACATAGTTGTAATGTAGTTGGATGTATAGTAGCATCTAAGATGAAATTTTAGGGAGTAATACATAACAATAACTGTAATGAATTAAGAGATAATGGAATTTGAAAGCAATTAACCTGTTGAATATTTTAACTGACACATTAGTGTCATAACTAAAAATTGAGAACTTCCATCAGACATTGCTAGACACCTCAAGAGATAGACAAACCTCTTATTAAAAGGATTTAGATAGTTATGGCAGAAAATTAAGAGCTGATGATTCATTTTACTATTACAGAAGAAATAATATTACATGGAATTTATAAATTATTCTTTTTGTCATAGAATGCATAATGAATCACAATTTTTGTTCATCACTTGCCTATTATTAATTTAACAGATGTAGAGATAGTGTAATATATTTTCTCTAATTAAAATTTCAATTATTAGAAGACTTTCTTTTCAAGTTTAGCATGGAGAGGAATGTAGTGTTGGGGTTACAAAGGAGCAAAGAAAACAAATCTCCTTGAATTTCAGTTCTCCTGCTTTACATACCAGTCTGCTTAATATAGAAAATCACTCTATTCCTCATAACAGAACACACTCCTCATTATGGAAGAATGGTGCATGCTGCTTTAATGAAGCCACAAATTACAATGCAGGGATTGTGAGGGGCTCTCTTGGAATGCAGCTGCATATCTGAATGCAGAAACATTTTATCCTTCCTCCAGCTAATATGCAAACAGTTGTAAGGATAATTAAATGGATGGTATTACATCAACGATTACACGATTATTTATATGTGTTTATATACAAAATATCAGCTCTCTTTCCATCCAATAACTGCCTCCATTCCAGGATCTACTTTTTTCAAATTACCTTCAGAACTGACATTACAGATAATGCTTACAAAGTTTAGCTAGTATTTTCAAGCTATCTATAATTCTGAAAGCAAAAGTGTAGATAAATTGCAGTTCGGGGGAAAGCAAAAGGTCTCTACAGAGCAAATACCTGGATGAGGGAGACTTGTGGCAATTCCTCAGGGCTTGCTGCCTTGAGCCCTGTGACCTTTAATAATGCAGAGGCCTCCCAGATTTCCCTGAGTTGTCTCAGGACTACTGTTCCTTATCTTTTCAGTCTCAGAGCTGCTCTGAGCCCTTTTAGCCCATTTCCTTGGCATCCATCACTGAACTCTTCTCATTTCAAAGCCTTCCCTGCCTCCTGCCCAACTATTTTCCAATGGCTTCCTGACTTAATGGCTGATGTGCGGAAAGCAAACTCAGAACTCAAGTAGAGTTTTGAGTAGGTGTGTTTATTCAGTGCGTTGGGAGGGACCATACAGAAACATTTCAAAATTCTCTACTCGAGCCATGAAGTATGTGATATTATACACCCCTCCCATGGTAGGTGTTCCCCATCACATGATTGGTTCCCAGTCCAAGGTCCCTCCCCATTCCCTCTGTCCATCCTGGGGGTCCCAGGAATTTGGATAAGGGGAGGGGATGAAGTCAGACATCTTCCTCCACATCCCCACCCTCCCCCTCCACCTCCCCCTGAAGTGCCGAGCTGTTGCACAGCAGCCAAACAGCAGAAAAACATTTTTTTCACTTAAGGGCCTTGACGTGTTTCTCTAACTGCTATCTCTAAGCTTTCTGTCTACCCCTTGCTCTCTATGTCACCTTATCTTGTGATAGTATCTAGTTTCTACAGGAATCTCACTTGTGTTGGCTTCGCTTCTCTTCGGCTCTGCTTCCTAATTCCCTAAAGCATTTCTTAAATCCTAAAATGATCCTTTCTGACCTCAACTCATGGCCCAGGTTCATGCTCCTCAACACTTCTCCATCACATTTGCTTTTGGCATTGAAGTTGCTGTGCTCCTTTGTCTCTGCACTGTCTGCACCTTGTGGGGGTAGCTGCTGCCACACAAAGCCACCATTGCTGCAGGCATCTGCTGGTACCCTTCAGCTCATGTCCAGTCATGTCCTTCCAGCAGCAGTTGTGTGTCTGATTCTGTAAGGGATTTAAAAATCCTACTGACACATTGCACTTATAAAAATTGCCCTAGATGCATTTCATAGGAAGTGTTCAGTAAAAAGGGGGAAAAGAAAGTCCTCACTGCAGAAGCACTCTCTGCTCCACCACTAATGGAGATTTTCTGGGTGGATTTTTGAGGGTTTATTTAGCTTTCTCTCCCAAAAGTATTGACAAATGTTTTTAGAAGACTTTGGCTTTGCCTCAAAACCTTAATATAGCAGTAAGGAGAATTACGTAATTCAAAGGCAGCAAAGGCCAAGTAGGTCATCCAGAGCAACCTCTCAGCAGTGTAATTTTTCAACATATTTTGTGGTCCCTTTGTTCTAGTCTGCATTTGATTTACAAGCAATAATGTTTCTTATACTCTTCAGGAGCTTTTCTCACAATTTAAATGATTTTAATCTTTAGATGTTTGCAACATAAGAAGTTTGAGACATGTTACTTCATTCTCTTTTGCAGCATATTAAGTTCACCTATGTACAAAAGCCAAATACACTTTTATAGCTCAGCAGCAGCCTAAATAAAAGTGGAAAAAAAAGCTACTCAGTCATTCTCTCTTTTCTGTTCAGTCCTGGGGAAAAAGAGCTCTGACTAAGCAAGATCTCTGTCTTCCTGTAATCATCAGTGCACTTCACCTCCTTCCAACCCTTCTAGATGACAGCACCTCTCTTTTCTCCCTTCTCTCATTTCTGCTTTTACTTTTGACTTTTTTAGTTATTTCTCAATATCTTTCTCAGAGGCTTTGGGGCATTTTATTAAATAGGTTAGAGTGTTCTGCAAAGCTGAAGAATGTCAGAAATTCACAGTAAATCTGATTTGCTACAGCGTGTGGAGGAATCGCTGTTCTACCGAAACAAACAAGAATTTTGATACAGATTCCTCTGGGGTTCAAATGCCACCTTGTTTTCTGCTGTTTTTCAGCTTCACTTTTTATTTCCAAAAGAATTTTGAAGTCACTAATCCTGATAAGAGTGATTTCATCCAAAATTTTAGAGCAGCAGATAAGATGCATCAGCTTGATTTGTGTCACATTTGTCAAACAGGATTTTGTTCTAGCAGGCCACAGTACTACAAATTTGCATTCTTTGTTGTGCAGGTAAGAAGTATGATATTGATTTAACCAGGACTGCATGGTGGCATAAGTTCCTCATGGATGATTGTGTGATGAAGGGTGTTGTTACTGCATGACTCAATGCAAAGAGCTAGGTTTGTGCTTATGCTGAAGAGGAAACTTCAGGGGATTTGGATTTTGTGCATAAACTGTATCAAGGCCATTCATAGACTTGTAGAATCATAGAAAATCCTTAGTTGGAAGGGACAGACCAGGATTATCAAAGTTCAACTCCTGGCCTTGCACAGGGAAGCTGCAAGTATCACACCATGTGCCTGATATTGTTTTCCAAAAGCTTCTTGAACTCTGTTAGGCTTGCTGCTGTGACTACTTTCCTGGAGAGCCTATTCCAGAGTCTAAGCACCTTCTAGTTGAAGAACCTTTTCCTAATATATAACCTAAATCTCCCCTGACTCAGTTTCATGTCATTTCTTTGAGTCCTGTTGAGTTGGAGATTCAAAAAGAATCATTTGAAGTTATTAAGATTTGGGAAAGCAGGGTTGTAGGAAAAGTAGAGTGTCTGTGAAATTAGAGATAGAACAGTTAGAACAGACACTACAATATTGAAAAGATAGCACTTAAGCAAACATCCTAAGGCCCTCAAGGTCTCCTAAAGGCTCTGTTGCTAAGCGACCATGCAGCGGGTAGCTGGGGGGCAGGGAGAGGGAAGAACTCTGGCTTCATCCCTGTCCATGTCTGGGCGGGGAGAAGGAGGGGAGTGAGGAGGGGTCTTGGGACAGGAACCAATAAAGGTCTAAGGATGCACCCACTGTGGAAGAGGTTTTAAGATGGATTGTTCCCGTGGGGCGGGGAGGGAGAAGAAATTTTGAATTCTGTAACCTTCCCTCCCAGTGCACTGAATAAAGCATACCTATTTCAAAACTCATCTGAGTTCTGAGCGGTGAATCACTGAGTCACTGTCACTGGTCACCAGAGAGAAATCAGTGTCTGCTCCTCCTCTTCCCCTCATCAGGAAGTTGTAGACTGTAATGAGGTCTCCCCTCAGTCTCCTCTTCTCCAGACTGAACTGTCCTCACACAGCTTCCTCTCAAGGCCCTCCATCATCTTTGTTGCCCTCCTTTGGACATTGTGTAAGAGTTTAATATCTTTCTTATATTGTGTTGCCCAAAACTGCACTCACTATTCAAGGTGAGGCCAAACCAGTACAGAGCAGAGTAGGACAATCCCCTCCCTCGACCGGCTGGTGATGCTTTGCCTAATGCCCTCCAGGACTTGGTTGGTCCTTTCTGGCAGCTGGGGCACTGCTGACTCACATTCAACTTGCCGTTGATCAGGACCCACAGATCCCTTTCCTCAGCACAGCTTTCCAGCATCTCATTCCCCAGTCTGTACATACCATCTGGGATTGACCCACCCCAGGTGCAGAATCTGGCACCAGCAATGTTTCTGTGTGCAATGAACTGTACTAAAACTGGCATTAAAATAAAGAGAAGGATAAATGGTTATGCTCTCAAATGCTTAGGGTGCCTTTTGAATTGTCAAGTCTTATACAGAGTATCATCCACACCTGTCACATGTTGTTGAAAGACACTTCTAATTAGTCATCAATTTATTTTAGGACAGAGCAAAGCATTTCTTGTTATGATAGTCAATTGCAAGATGTACGATTCATTTGTGGAGAAGTATGTGCAAAGAATTTAAGTTGAAATGAACAAGATATGGCCTCTGCTTGGATGTGAAAGAGCAGTGGATACAGTACTGTCATACAACAGACTGGGACTTGTCTTTGGAATTCTTTTTATCTATGTGTCCTAGATGTATTTGAAATACATCTGGTTAAAATGTTCCTTATTATGTAAGGAGTCTGTGCTACCCAGACAAAACACACACGAGTTTTGTCTCATTGTATTTTTATGTGCTCAGTTTTGAAAAGGCAATGTTTTTCCCCATTGGGCTGAAATATTTATAAGGAAAAAAAAATGCAAAACCTGCATTTTTGCACGAATCAAACAAAGCGAAAACCTAGTAAAAAGTTCAAGTTATAAACTATTAATCAAGTTGATAATTGGACATTATGTTGCCATGAAAATAATTGGTGTGAGTCACCTTAAGTGACTTGATCCTTCTGGAATAAAGCACTGAGTTTTTGAGCTGTAATATTCTTTCTAGTGATCTGAATGCTGAACAAGATCATTGTGATTAATAGCTATCATATTTAATGTAGAATGAATTAATAATGACTTTCAATTTTGCAGTGAAATGCTGAAGATAGCAGGTATCTTCTGTGATATATTTACTCTATGTCTACAAGAGAATAAAGTTTTTAATACATACCATTAATTGATGTGAAACCACCATTATTCATTTGCTTTGAAAACAGATATATGGCATCTTGCTGTTGATCAGGTAGTAAAAACTCATTAAATTAGACATATTTAGAGAGGAATTGTGTAGTATATGTACTTAAAGAGAAATTAAAATTTTTGGACACAAAACACTTATAATGAGATGTAGCCAATAGTCATCAGGTTCAGCCTGAATTGCAACAAACCTTGTTGCAAGAATAATATTTAATATCATATTTTCTTTAGAAAAGAGGGCTTTCAAAAACTAAATAGGATATTTCATAGTGAAAAAATGTAGCAAGAAACTACTCAGTATCACCAGATACATATTGATGTAGTCAAACTCTTTTCTTGGAACAATATATGAATGCATATACCAAAAGACATTTACATTTACTCCTGGGAATATAAATGTTTGAGACAGAGTAAGGGTGACAGAAAATAACTAATGGGGGCTTAAGACTTTATGCTATAATAATCCCTCCTATTTTTTTTTGTTGTGACATCAAAAATTAAATATTACTAGTTCTATCTTTATGTTCATGTAAAACTTCAGGATAGAACTTACTTAAAGTCAGTGGCACTTAAGGTATTTGACTGTCACATGTAATGAGTAAACTGGGAAGATTAGTAAAATATGTAATAGTGGTGATAAACTGGGACTGAAAATGTCTGTCTCAAAATTTTGTTTCAGGTTAAATCAGTATTTTTCTGCTCCATTTTTGTTGGATTTTGAGGGCTTCTTTCTTCTAGGTTTTTGTGTAGCTCCACATTAGCTTGTTTTGAAAGAGATGATTTCCAAATTGTCCTCAAGCTCCATATTCTTTGACAGAATCATGGGGAAGTAATGTCATAATTTTTTATGTGCATTTCTTTAGATTCCCCTAAATGTTATTCCTTCTATGAAATGGATTTAGAAAGTGTTTTTCTGCAAAAGTGCGAAGTCTGTGATGACTTGTGAGTTCAGTATATTTCTGAAAGTCAAATAATGTCTCATTTTTTTTCTGTGAAATGCTTCAGGAGTTTCCCATATGGCAGGGAGCACTTTGGGACTCCCCAGCTGTGCTCTGCTCTCATTGACCCCGAGTTTGGCCCCAAAATTCTTTTGCCATAAATTGGAAAGTTCTAGGGCTTCCCTAACAGGATGACTTCGGGGCTACCCCATTGTGACAGAGAATCTGACACCTTTTGCTGTTGTTAGTTTAAAGCATAAGAAAATATAGACATCAATAAAACAAACAAAAAAGGAGTGAAGCATCCAAGATTGAGTCTCCTGTTGCCATTAGTCTATGTACATTGAAAAATGAGAAGGAAACTAATTCTTTACACTGTCCCTGACTTTAAGGTAAATGCCAATATTCAGTCTGAATAGCTTGTAACCTAATCCCAGTGCACTTGTTCCCATGCCTGTTTCATATAGATCCTCCATGTCCCAACACCTAAAAATAGAAACAACTTTAAATGTCATATCCTTTCACTGTTTGCTGCTAAGAGAATAGAGATCAGTGAAAGATACTGAACAGCATTGTAAAAATTAACAGCAGATAGTGAGGAGATGTGCAAGGCAAAAGGGTTCAGGTCTGCCTTCAGCCTGAGATATCACGTACAGTCATGCTTATTTGCAAAGCTGTGGAACAATCCTGTTCTCAGAGTCCATCCACCATGACAGATTTTTTTTTTTTTTTAAATTTGTTCTCTCTCCTTTCTCATGTTTATTTTGTAGTGAAGGGCTCACTAGGCCTGAACAGGTCTCACATTGTCTGGCTATCTTGAGGAAGAGGAGGGGAATTGGTGAAAATGCTGTGGGCAGCCAGACCATACCAGGTATTGGTGTGCCTCTGGGCTGCCGTATAGTCTTACCTCTTTGTGGTTAATTCCTGCTGAACTTTGAAGCTCAGGGTCAGGTTCAGCTCTGAAATGGTCATTAGTTTTGATTAAATCAGTGTGGAAAGGATACTACCCGCCCAGCTTCAGCCTGATACCTCACCGGATACCCAGACTATCCACAGGCTGGAACAGGCCTGAGTCCAAACCTAGGAGGGTCCTATGTCAGTCATGACAGCAAACTACCCTCCAAAGCTACTGTCAGACTACACCCAACTTTACCTCCCCGTGGGTCGGGGCCCGAAGAGGGGCACGCCTTGTACCTTACTCAGGGCCGCCCCCAACCGGAACCAGGGTATGCTTCCACTTCGCTGGAAGAGGGAGCCACCAGAGGCAGCGAAAGGGACTCATAAGGACATGTCCTTATCCCCAGCCCCTCTGCCGCGATACAGTGAGTCCCAGAGGCTTGGATTAATTGGTGGGCGCCCACAGGTTACTTGCCTCCTGGCACACGCCCAATCCATACAGCAACAACACAGCTGGTCAAGCAAGGCCGTAAGGCCCAAATACCCACACCTCCACTGTCTCCGGGCAAGCCTCTGGAGTCCCCTTAGCTTGGAACTCAATTCGGTGGTCGCGAGTAGAATCAATGGGAACCAAGCAAGCAGGGTGTATATGCTCAGGAAAGTGGTCATCGGTACCCTGTTGGGAGGCATATTGCCTGTGTTTCACCATCTCGAAGCATTCGTGGTTTGGGACAACGTTAGGGGACAGTGAAGAGGTCGATAACGCATCGCCCTACACAGCCACTGGCACAGCTCCACTTCCAGTGGCGTTTAAACGTGGTCGTTATCACTACTAGCGCCATTGGGACCTCGATACTACCGAGCGGGCAGTCACTCCACTCGATAGGGCGAGAGAGAAACTAGAAACACTCAACTGGGACAGAGGCTGACTCAGTTACCCTGACTGGCATCCAGCAGGACCACGTGGAGGTGCAGCCTCTGTTGCCTGACCCAGTTTGCAACAACGATCTCTTCTTAAGAGAGTCATAGTTACGCCCTCACTCTTGCTACACTAGATAAAAGTATAAACTTCTCAGGCAATAATACCTTTTGCTTTTCCCATTGTTATTTATAAAGAAGAGTTGCTGTGCATTAATTTTAGCAAGTAGATGTAATTTATCCACCTCAGACGCTCCTGTTTTTTTGGCAAGCTGCACAAGCCAGTTTACTTTGTTTCGATTCAATTGGGTTTTTTTGCCTACTGGGAGTACAAGACATAAAAAGCAACCTTACTTAAAGATCACTGCAGTGGACTTGCAATAGTTCCACAGTTCCAGTGCTACAGTAGTCTTTGTTTGATGGCTATGCAGGTTCTCACTAGGTCTGAACAGATCAAAGATATGAAGAAAGACATTTTCCTTCTTAATAGGAGAATAACATCACATGACCTGTGCTGAGTAGATGGAATTCTTGCTTATATTTTAGTCTCCAGAGAAGCAAATGCTAACCAGCACTGATATTCACGTTGCACCAGGCAGGATCATAATGTTGGATTGGATGATTTTGGTTTTTTGTTTGTTTGGTTGGTCTGATTGTGTCTTGGTTTGTTTTTTTTTGGTGTGAAAAAGAACACTATTGCAAACTATTTTTTATGATTTTGAGACAAAAGCAAGCTCAAACCTTAAAGTAGACTTAGAGGATTAGAACTCAGACTGAAAAGGATCATTTCTTCCTTTTTGTCCTCCTACAAGGTCCACTGGAAAATGAGACTAATTTCAGTGTTCTTAATTTTCCTAGATACATGATCAAAAAAGGCTGCATGCAATGCAAGATACCATTGACTTTATTGACCTCAGAAGAGTTATGTCCAAAGTCTGGCTCCTTGTGATAAAGGAAATTCTTAATGGCGCACATATTACTCCCCTTTGGCTATTCCCCTTTCCAGTACTAATTACAGTTTGGTGTTTTTACACGTATCATGAGATTTGTAGGCAATTATCTACTAATCTTACTAATGAATCTAGAATAACAATTTCGTTTTCAACATTAAGTAATTAGAACTCCTATAAACAACAGATGAAGTATGTGCATATCTAAGTATTTTGCACCCTATTTCTCATCTGTAAATATATAGGATAGCAAGAACAATTTTGCCATATTTTTCTACATCACCATCAATGTCAGAATGTTTGTACCTCCAATGACAGGCATGAATATCTTCAAAGTTTAATTTCAGATAACAGTCGAAACAATAATGCAGCCTTTCTTTACTGAAAAGTTGAAAAGTTTTTTTTTATTAATGGTAAAAAAATGTGGACTATCCCACTTTTTTATTCACAGTGACAATGTAGTTTAGATAATTTGTACCACTTTACAGAAAGTGAAATATCTTTTCCAGGAATCCTCCTCTTTAGTCTTTGGAGACAGTGACAGCACTTTCATTGACTTTATTGAAATTAGAATGAAAATCTTCAGACTCCATGTAATCTGCTTTAAATAGATAAATGTCTTTTAGTTTGTATCCTATGGCATTTGCTTTGTAATGACTCTTTTCTGGATTCTGAAGACCGTTTTTTTCAGTAAATTATTTAGTAGCTCCCCAGATTTTCTTAGTCTTCCAGATCCTTTTAATTTTTTTTTCCTGTGAAAAGAGCTTTTCAGTTATATCCTACTGAAAAATGTCATAGGTGACATAATAATAGTCATAGCAGTAAAGAGTCAGCTAATGCAGAATATGCTGCATTACAGTTAGAAAGTGAAAAGTATTGAGCTACACCATTCTGAACTGTTAAAAGTCTTAAGTGGTGGTTGCCACACAGATCACATGCAAGATTTTTATATCTGAAGGAAATCAGATAATAGATTAGTCCTCTTAAATATAGACGACTGAAACACTAATCTCTTATCGATCTTTTCCCCAGAAAAGAACTAGCTGTATTCAGTTAAATTATCCTCATTTCTGTTATTTTTACATGTAAAAGTAGTTTCTTCACCAATAAAACACAAAAAAATGTTCATGATTTCCTTACTAATTGATTATCAGTGTAAAATCACACAGTCACCAAGACAAAGCAACAAGGCTCCTAGATACAAAATATCACTGAATCATCCTAGGCTGTTTTGGGAATTCCAAAGAGAAATGGTCTCACAACACTGAATAATGTCTCCTGATTCCTATGAAGCTTTGCAACTTATGCTGTGTGTGCTATTGAAACTGCCCACATTAGCATGCAGAGAACTTTCCAGGATCATCAAGTCAAGGCCAATCCATTTCCATGGAGTACTACAAAAGTGTTTTATTCCTGAGGGGAAGTGAATCTGAGAATGAGAAACTATAATTTATAACAGTGGCAGAAAGAACAAGCTACGAGACTTGGTGCATACTTTAAGCACTGTAGAGATTATGTACTTTGACTTTGAGAAATTGAAGGCTCATCACCTCAGGGAAGGAAGGATTTACTCACTGTGCAGCAGCATGTTTTTAGGTACAACGTAATACTAGCAAATCTGCTTTAAAAAATCCAAGTGGGATACTACAGAGGACCAGTTTGTTTCTCATAAATCAAATGGCAGAGGCAACAGCATGGCAAATAGTAAATAACAAGCATATTAATCCAAAATTAAACTGCAATTAATTACTTTCTCTAGATTTGCTGGGCTATATATCTTTGTTTCCATTGCAAACTCTCAGGGTAAACGGAATAAAATTACTAAATGATGCCTTGCGTGATGGTCACCTCTCACACATTAACTCCCTCACAACCTGCACATAACTCACTGTTTGCTGTGAGGAGAATAAGAGCAAAATGCTCTTGCACTTCATCAGAGACTATAGACGGCCATTTTAAATCCCAAGTTGCCTTTTACATCCTTTTCTATAGATAGCAGTTACATTTGCTATCCAACTGCAATTTAGATGCTTCTCGTAACAGCAAGTCATGCAGCTTGGCTAGCAGTACTTTGGTTTCACAAGCAAATAACATTTGATCTAGGTGGTTTATTAACACTGAACTTAATTACTTGGTCTAATACTTCATATATATTTGCTTCAAACTCACCTCGCACTTCTCACCTATCTGTTACTAAGGTTTTATCAGCTATGGGAAGTTGTTTATCTTCTTCACCAGTAAAGACCAATGGAGAGAAGACATTGGGCTTTCACCTGGTCTAGTGAAAGGTGCCCCTATCCATAGGACCATTCAAGGTCCTTTCCAAACCAAACCATTCTATAATTCTATGATCTAGAATTTTTACCTAGAGGGATTCTACAATACTTTATATTCTATAATACTTCTATACAATTAGACTAAGCTAGTAGAATGCTCATTGTCTTAACATTAATCATAACTTCTTATTGGTTTTATTTTGTGGATCAGCATTGTTATGTGAGAGACTGAACAATAGGACTGAACAGCCCTTACTAACTACATCAAGTAAGACTGAAATAAATAGATGGTGCTTCAGTAAACAGAAGGTTGATTGACAGCCCAAAGAGAAAGTCTGAAAAGGTTTTATGGTTTCTTCCCTGCAACAATTATCTTTATGCTATTACTTCATAAACTAAAAAGCTTTACAACAAGCCACTGGTTCAAGTAGTCAACAATTATAACAATATAGCAATTAAAAAAATAATCAGGAGAACAGATATTCCTGAAAAGTACTAGCAGCAGCTGATGAGACAATACAGGGCTATGATAAGAATGTAACTACTTGCTATTTTTCTTGCTTTGAAATAGCATTTATATGGAGCCAATTTACATTTTAGTTTAATATCATGCTAAGGTTTAACAAGATGAAATGTATGTTGGGATGACTTGTCTGATTCTGAGGAAATTATTCCCAAGTATATTTTGTCTCAGATTTTTTTGTTGCTATTCCCTGCTAGTCTTATCTGATATATGTATTGTTATCAGAACCTCCAGAAGACATTCTATGTGTATATACATACATAAAAGAGACTTGAGGATATTGACAGATCATTTCTTCTTTTCTTTCTTTTTTTTTTGTTTCCTTCTGAAGCCTGAAGAATGCTAGTAACTCCAATTCTTTGCCTCTCCCACCCTGAGACCATCTACCCTGCAGAAAAATGAAAGTTAGACCTAATCAGTCTACAAACATTGCTTTTCAGTTCATTTCATTCCCATTCAATAATCACCAGCAGTAAGCAGCAGAGGGCTGTTAGTGACCTTTAATTTGCTTTAGAAACTTTAAAATACAAGTAATTTCATCCCCCCTTTGTATACATAGGTGAGGGAAAGCAAAGAGCCTGCACATTTGACTGGTCACAGAAGTCATTAGATTTATGCATCAATATCCAGAAAATACTTATTTAACTCAGAAGCTTAGAGGATTCAAAGTAGCCAAGACAAGAATAGTGAAAAGTACAGGAAAATGTGGTCTGTCTCAGAGGTGGGAAGCAGGTTGTGACACTGTTCTGCTTGTAACAATCATTGATGGCTGAAACAAGCCATTGAAAGTTTCTGGTCCTCGCATGAGAAAAATTTTACCAGATCTGGAAGGAGATGTATAACAAAGGAGGAGAACAACTGCTTCCCTTAAGTAGTAGGAACATTGATTAAGAAGGATGATTATTAAAGAATGAAATCAAAGTGTAAGAAAAATAATAAAAAATACGTTATCTATTATGATTCATGAAACAGGCTCACAGATTATATTACAAAAACGTTTTTCTTTACAGAATAGGATGATAAATAGAAGAACAGTAAATAATCAAGCATTTGTAAACACTGCAAACCTAGTAAAAGCAACTCAATGTAAATTAAGGACAGCTACTGAGTTGTCAACAGTTACACAAATGTAAAATCAACACAAGTGAGATCAGACTAGGGTCTAGGTTAATATATTTGAACTGAAATCTTAATATATCTGAACAGCAATGTCAGGAACAATTTTACAATGCAGTGTCTGGAATTAATATTCAGTACTCTTACCCTTTAATAGACGTTGGTACTATGGGAAATACAAGAAGCAGAAAAAATAAATCTCATGCACTTCCCAAAACCACAATCAGCAAAGCAAACTGTGAGCTGATAATCAGCTGTTTTTCATTCTGTTATAAGAAACAGAAAGAGAAATACAGAGATTGGAAGGCTGCAAATGAGACTGCTTCACTTCCCATTCAACTATCTAATGTCCCAAGGAAAAAACAGCATCAGAGTTTTAGGTGTCCTCCTCTGGCATCGACTTAATTTTGCTTTCAAAAGCCTACAGTTCTCATTTGTATCACAAGTGAATGCTAACATGAGTCATTTACATAACAACGAATCAGTAATTCAAAAATGGAGAACAATCATTTTGTGTCATTGCAAGAGCTTTGTTAAATCATACAACCAGTTGGGAGATTAACCAAGCAGCACAGTAATGGGGGGAGAAAAAAAAAAGTCATTCAAGAGGAGCACAAAATAAAGAAAACGACAAAGAAAGAGGGTTAGCCTGAGGATGATTCAACGTTAAAGGCCAGGCTATCGCAGTAAACTTTTCTGGTTGTGATGTTTCATTATTTTTTTAGGCTTGAATCTTTTTGTAGGGAATATTACGAATTATAATTACAGATGTTCATTTCACAACATATTAGCTTTTAACACTTCATGCTCCAAGATACCATTCTGAACAAACTTATATTGTTTCACTAAGAGTAAACATGTAGTTCATTAAATGAGAGATAAATAAAACACACACACAAAAAGAAGTTTCCCTCTTTCCCATTCCTTTAAAAAATGCTTCTGAAGTGATTGTGAATGGTTGCTGAATCCTCTTTTTGGCTAGATCCGTTTCTCATAAAGGAGAGAGAAGTGCAAGATTAAAGGAAAGAAAAAAGCAAAGGGATGCTGTATATTCAAACTTGCCTTTGACCTTGCCTTCTGTTAATATGAGACAAACATTCCTCTAACAGGCAGGGCCTTGAAAGCTTGAAATTAAATCAAGTCCCTGCCTCAAGGTATTTAAGTAGCTCCCTTAGCTGGGGCAATATGTGCCAGTTGCCTGTTTGACTGGGCTGGGGAGAGAGGACTGTCTCTCCAGTTCCAGCTCCAGCTCCAGGTATGCAGGTGCTTTCAGACCCAGCAAAGCCCCTGTCAGCACGGAGCAGAGACAAAAATATAAAATATTTCTCCACAAGCCATTATCATCTTGTTCATATCTCTCCTTTATGAATCTCAGCTGAAGGACTACTAAGCGAAGAAGGCTGTTTCTTTTGGGTTGAGTAAACTTGATCTCTCCCCTTGCAGAGAAGGACATTTATATGCTTCCGTAGCTCGCTGGCTGTGAGGCATGCAATTGCTCTGCTCATGCACTGCTGCATGCAGCCGCAGCTGGGAGAAATAGCAGCCAAGTTCACATGCTGTTTTCTGGAGATAGTACCAGAGAATCATTGGGTTCCACTGTAAAAAGGGGTGACCAAACACTGCCAGTCTCTATCTTCATGAGTTCTGCTGTGCTGTGGCGTGGCATTTCTTAGCTGCGGATGCCTGTCTTGTTGATGGGGGTTGTCTGAGGTGCCAAATATGTACTTTCCTGAAGGATATGTTCTTCCCATAACTAAAAGCCCCACTCAGTTTTTGTTTCTGTTTCTTTTTCTTTTTTCCTGAGCACTGTACCCTCACATTCATGCCTCATGAGAAGGCAATCTGGTTATGCTCCTGCTGCTGTAAAGAAGTTGTCTTGTTCCTCAGTGGCTCTTAATTATATCCATACTTAGGCAATAAGAAATGTTAACTTCTAAAGTTTCAGAACTACAGACAAGGAAAGCAACACAGTAGTGGCACACTATCATCTGAAAAAGGCAAAAGGAGACATAAAGATATCTCCATCATGAAAGAAAACTAGGGCTTTTTTTGTGGAAGGGACGTAGAAACAGTCAGGTAAAGTAGCAATACAAAACAGTGCAGAAATGATCAGCAGATTTTGTTGGGACTTGTTTTCTGAATAAGGTGCTTTGGAGCAGATAAGGCTAAGACAATCTCTTGAGAAGATACAGTGGAAGCAGATAGATGATGCAGAGAACTTGGTATCATAACTATGGAATTCTAAATTTTTCAGGATATGAAAAGACAGGTTAGAGAATGTTTTCTGGTTTCTGCATGCCAGATAAATTTCCTGTTGGAGATGAATAGCTGCACGGATCCTCTCTCAGGTGGAGAGGGTTAATTTATTCTGATATGACAGACTTTACAGTGGGACTGCACCTCAGGAAAACAGAAGTAAAATTTCATTTTCTGTCTAAAAGGAGGACATTAGATAGCCCTATGCCATTTAGTATGATTTGCTCCTTTGATCTGTGTATGGTTTTGTCTCTCCTGTGCTAATTTACTTAAGTGTTTGCAAGGAGGGGCCAAGGAGAAAAAGCTTTCATTAGCTCTACAGAAGTGCTGAGTTGTTTGACAGTAATTCTATTTGGAATTCATTTATTTAAGTACAGACAAGGTGGGGTTGAGGAGTGACTTTTTTCCTTGATAAGGATAGGATAAATAGTTGAATGTAAATATGTGCATTGATGACTGCAATTGCTAAAAATTCATCCCTTAAGAAAGTTGACCTAGTCTAATGCTGCATGTGTTACTCATTGGGCCTCCTTGCTGTCTCTGCCACACTCATCCCCGCTCTCGACCAAAACCAGGCAAGTAAACATGTGAACATGCAAGTACATAATCAGGAAAAGCCACAGGGGAAGATTTACCTGCGTTTTTCTCTCAGGAGATAGTGTTTAATTCCCCAGGATTATTTTCTATCCTTCTTGCAGTGGCTGCAGAGATGACAGCTATGATGCTGGTTACCAACAAGCTTTTCACTTGAGCGACAGTCTCTCGGGAACAGATTTCAGTCACTAGTAACTTAAGCAGTGTTCAAATCACTGACATGGAGACAAAAAGCTTCATGTCTTGATTCTTCAAGTCACCTGCTTGTCCATTTTATTGAATAAAGTAGAACTGACTGGATATGAATAGCAGTGTTGGTTTTTGAGGTTTTTTCTGGGGGGTGGGCTTTTTTTCCCCCTCCCTATAAATGGGAAAAGTGAAGAGAATGAAATGCTAGGAATTTGATGTCAACAGTCTCTCTGTGCAGATTGGTTGTGATGTGTGTGCCTACACCTTTCTACACTATTCCTTGTAATAAGGAATACTGTGTAGTCATTTCTGGCTGGCATTTCTCTACTTAGTAAAAAAAAACAGAAATAAGAGAGCTTAAATGTGAAAGCTGAAGGAAAAGACATCTTAATTTAAAATATAGAGTTATATAATATAATGGTTAATATCCTACTAAATCAGACAATAACTGAAAAATTCAAAAGAATTCATAATAAGAAATTCTGTTAACTTTAATTTTGCTATCAGCACATAATTTAAATAAGTTATAAATATTTTTTCCAGGTATGTGTATTTTTAATTGATAGCTTGGCTTGGGGAAAAAAAAGATCTTAATGTGTATTGATAGTTTAAACTTGAAGACTGTTTTAAATTTTAAATTAGATTTTAAATGAAATTCTTTCATTTTCTAATACACAAGTAAATGGAAATGAACGTTCACATGCATTAACTTGAAATAATGGAAATTCTATAAATATTTACCTTATACTTTTTAAAAGCATTTATAATTAGTTTATTTTGGTAAAAATTTAGCACATCATGATCTCAGTAAAAGATAGAGCCAGTGTCAAAGAATCATTAAATTAAATAAATGAAAACATTAATTGAAGAGTTAGTAAACTCTCTCAAAACATTAAGAGACTCAGTTACAGATAGGAAATACAATCTTTTCCAGAGTATTTAGAAAACATCAGTCTGCACTTCACGTATATACTTTATTTTCATGGATTCCTTATTTCCTTCAGGAACAACATCCATTAATCTTGTGTGCTATTAGCTCTGTCTTGAAGACTTTGAAGTATATTTTCGACATCTGGCCGTGTGGAAGGTCAGGATGTTCCCAGCTTTACTTAACTACAACCAGATTCGCATGACTGTGTTCTGAACCATCTCGGTTTTGTTGTCTGTGACTTTTCATCACACCCAAAACAACATTAAAACTAAAATTGTGATGCTGTTGATAATTTGACTTACATATTAAATCAAAATACAACATTAACACGACTCATTTCCATCTTGTTCTTCACAATAGCCATAGACTGTTTTATGTTTCAATCAATACTGATACGTGTACTGAGTAGAAATTTCTTCAAATTTTAACACACAATGTTGCGCTGCTTCAGGAAATTTACAGGTTCAGTGTCAATCTTTGCCCTGAATAGCTTTTAATGACAGACTAATATATAAACTATGGAAAAATCTGAAGTAATTTAAGAGAGGTATAAACTTTAAGCAGAGTTGAAGACAGGATAGAGAAATGCTAGATCCATATTAACCCTTGAAAATGAACCTCACTCATGGTACCTCATCTTTAAATAGGGAATATCCTTAATGAATATCATGATACCACTGGATTCAGTGGAAAAAATTCCAACATTTCATCTGCTATGTCTTTTCAATTCTGTTTTTATATAATACTCTATAACAAGAACATTTTCTATTTGGCTATAATAAAATTAATATACAAAGTGCTAATGTAATCTAAATAACAGATTGTGAAAAGTGGCTCATGTGGTTCCTGTGGTTCAGGTTTGATTTTTCTCTCCATGTGTGCCTCACCTCGCCTCGCCTCGCCTCCCCTCCCCTTCTGATTTAACCCACAACCCTGGCATTCTAAGCATCATGGTCTAACCTACTGAGCTAGGTTGTGCCTTTTGAGCACAGCTGATGCCTTAAAAGAAAAAAAACTTTTCCAACTGTGGCCAAAAATGTGTGCTTAGGCTGACCAATGCCTGCTTTTCAAGAGATGTTCCTGTGACTGTTAAATGGGACTAATATTTTAATATTGATCCAAGAGGGGTTTCCTGAGGGATCTCTTTCTCTCATGGTTGTTTGCAACCCATGACATTAAAATGCAGGAAAGAAACTTCCCAGCTGTGGATTTGAACTCATATCCTTTAAATTACCAAGCTCAGGGGTATGCTACTTCAGTATAGGAGAGCATGTCAGAGCAAGGGTATCCAAGGCTATACTAAGCTAACAAAAATCATTTCTCCTACATGGAGGTCACAGTGGTACAGGCTATGTGCCCCTTCTCACCTTGCAAGCCTCAATAGAAGTCATAAAGGGCACCAAGGCAAAACTTGACTGGACTAACTCGTGCCTGGGTGAAATGCCACAAGGTAAAGGAAAAACCACGACTAGAAACCACATCGTGGAACTAGAATGAAAGTAACCCCCATTCCTTCACCACACAAACCCCATGGGCTGTCCCAGCCATTCCAGGTTGGGTCTCTGTCTGCAGGAGCTGGGTTGTGCTGGGGAAAAAACAACCCACTCTCACAACCACGATATCAACAATGAGATCAATGGATCCCACACACAAATTCATGATACTGTTCCCCCAGAAGGAGGACTCACAATTTCCAGAAAAAAAGTGCTAAAATTACTAGCAAATTATACCCAAAATTGCTACTTTTTACTTTACCTCTGTGGGGATCCTGGGAGCTTGGCTTCTCAGGTTGATGGGAAGAAATTCTTCAGAAAGTGCCAGTAAAAAGAAATTCCACACAGGATCAAGTTTCTCAAACTAGAGAAGCAGGTCATGTCTCCATCCCATCTGTGGTGCCAGAACTGATGCCTTAAAAGAGAAAAAACTTTTCTGGTGAAAGAAAAGTCATCCATTAAAGAGCTGGTCTTTAATGGAAGCTTCTATGTGTACAATGTAGGCACCCTCACCATGGAACTTGTACTCCTTTTATGATTCTAATCAATTATCATATCTACTGGATACATCCAATTCAAAAATTAGTCATCCTTAATCCTGCTTTCAGGTCTGCACCTTGGAGCTTCTCCAGGGGATTTTGGGCCTTCTGTGTTGCTTTGTCTACCTCATATCTAGTTTTTTCCCCTTCTTTCATATCCCAAACAGGATGTCCTTGCTAGAACTTGTTTCTCCCCAAAAAGAATGTTAAATGACATTTCACATACCATGAGAAAGAGGTTTTCTACCATCTTAAGTAATCATGTATCTATGCTAGAATCTAGAAATATAAAGTATATAAGAAATCTTAAGGCATCACAACGATTGAGCTGCAAGTTTCATAGGAAAGCTGAAGAATAAATGAAAGACAGGGCAAGAAGGTGCCAAGAAGACGTGCTTCTAAACTCACACTCACAAGCTCTTGTTCATGGGCAATGGACACTGTCTGGAATGGCACCCAGGGTCTCCTTCTGTCTGTTCCATGGCCATGCTTCTTCATCAAGCCGTGTGCCAAATACATACCTGAAACTCACCCTATCCAATGCACCTTATGACCTATCTTTAAAGCATCTTAACACAGTAACTACTGGAGCCTATTCAGCAGCTTTGACACATACAGCCTGCCTGCGAGCACAATGTGAACTGAAGCTTAACGGGATGACAAACTAAAGCAGTCCCTGTGTGTTCAGAAAATGTTGCACTTTCTAGCATGAAAATGGAAGCCCTGATTCTCCCATCTGTAACAGCACCACTATTTGTGATAGATCATTCATGGAGGGGCTCAGAGTAACACCATGGAAGAAGAGACAATGCCTTGCCATTTTATGCATTAATTTTTCATGAGTCATCTACTGAGCTGTGCAAAATATTTCATATAAATTTACTGGAACCCAGATTTGAATTTTTTTATCATAATTAAACTTTGATCATGTTATTGAATCTCCTACAAGTTTGATTGAAATGGAAAGACAATGAATCTCCTTCATCTGGGAACACAGCAGAGCAAGATGGTGGAGAACTGCTGTACTCCAGTGCAGCCTCCCTGGAGACTACAAGGAGGCATGCTCCTCATTATTTAAAACATATTAAGCTACAGAGGAAAAAGATCATGACCCCAAATATACAGTCACTCAAAGTTTCAGAAGTGTCTGCAAGTATATTTTTCATAGGCTTATGCTTTTATCCCACATCTGTGTCTGTCTCTGTCATGTGTCCAGTAACCTTTCTCCCTTAAGATGCACAGTGAAATGCCATCTTCCTTCAGCAGTTTCACACAGCAAACATTCCTTTAAATCAACCTGGCAGAGAAACATTTCTTCATTCCCTCTCCAGATACAGGCTCCTTCTCTCCCTCTTCACTAAATCATCCTGGCTTAAGGTCCAGAATGGGCAAAGTTCAGTTCTGGGCAAATGACAACTTTCCTTTACAAATGAAAATGTGTTTGTGTTTAGCAGTTTCTTTCCCTACCATACAAAGTTAGGAGCAAGACTTTTATGCTATTGTAGAAGTTTTTCCTGCTTCCCAATATTCCAAAGTCCTAGAGGGTCGCTGGTCATCAGATTTCAAAATTTTGTCAGCTTTCTGAACAAAAGAGTAAATTGTTTGTAAGTTGGTTTGTGTTTATTCAATTTAATTTGCCTTGCCTTTCATTCTGAGGTGTATGCTGTCAAGGAGAGGAAATGAGAGTGAATAAGAGTAGAGTAAGAAAAAAATGGGAACCGTCTGAGACAAAATTTCAGCAAGGTGGAAAAAAAGGCATAGGAAATGTTGCATGGAAAAGAGCAAAGGCATAGAGCTAGAAAACAGTGTACTGTGGCTGGGAAAAGATGGAGAAGGAAGGTGTGAGAGTAAGGCTCAAAATAGATAGGGCAGTAAAAAGAGAGCTAAAAAAAAGGAATATTAAGGATTCACTTAGCCACTTCACTGGCATTTACTTCTTAAAATCATATGGTAATACAAAACCCTGTCCTTATAGTGGAAAATACCACCTGATACCTTCAAGAGGCTCCTAGATTTTTGCTCCCAAGTTCATATTCTAATTATAGACTGCTTTGATGTTGTCTCCAGCATATTCTCTTCACTACCCTGTAAAACTGTCTATAAACTGTTTGTAAACTGTCTTCCTTCTGTGATTCCTTCTGGGGTTTCAGAAGGACTGGCCTTCACGAAGAAAAGTGTTTGAGCAACTGCCTAGAAGAAACACGTTGTATGTGGGGAATCTGCTGATAAAAGATCATCCAAAAAGACTCCTAGAAATTGCTGTTTCCTTGTACGTTCACCCAATCATAGACAGCAAATAGTCATGGTCTACCAAGCGCAGACTCTTTTTTCTTTGGGAAAAGTTTTTGTGCCATTTAGGAACTCCTTTCAATGTCTGCAACACATGCTTACAGTAATGAAGTTAAGCATCGGGGCACTGCAAATAACAACACTGGGAAATAGTTGCCTTTACTTCCACTTTCTTCTGGGTGTTCTTCATGGATACTAGTACAAAAATAGCATGCACAGCCCTCACTTTCCTCTAGGTCTTTGATTTAACTTAAGAGTATACAAAAACAGAATAAAAACTTAGTGCCAAGATGCAGCACTGCCTGCTGATGACAGTGTTTTCTTTTTTTGGTAATGATGATGTATTTGTATAGGTACTTACTGAATTATATTAATCAACTTAAGATTGCCAAAAGAAACATTAAAGGAATAACATTGCAATGCACTTTGCAAACTGGGCTTATTAGGGTCAATCAATTTTGCATGTATGTAACAAACTGTTTAGAAGATCTATACTGTAATTGTGCCAGCACCAAAAGCCTTGGACTTCTAATCTTCAATGAGAGAAACTACATGGATAGCACAAAGTTGGTTTCCAAAGTACAGAAGTGAATGTAATCTAAACAAATCTGATTTTAAAGTCTTTAATATCCTCTCCAAATTTATATCTCTTGTACAGTAAACCAAAACAGCAGTGTGGCCATCCTTACACAACAAAAAATAGAGATCATTCTGGTAAACAAATGAACAAGAGAGAAAAATAGGAGAGAGAGGAGAGAGAAAGCCAGAAGTGAGGGATTTTCAATGTCTTTTGAATTAAAATTAAAAGCTTCAATTTGCACCTCCCATGCAGTTTTTAGTTTCCCAACAAAAAACATTGTCTATTTTGTACTGGTGGATTTCATTTGCTGGTTCTACCTATTATTTACATCTATTCCTAGATCATGTAATATTCAAAAAAACCAAAACAGTTTTAATGAAATTTGTCAAGAACTTGGAATAATTGCATGGAGTATGAGGCTTTCAATTATGAGGAGAATAAGAAAGATGAGTTTTCAAACACTGTGTGGTCTTGACAGCATTAGTCTTGCAAAATTAACTCTTAAGATTGTGGTTGAAAACATACATGAATGTATTTGAGAAGGCTGGACTAGAAAAGAATAGTTGAAATATTGTCTTACTGTTAAATTTTGTATTTTATAGTTACTATATTCACACAGATACATATTTCACACATATTTACTACAGGCTAGACAATGAGTTTGGATCTAAAATTTTTCCCAACACACTATTCTAGAATATAGGGTTTTGTAATAAAGGTAGCTTCTTTTGTAGCTCAATGAAAAACATCATACAAGTCGATAGATAAAACTTAGTTTTATTGAAGTCAACAGCAAAACTTGTGCTAGTTTTCATGGCATTGTTTTTCATTTTTGTGGCTTTGACAAAAATACAAAAAGAGAGGTAGAGAAGGAGATGGTTTTCTTATGAAAAAAGAAAAAAATTCTTTCATTCAATTCTATTTTGGAGGAAAGAGGGCTAGGGGAAACAATAAAAAGGAATCATGTTTGTCTCCTAACTCCCAGCAATTTTTTTCTTTGAACAGACGTTATTAAAGATAAATAAGAGATTAGAGAAAGAACTTGAGTTGAGATTGAGAGGCAATTGTGTAGACATCATGTTCACCGAAAAGATTGCTGAGAAGCATCTGTGCCATGTCCTTCAAGAGCTGGACATCAATATATGAAGTCATTAACAAAGCAGCAGCAGGGAAGCAAACTCATCCGACCAGTTAGGATAAGTGCTTTTCCCCTTTTTATTAAACCATGGCTGCTAAAAATTTACCGTGTTGAGAGTTGAAAACAAAGATTCATTTTGAGCATTATGCCTTGAATACGATGATGTTACATGGTGTTACATGGTCTGTCTTTCATCTGTGGGTGAGTTAACGTAAAAAGAATACAAATTCCCAGGAAAGTGTAAAGGCCACCACTAAACCATATGTACAAGTTTTTATTATAAGAAAATCTTCAAGGTATTATGTAATACTATAATGCAAGAGAAGCCATGGTATACTTTTGTGTAAACCACTGTCATGATTGTTTCTTGATGTTTAGCCTGGATTTGTCACTTGTTTGGATTTCTAGTTCCAAGGGTCAAACACTTTTAACATCTGCGCTTATTTTTCTGATGTTGCCTCCTGTAGCATGATACAAACTTATTTTGCAGTCACTTCCCCTAGACAGATTTACTAGAAAACAGTTAAGAGATGTTTTATAAAAGCCTTAAGAACAGAATAGAAGACATAGTACAATCCTATTCCAATGAGGCATGGAGGTGAAATAAGAAGCTTAAGGTTCCTACTGTGTTTTTCTTGAATCAACATTAAAGTTATGGTTGCTACATAATTCATTAATTATTGAGACATATCAAAAAATACCAGAAATATTAGAAAAGAATGTTAATGCAAATATGAAAAGTTATTAAGTGCTTTGGATGCATCTGCTCCTTCAGTACAAAAAAAAAGAAACGTAAACATATGGAAATTATACTCAAAATGCAAAACCAAGGTAATATGCCTTATAACATGCATCATTTCTGTGCTTGAAAATCTGATGTAAATTTTGTTTTAGTCATAAACTCCTATTTCTGCATATACCTATCATCTTGCATTTCCTACTGACCAGGAACACACATGCAGAAAAAAGTAGATTTAAAAATATTCCCAGAAAAACAATGTCCCTGCAGTCCCATCCCTCATTTCTGCCTTTTTCTTGTGTCAGACAAAAGTTAGGCGACAGGCATCTCACAAGAGAAAGAAATGTGTTAGATTTTTCCATAGCTCTCATGAGGCTGCAGACACAGAAAGCTGCACATACAATCTGGATGTTCAGAAGATCTGACAACAGAAGGACAGATCTCTAAGACGACTGAAGTACAGCGTAATTATATGGTGAGGATGACCTCCATCACGGGAGTAAACTGCTCCACAGATAATGAAGTGGCAAACTCATGAATGAATTTCAGCCTCTAACACTCTATGCCATTATAAGCCTTAAATATATACTGTCGAGAGAGGCCAGAATATGCATCCCCTCTCTTATAAAGTAGGTTTAATCCAAACTAATTCCAAATGTTGCAGAAAAATGAACATTTCAACACATACATTAGGAGGAGAGAAAACAACGTTACGTACACTGTTTGTTGTTTGCTTGAAAGAAGTCTCTTCAGATGAGGTCTGAGATTTAGGAACTCTGATTAAAATAATCCAAAAAGGTAAAGGATTATTAGCTTTTAAAAGTAATGAAACAAGAGATTTTTCAAATCAAAGTTGCATATTTTCATAATGTACTTGCTACATTAAAATCGCTGTATAAAATATTTCAAAGGCACAGACTAAGTCTGAAAATAACATAGTTGTCCTAAAATTGCTTTTGTGCCCAAATTAAACACCTCAAGCATTGAAGGTTCAAGGGAAAATTAAAAAGGAAAAAAAACCTGTCACAGGTACAAATTGACACTGTGTGGCAAGAGCAAACAAAACGATAGTCCTCATAGTGGCTCTATTGCCACTTTATCAGGACAAGTTATATGATTTTTTGATGGGAGCAGCTCACCATCTTTCAGGGCTCCTTGTGTTGCTTCCAAATGAAAAGACAAGTTGATTATGTCTCAGACATCTTAGGAGCAATCACAGCTATTCACAAAGAGTAAACAAATAGTCTCGATTTTCTGAATGCAACAAGAATCAAACAATAGCACAGAACTTCCTTTTCATTTCAATGCTCTTTATGTTTCCTCAATAAGTGACTGCTTCAGTTCTTGATCAGCCATGGGTTACATCTCTGCTCCTTCTTTCTGTTTTATGCTGTGACGCTTTGTAGGCATGCAGGCTTCTAACTAAAATTATATTCAGTCAAGCCCTGCTTACCAGCTAGTACTAACTCACATCTTTTTTTTTGGCTAGGACAGTGACATATGCTCGCAATTTTTTCTGGAGATTCTTCTCAATTCAGCAAACTATTTCTCCCTTATGGATAGCTTAGGTGGGGGACAGGCTTTACTCTTCAGTTTCAGTGTATCCATCATTCCACCTCCAAATTGCATACTTTGGTAGCATGTTAGAACTGTGGGTCTAACTGGGGCCATCAGAGTCTAACATAATTAAATAATGAAGAGTTATAATTGGTATGGTGTGTCTGAGTTTGCAGCCATACAAGCTGTGATCTCTGCAGAAAGATTAGATCATTTCATGTTGACAAGGATTGGCGCAGCCTGCGTGAACCCACCTATGTTTCAGCTCACGTCCTGAAGCCCCACACCTGTATCCACATGGATATGAGCCAATATGAATCACGTGCTCATCCCAGTAAGGTCTGCTTTTGTGGGCTCAGCATCCCAACAGCATGGCTTCAGCGTACCTACAAAAGTATCTATCTAGGCTTACCGCTCTGGTTCATTCAGACATATAACCACTTGCACCAGCTGAACAGTGAGATAACCCAGAGCAGACCCAGCGATGATCCATTTGTAGATTTTGGTGTCACAGTCACAATGTATGGGCCATTCTCAGAAAGAACAGAACACGAAATCTGTTTTTATATCAGCAAAGAAGATGATGATGAAGCTTCAATCCCTTCTGAAAAGCCAATCTGATTGTTTGCTTTTTGAAGAAAAACATTTTGTTTTGTGAAATCTTTGGCAGAAAAGAGTGGGAAAATGAAAAAAAAAAAAAAAAAGAAGCATGAGCTCCTTCAGACTCAATGAAAAATTATTGGCTTAGGTTTGCAGACAGTTGCTGTCAGCTGGCAGTCGTAAGCTTACACAGGTTTAATTTCTACCCTTAAGTTTTTTTGCAAAGCAAATACAAACAAATTGGAGAGATTGACATGAGTAAACTCGATGTGTTTTCTCCTGTTGAAATACTTAATTCTCTTTCACTTTGAAATAGAGGAGGAAGGAACTGGACACAACAGAGGAAGAATAGTGAGAAGACACAAAGTTGTTGCTTGAAAGGGTAAAAACCTAAAAAGATTCCCATCTGCCTGTCACACATGAGGGCTACTCCTGACAAATTGGAGTCGAATGAAGCACACTAATTATAACATTAAATTTAGCATTTCATTTACTTTTTTGGTCAGTGGCAAAACAGAAAAGACAGGGAGAATAATGAAGCATAATAATGAGGACTAGCACATGGTATTATTACTTTTAGAAAACTTTATGCTGACTCCTCCAATTCTCCGAGTTGCGTTTGTTCTTTTTTAGCATATGTTTATTTATTAAGAATTGTGAGTATAGAGCAGCTGGATGTTGTTCGACGGGACTTCTCCTTTTGTATGGGGAAGCTCTGCCGTTGCAAAGCCTAATATAGCTGATGCTTCCTGTCCCAGACATGCGTTGCCTGGTTTAAGGTCAGCCATGACAGAAGAAGACAAGGAGGTGAGGAAGAGCATGTTAGACCCAGGGTTTTCTGTAAGCAAGTTCCCAGGAGAATTCTGTTGTTGAGGGAGTTTGTAGAGGCTGAAACCAGCACTGATCCTCTGCATCAGTAGCCAGACAGTAGATGTCACAGGAGCAAAGTGAAACATATACATGGAAACTTCTTTGGAAAGCAGACATATTCAGGAAATAAAGGGTAGGATTTCAATTATTCAATTATTATTTCAATTATTTATTTTCCAGTAAAGCTGGGATTTCAGTGTTGGAAATAAATCCACTAGTCAAATCTCAAGTTAGGTTTTTTCTTTCCAGAAAAACAAGATTTCTCAGACTAAAGGGGTAAAATTCTCCCACAGAAAAGGAACATTACCCTATACTGGAGTGTGTTACATTTTTATTTTAGGTGTTATGTTAGATGTTATTATCTATGTTCTTGAAATTCGTAATTAAATTGGTAATTCTAAATCAGTGTAGATTACAGTACTCTTGTGCTTCATGAGCATTTTCATTCCCTTACTAAAGCATTACTAAGAACTGTGTCTTCTAATCCACTGCAATTGGAGTTTCTATCCCACACATAAAGGGTCATTTATACGTATTTTCTTTTTGGCTGTCATTTTATCCCTGCCCTTTTTGACTAATTTTTCTTCCAGCTTAACTCAGAAATTTTCAAGGGGTTAGCTTTTTTAATGAAGGTATTTGAAAGGGACTGCAGGTGAGCAGTTCCCATCAGCAGCACAGAGAGACTGGGACGAGAGCAAAAGTGAGGGCAGAGGGATGCTAGAAAGGTCCTTCAAAGCAAGAAATTATCTCAGGCTCCCAGAGGAGGAGCTGTATCTTCAAGGAAGAGGTTGAAATTCTATCTGGAGGGAACAGTGTCTGAAAAGAGATGGACTGTGTGGGATATTCCCTGGGCACCAATATGTTTGAAGCATATCCCTCAGTGCTTCTCAAAAAAGAATATTTGAATTTGAATGCTCCAAAACAAATGAAGCATTACGGAAAGACAATGAAAAGAAACAGTTCAGTAAAAATAGCTCAAAGTGATAAGGAGAGGCGTGAAATAAATTATTAAATCTCTGCAATAAGTTATTACAATTTGTGGTTTATTGCCAGTTATTCTGTCCTCACATGTGGGTCAAGACCTGCCAAAATTTGGAATCAGATGGTAAGGCTTTAATATTTATTTACTATGTTAACACTGTTACTGTAAATTAACAAACACATGGAAACCCACTCTTATGACAGTTATGATTCCCTTTGTTTGAACAAAAAGTTGCCTTTATAAGCCAGCCCCAAGAATCTGTATTTTTACTTGAAGATTTAATGTAGACAAATTACTGGTCTCAGTTATGACAAGTACTGGCTATATGTCCTGTAGCAGGAGCGCTGCTACTGAACACTTTTTTCCTTGTTGAAACTTGTTTTGTTGTGTTTTGAATGAAACGATTATTCTCCATATTCTTCAAAGAAAAATAAATAACAAGTTTGAGTTTTCAGTTAAAAAATAATTTGTATTTCAATGCTTAATTTAAATGAGGTATAAAAAATATATCTTTTCAAAAATATATGCTTTGATTGAACCTAAGTGAAGCCTCAATTTACTTAGAATGCTTTCACAAACTGGAGAAAAATTCAATTTTGTTCATATAAAAATATTTTTCAAAGTTCATTTAATCTGCAGGTGCACTATTTAAATCATTGTTTTGTTCAGTGTTAGACCAAAACTCATCACAGGGCTTTTTTATACCAAACACATTAACATCTTGAATTGTAAAGGGCTTATGGATTATTGTAATCTTTTTCTCTAACCCGCCTCCTCAAGTGTTGCTAGTCAGAATTAGGTTTGGGGATGCCAATTGCTGCTGCCTTGGAAAGAGTCTGGCTCACTGTAGAGGTGCCATTATGGTACAGCAGTGCAATTTAATGCTTGTTTCTCTATTTCAAGCCCAAACAAAAACAATTTCTACATATTCGATATTTTCTATGATCTATAATTGTTGGTTTAATAAAAGCAATTCTCCCACAAAACTGTTTTTGCCTATTTTACTTTCATAGTTAAAACAGCACAAGCACTAAGAATTAGGTCTATCTGAGACATATGTGCTCTCCCAGCTGGACAGATCCACCAAGACATAGGCCTATAGATTTGTGTCTCTGCTTTATACCTCAATTCTTTTGAAATCTGTACAACATTTTACCTGTGACTCAAGTTTTTGCTAGACTAGCTCTAAAGAAAAAACCATTTTGCTCTGTCCTTCTTATGAAGTGTAACAGTAGGGTCCCATTCTCAACATTAAGAGGTTACTGAAGAGGCTTTAAGACACCTTACATAAACTGGATACAATGATATTTTTAATGCAAGCAGCAGTGATATGTTTGTCTGGTTGTGACAAGAACTAGAGTAAACAAGTGAGTTATGTGACTAATTTTCAACAGTCTCTCTAATGGAAATGTGAGAAGCAATCAACCAAATACAGGCATTTCTACTCAGGAGCTAACAGTTTTTTTCAATCAATCAAAATAAACATAATAAATTAATATTGTGTATACTGCCTGGAACCACTTCAGTAAAGCTGCACTCCACGTTGTTACCTGAGGCTGTACAGAAATAACTCAAGGGTCTGAAGTAAAAAGACAAAAATATAGAGAAAAGTCACTACATACAGCATCAAGGAGAAAATCAGCCCATTTGAGACTGAGGGAACAAAAACTATCTGAACTCAGGTCTGCCTACATGTGCCTGTGTACCCTGAGCACTCATTTCAGTCTCTCTCCAACTGATCTCATCTATCTCTTGCCACTTTCTGCAATAAAACCATTTAACCTTGCACTTCATCTCACGGCTAGACCTCTCTCCAGGGAAGGGGTTGAATTGATGATGGATGCACTCCAGTGTGTTTTCTGATGGCCAGCACACAGAACTTTGTGGCTTCTCCCCAGTGACCCCCTCACTCTTCCCAGAACAGGCACGTGCTTTCAGGCTTTACACTAGAAAGACAAAAAGATGATAGGTTGAGTTGCTTAACTTATAGGTACCTCTGTTCATTATGGACTCAAGGCATAGCTGCCTGAAAAAAGTCACAAGAGTTAACCTTAGTAAATGCTTGGTGTATGCAGTGAAACCAGTTTATTGCAATGAAATAAAAATTGCAAAAGCTTTATTTCCCTTTGGAAGCAGACCCAGACGGTCAGTGAATATTTATAACTAAGGAGCAAATAATCTTCCTGTCATACTTCACATCTGCCATTTACAAAAAATGATTGCCTAGGAGATTTCAGTAAAAGGTGACAAAATCGCCTTGTACATTATAATTTTCTCTAGGCATCACATAAATGAAGAGTAGTGAGAGCTGATACAATTTAGAAGAAAGATGAGATTAAAGAAACTAAGACCTGCCATATGAAATTAATGTTATTAATAATATTTTAAATTAAATATTAATGTATACAGTTTTGAATGCACTGTAGAGTTTTCTAAGTCAGACCACATTTGATTTCACATGCAATTTTTAATATTTTTATGAAATATGTCATGACACCTTCTGGCTTTTACTTTTGAATGATGTAGTTATACATGTAAAGACAGATAAATGGCTTTGCCTCTTCTATAGTTCTGTGTAGTTTAAGCCTGATAGATATTCTGAGATAGCTTTCCACTGTACTTCTATGAAATGGCCTATTGATCCCTGCAGTTGTAGATACCTACAGCATATTCATTTAGTAGAGAATCTGTTTAGTTAGAAAAATTAAAATGATAAAAATACTACATCTGGAAATAATTGTCTTCTTGCCAAAACACCATTTGGGATGCATTCTACCCAGCCTTGCCAAAGTCACTGACACTATAAAAACAGCCTAGGGAGTATATTCATTTTAATATGTTATAGATTAGAAATCTCCAAACATATTTGGGAGCCATGCAATATAACTGGATAGCTGAGGTATATTTCCACACAATAAGTATTCAAGGCAGTCTGCTTGACTCAGATTGAGGACCCATGCCTGGGTTTTCTGAACCTCAAGTGTGCCAGCTGCCCCTGATAATTTCTGACCGTTCCTGTGCAGAAGTGTTTGTATATGTTTAATGCTCATGGAATGTTTGCAGGATCCTATAATGAAGAGACATTTTGAGAGACATAATCTGGTACTGCTATAACAAATACTGCTATTATGAATATCTGTGAGATCTAATTTTTCTTTCTCCTTCAATCAGGTTTTGATTTTGTTGTAATGTATCATGAGCTACATTAAAATTTAGATCAAACCCCAATGTACCTTTGTGAAGTAAACTTCAAAACGTTTAATTAATGAAAGCTGAATGTTTCGCCACATGAGAGTCACAGATGCAAGGCAAAGTCAGTTTGTCAAGTCACTTTGCAAAGGCTTGATGGCTAGAAATTTGGGAGCTCCTACTCAGTCATTTATGATGCCTTTTGAACGGTTTCTCAGAACTGCTTAGAAGCTGCCTGGAATGACTACATGCTTCCATTAACATGCCCATCAATAAAGACGTAGTTTTTGTCAAAACTCTGTGTTGCTGGCTGGGGGATACTGGATTCAAATCTTACTTGATTATGTAATGATTTGGGCTGGAACAAACCAGCTAGGGCGTGTGTGTTAGGGGAAGGAGCCAGGCCAGAAAGCACATGGCCTCCAGCCTCAAGGCGGTATGAGAGGCCACGTGGCAGCTCCGGGCTCAGAGAGAGCACATGGAAGGGGCTGTCAATCAAAGGCCTGCCTGGCGTCAGCACACACCACACGCCCTGGAGCCTCTGACTGGCTGCAGCACTTCTCACACTGGCCTGGAAGGCACTAAGCAATCAGTGACCCAGATGTCCCGCCTGGGAGGAGTGGCCACAGCAGCCATACCACGTAAATAGGGGGCACAAGGCTCCATTTTCACTTTCTCTTCCTTCTCTGGCTGCCATGTGACGTAGATGTCCATCAGTCCCTTGGCAGTAATTATTTTTCTGTTATGTCTTTCTTTACTCCTTCCTTCTCCTTCTCCTCTCTTTCCCATCTCTTTCTCATCTTTTCTTTATCGTTTCCTTAGTGTCTCTTGGGTAACTTAAAACCGATGGGTTGTATTTTACTAAGCTGGTGTGTGGATTGCCTTGTGCTGGCTGCTTTTGTGGAATGTTTCCTCTTTGGTTGTATGAAACCTTTTGCCAAAATATTTATTTTATCATGAAATTAAAAAGAAATCTCTTGGGAAAACATATACTGCGTTTTCTCTGTACACGACTTCAAGGTATTAAGAAACTCGAAGGCTTTGCAAAATTTTAGTGAGCAAACTTTAAAGCTTTAAATATATTTTTAAAAGGAATATTTCCAGTTAAGTATGTAGCTTTGAGAGTGGGGCATTATACTTGTATTTTTGGAGTAATGCTGGCCCTGCCTTCCAAACCTCACTCTGGGAGCACAGCTGGCTGAAGGCAATCTTTCTTACATATTGGATGAGAAAGTTTTGGTGAGGAAGCAATTTTGAAAGGTGTTAGAGGTATTCGTTCCAAGTCACATTAAAGATTCTTTAGAAACAACATAGGTGAAAAGCTTAGTTTCTCCAGAAAAAAAGATTTAGGACAGATCCAAGGAAACAGTGGTTACATGCAGAAGCTTCGAAGCTGGAGCTGTAACCTTTTAGCAGCAATTGTGAAGTCTTCATGCTGAATGTGACAATCAATTAATGGGTAATTCCTGCTTGCCAGTGACCACCAGGCAACTCTTATGGTGGCCCACATCTCAAGATTATAAGCAGCATTCCCTGAGAGCTGGGGGATGGAATCAAGGTACCCCAGTGAGCTCCTGCTCCATCAGCCAGGAATATGCAAGGGGGGTATGTGGCTTAAGAAATAATAGAACATGTCCAGACTATGACACAATGTCCAAAGAATGTAAACATACGATACTAAGGAACTTGTGATTCTGCTATAGCTGTAAGACATTGGAAGAAGCAACCCCTGCTTCATAGCATGTCACCATTATACCTTTTTATTATTTGCTATATTAAATCAAAACAAATCATTGAGTATAAAAGTAGATGAATTTGCAATAAACCAGAGACTATTTTTGCCCCTTCATTACTGTCTTGTATAGTCTGTCTTTCCTGGATTCTTTGGAGCACAGTACAACTCTAGGCCCTATCTTTTCTTTGGCAGTCGTGATCCAGAGAGTCTGTATCCATCACTACCAAAACTGAAAGTCCTGTTCTAAGAGACAAACAGACGGCTGCTACAGGGGTGAATCAAAGCAAAAGAGGTCTCTTTTGGAATTAATGCTGTAGCCAGAAATTTTGGAAAGCACTAGAGAAAAAGAGAGCTGGAGTCAATTTTTAAGGTAGCTGAGACACTACAATCGTCACTTCACTTTGTGATTAGACACGAGATTGGGCTATCTCATGAGCTGTAATAATATTTTGCAGTACATTCAGGCAGAGGAAAAAAAGCAGTGCTCCCAATTACCTGCAGGAATTCTTTATGCTTCTTCTATTTTCACACGGTGGGTGAGTTGCTGTTTCAGTCTTTCGTTTGTGTTCTAAGCTGTTGACAAACCAAAAATATGAGATATATTTGAGGAGGAAATTTTATGTATTGAAAAATTCTGTTTATTTCAAGGTGAAAATTGAAAGCAAACTTAGAAATATTCTCTGAGTTTTAGGCAGCACTGCAAATGATACTACAGAATTACCATAATTTACCTTCCCACGTGCTTCTTTTTACTGAAGGACACATAGCTGTAAGGCATTTATAACTGTAAAAGGTTAAATCTTTTTGGTATATTCTGAAGAGATCAAAATTATGGAGAATATTCAGTATTTTACTAAGAATTCATGACCATGAGATTAAATCTTTTTAAAGCAAAATTTCTCTGCAAAAACATACACACTGTTAACCTCCGTTCAGGGTCGTTCATAGTCCATAGAAATAGCAACACGCAACCTAACAAAACACATAGATTCTTTTGCAAAAGCTCAGGAAAATTAAGATAGCTAGTAGCCTGAAAAGTGTTGGGGAGGACTGAAGCGAATGACAAAGAGATTTCATCTCTTGATTGAAAGTAGAGAGAGAAAGGATCAAAAGACTGAAAGGAAGTGGGAAAGTATTTGGGCTGTGATTGTTAATGCAATCATTACAAAATACCTTTTTTGTTTGTTTTTTTGACAGGATGAAACTTCTCCTTTCCCATGAAATGACCTATGCAGTTCTTTGGGTTGGGCTTTGAATATGAACTTGCCCAGCAGGAGACTGTCTTTTGTCACTGAAGTGACTGGCAGAATTTGAGAAATTACTTGAAAGCAGTAGGATAAACCAACGATAATCAGAACTTAATATGAAATTTAGTTCCAATAAGATATTTCTATCGTATTTAAGCATGACTCTAATTAATAATGCTGTTTATTTTGTTTAGTACAAATTCATTCAATATTCTTATGATATACATTATGAACCATTATGACATATACATATGAATTACACAGGCAAACTTTTGTCAGCTACTTGGGATTTACATCAATTTTCCTGGACACAAAGGTATTCACAACAACTTTTTTAAAGAAAAGAGAGTAAGTGCATGACTGAGAGAGCAAAATGAATGCTTGCTATGAATTAAGGAATATCAAATCATGGAGTTATAGGAAAAGACCTTTAAGATCATCATGTCTAATCATTAACCAAGCACTGCCAAGTCCACCACTGAACAGTGTCCCTAAGTGCCATATCTATATGCCTTTCAGAGACCTCCAGCTATGGTGACTCAAGCACTTCCCTGGAGTGATATGATCTGGCCAATCATCATACTTCTATTTTCTTTTCAGATCTCTTCCTGACTCTTCGTAGAAATTAACATCATGATTTTTGCTGGTCAGGTGAGAACACTCCAATTAAAAAACATGAAATAGCTTTTACCTTTGAGAAAGGAAATTATGCCAAATGCCAAACCTCATTATAGTCATTATGACCAGTAGTTAGTAAAATGTGCAAAATGTTAGTGGGATGAAATGTATTTCCTAAACAATTCTTAAAAAAGCCTGTAAGTTTGAGAATCACATATGAAGATTATCTATAAAACTGGTACAATTTTATTCAGGAAATGTGTTTAATGAGCTTTAATTTAAATCAATGGAGCACATGCAATGCCAAATTGGGACTTCCAGCTGTTCTGTTCTTAAATGGTGTGGCCAAATCCCTTACTCAAACACTCCTTCCAAGAAAATGAGATTAAGTAAAAAAGCAACATGATTGACAGACTTCTTCTACCCAGTATTTCGCTAAATAAAATAGAAACAAGGGGAGTTAGATTCAGATTTGAAATACTGATTCAGCAATACAAATGTTTCACTTTCATGCTCTTACTGCTGAACAGACTTTGCAATTTTGCGATATGAAACTACCAGCTGAGGTGTGTAATCCAAAGCATAGGTATGATTAGTGTTTTACAGGGAAAATTAAAGACCCAAAGAAAGGAGAAGCTCAGGTGTGAGCAGATCAAAGACAGTGAGAAGGGAATTCTCTTTCCTTGCCTGATGGTTTGAGGGCTACTGTCTGCATGAGACACTCACATTCAATATATGCCCTATTCTTCAGGTTCATGAAGACACCTCAAGGCTCTTAGAACTGTTCATAAAAGTCTTGGACTACACTGTTGAAGACATCACACTTGACACAAGAAAATTGAATCCTACTGACAACAGGCAGAACAAAAGCCAAGTCTCTTCAGGGAAAGAGATTTTGGTATTCAACCACTTAGACTTTTCCCTAGTGTTAAAAATGCTTAAGGGTTTCTACAAGAGCAGCAGTAGCACCAAAAGGTCTCCAAGACTAAAAGTGAATTTTCAGGTTATAGTGTTCCCCAGTGCCCCTGACAGATGACAGTTTGAGACGAGTTTTCTGTAGCAAAGACATAGGCAGTTCATAGGCAGATGAGTAAAGGAAGAACAGAGATCTGTTACATTTCTTTCTCTCTTTTTGTAAGAAATGCTTCAGATATCTTGTTTCATGTCTTCAGTTCTGAGTGGGGAATGCCACATGTATGAATGCTGTTGCAGAAGTGTGGCATAAAGGTTGTTTCTCTGGACTACAAAGGCTGAGGATGGCCTTCCTACTGCTGTGGTGAGGTGCTGCCATGGGAAAGGCTTCTGCCTCTTGCATGTAGTATTGGGTGTCTGTCCCTGAGGAGGGAACGGATGCCTACACCATGTGGCAAATGGTGCCTGGCATAAGCAATTAATGGCTATGGGTGGGATTTATCTTTCTTTTAATCTAGTTTAAAATATTTAACATTTAGTAGGTAAAAGACAGTCTTAATGTGGTTCTTCAGCAAATCAGCTATGTTTTGATTTAGGACTGGGATTGATTTTTCTCTTACTCTGATTACTGATCCCATATATAAGCATTTTCTCTGTGTCAAGGAAGAGGAGTTTTAAATGGATGCATGGTCACATGTATGGTTACATGCCCAGTCAGTATATTTTGGGACCAATAGATTGAAAGAAATTGTGGTGCTATTACACACTTTTTCACAGTTTGTTCTTTCTTTATGGTATCTTGGCTTTACAATTTTTACTGCAATGTTAAAGTGACCTTTTTATTTTTTCCTGTTATTAAGCAACTCCTACCCTGAAGTACCATCTGCTGAGAAATGCTGAATGGCTTTTCCATTTCTTAATACTTAAATGTAGTTTTGTAGAGGCGAAGAAAATATGTATGTGTGCGACCATGTATCTGGAAAACTGCATGAGAGAAAAGAATTTTGCTGTGGTATGCCTGTAGAAAGTCGTAGAGGAATTTTTAGCAAAAAGAAGACATAACGAAGTGTACGCACTCCAGCAGTATTTAGGCCTCAGTGACAAGGATGACTTGACCTTGAGCTTGATCTAAGAAGGAACTTAGAAATGGGTAAACAGGTATGGAGAAGTGAAGCAAGATAGATGTAACCACAAGAGGCGTGAGTATGCAAATATGTAACCAATCAGCTTGCTTGCTAGAGCATGTGAACCAAAGTGGAGTAGCCAGTAATGTAGCAAAAGGAGCACATGCTTCGCGTACACGGAAATAGGTTGTTCTTTAAACCGCACCCTTTTTGTAATAAACTGAGCATTCACCATACTTCTATGAAGACTCGCGTTTGACTCAGATCGCTCCTCGCTTCAGAAAGTAATTAATGGTAAATATTCCATGACAAACTCTAGCTTTGGCTGGAGCCGTCTCAACAGAAATATGTCAAATACAACAACACAATAATTTATTTGACATCTAATTGGTTTTTATGTTAATTGATAAATACCACTGAACTATTTATATAGCAGTTTTAAGAGACACTGAACTTCTTAGAAAGAGAGAAAAAATATAAAAAAGTACATTATTGGTAAATGTTATTCAGTCTGCCTACCAATTACTTGTGAACGCGTTACTGGTACTAACTAAAGAATTCATTCAATAAATTAAATGTTGTAAGAGGAAGATGACTCTTTTTCAGCTAAGCCACATTTTCTCTTATTCTTCTTCTTGAAAATTTTCCATATTTTCTCACTTTTTCAAAATTCCAAAGTTCTTAAATTACATGACAGCATTTGTGATGTCAAAAGTGTTCAAAACTTCAAAATATTTTTTTTTCTAAATTTCACCAATCACAAACAAGTAATAACAGCATATCTATCCATTTGGCCTAGTAAGGAATTTAAAGTTGTACCATATTGTGCAAAGATAAAATGTGATTACTCATAGAATCTGGGGATCTGCTTGCACAAAAGAAACAGTAAAGAGAGAACAAGATTATCACTACTGTCAATTTATTTCATGGTACCTGGTAAATCTGTTAGTTCAAAATTTTGAATTTTGATGATTGAACATGTCAATTAAGAGCACTAAAGAAAAAAGTAAAAGGAACCTTATAGAGCACATATACCATTTGATGATTTCTCAGAAATTGCTACTTATCTTCTTTGATTCTAATGTTTAAATGCATCTGATTTATGTATTAAAAAAAAACCCAAACTTGCCCTAATCCTTTTACTCTGTTTCTCTGCAAGCACACTGCATGTTTCTATCTTTAATAAATTTGGCTTCTAGGCAGGCACTGGTAAAAGTTAACAAAACCCCACCATTTCTAAACTACATATTCATAAAAATATGTCTGTACCAATAATGTTTTATAAGAAATGATACATATCAGATAGAGTTTTGCAGAAGCTTTCCCAAATGAAAAACAACACTAAAATTATTAATTTTATATAGAAATTGGAAAGAAAGTAACCATCAGTGTTAATGTACCTAGAGTCAAACTTGATACATTAGCCAGGAAAGCTTTCTACCATAGGCTAGCTAATATTTTTATGTAAGAACGCAATAGATATCTGACAATTTATTCTGAATAGTCCTTAAAATGACAAAGATCAATTGTCTTAATATTAAAACATAAAATAAAGAGAGCACTTTTTCATATGAAATGGAAAGTAAGTTTGCAATTCCTGTTTTCCTGTAGCATGATAGTATTCCTGTTGATTTTTTCAGTTTACAATAGAGCTTTGATTAGTGGTTACAAAATGGTTTAAAAGGAATAAATACTATTGTTACAACTTCCAGTTGAGCTGGTTCAGGTTTTTTCTCTTCTTTTTTTTTTTTTTTTTTTTTTTTTTTTTTTTTTTTTTTTTTTTTTTTTTTTTTTTTTTTGTCAATGCATTTGTGAAACAAACAGGGAATTTTTTCATTCTCTGGTAAGCAGGATTGCTAGGAAGTAGTGGAATTTGTTTAAGTGCAGATGTAGATTTCTATGTATTACCCTTTGAATCCTTTCTATACTAACCAGCAGAGTTAAAGTATTCTATTACTGTAATGATTTGGAACGTCTTTGATAACATTTAATATTTCTGAAAATTGCACTTGAACTTACTGTCTTCATTACTAAATTAAAACTGTAACATTTTAATTGAGGCTTAGGTTCAAATTTTTTTTGTGTGCCATTTGCTCTCCAGTAATGCAGGGCTAGATGGACTGTTTAATCCTGTTTGGATGTAATTAATCCCCAGCTTTATTGCTCAGGAAGTGCCAGGCACTTCTTGGCTCTCACATTGTGCCAGCTGCAAGGAGTTAGACACCTGGGAGTGAATGCAGTTGCCAACACCAAAAGCAGATTGTTAGGTAAAAAAAAAAAGAGTCACCATGGAGAGAAGAGACAGGGACAGCAGGAGTGACAGAGACACATTTCAGAGCACTATATACAAAACCGATACACAATGGCTCCATCTTCCACTACTCAATCAAATCTGAAATCAAACACAAGCCTACTTACAATGTGTTTAGCTGTTACTGAATTATGTATTTATTTAATAGCCACTAGCATTGAGAAAGGTGAAGGTCAAAGAGTGGTACAGTTCTCTCCCTATAACAGCTTCTGAATCTTGTCTTTAAAAGTTTTCAGCAAGACTTTTTTTGTTTTCAGTGGGTACCTGTTCATTTCAGTGGATAAACAGAGAAAAGTTCATTTTCCAAAACAGAGTCCTTAACGTCATGTGGGGGGATCAGTTTATCTTGAAATGCATGAATGTAAACTTTATAGTGTCTATTCTAACCTTACTCACAAATTAATTTTTTTTTTCTCTTTTGAAAGAGTAAAGAGGGTCTGAGAGCTTCCTTTTTCTTTGTTGGTTTTGTGTTTTTGATAATGAACTGTTTCATTATCCATAGTAACATGATGAGCTACTTAGAAAATAAAAGGCACATTGAAAAATAGCTTCAAAAGGACAAACATAGCTCTACAGTTAATTGTATTAAAAATACCGAACACTTGTCAGCATTTCATTAACACCTTAATAAGGGGCAAATGACTCTCATCTGTCTCAAAAACAAAACAAACAACCAAAAGAAAAAAAAACAACAAACCAACCCACCAAACAAATCCAGAAACTTTGCTTTCAAAAAAAGAATCCCAGCCTAAAGTTTTGCACCCTGAAAGACATGGATAATTTCTTCTCATTAAAATCCTACTAACTGGATATCTAAGAGTTACCAAGTGTGAAAAGAACAGCAAGGTTTCTACTCTGGTTGTTATTCTGCTAATGTCCGTGAGGAAGATTAAGTAGACTGCAAGACCTTATATTAATAGGACTCATTAGAGCAGTAGATCTGTAAAGGAAGCCTGTAAAGAATGCTAGACAGCTATGATTTGTGGAGTGATTTGTCCCACATGACACAGAAATTGCTTCCAGTTTGTATTTATTTTCTCAGTATAGTCTCTTCTTTATGAGGTTATATCCTGGACTAGGCAGGTAAGAAGGATGAGTCCCAGACCAGATCCCTCCTTGGATCATTGAGGTTTGGTAAGCCACACTCTTGGCAGTGGTGATAAGAAAGTGCGTCCCCTGGGCTCTTGCAGGGAATGACAGCACTATGAGGAGGAGACCAGTGTAGTCGTACTGGTCTAGCAAATGGCAATACCTGCACTAAGGATGTAAATAGATTATAAGATATTTTTATTCAGATATTGCAGGGCCAGCATTTTAGTATTTTATTTTGCAGTCTTTCAAAAGCTGACATTCCTTCTAATACTTATATTGTAAAGATGATATTCATAAAAAAACCTTACACCAGCTGATTATAAAACTGCACAACTTCACACCATGAGGTGCTCTGACTGGGGTACTTTCCTAAGCCTTCTATGTGCTGATGGATTAAGTAGAGAGATGTATTCTACTGTCTAGTTGCCATGACTATTGATTACCAAATGAAAATAAGCTTCAGATCTATTTGTGGAAGGTCTCTGCAGCATAAAAGTACCTCTACTGATTGTCCATTTTTTTATTATGCTTTGAACATCAAAAAAACCTCAATGACATTTTTGAAATTTTTGAAAGATTTGGGGTTCATAATATGCTAGATATGTGCCCTTAGGATTGCCAAGGAGATTTCAGAGGCTCACATTCAAAATGGCACATTTTTCAGATGAGGGAGACAGCTGCGACTATGCTGCCAGACAATAAAAACCAGCAGTTAATGTATCACTCTGTGCAAAATGTTACAATTACTCTCTATACTATGTAATTGAAAATGACATCTACTGGCTTTTCAGTTTTGACCACTGTAGCCATAAAAAGACCATTCATTTCTTATAAAACAGTCTACATTATGAATAATACTCATCCATTAGCCTCCAATAATTAACACTGTGTTCTGTCTGCATATCTTTACAAGGAAATTTTTTTCTCCAGCTTTTGCAGCACCCTACTGAGACAATCATAGCTACCATTGAGACAAGGAAAAAACTAGAGTTTTATTACTTTACTTTTCCAGACACATTAAATGATGGTAAATTGCAGCACATGGAAGTACTTTTTGAAAGATGCAGAGGCAGACTTTATATTTTGATGAAATGAGCTACCTAGATTTCCAATTGAAAGATTTGTTTTATGCTCCTATGCAAGCCTATTGCTTGCTTTCACTGCCTATATCTGTTTCCAGCATTTGAAATTATACAATATACAGCTATAGTCAAACAATAAGATGTCCAAATTAAACTGGTAAATATCATACTGAATTTAGAAAGATAGTCACAAGCATCTGCAACCTGCAGCAGCAAGTTTCCCAGCCTACTAAATCCTCTTGCTTTACACTGAATGACAAGGATTTCTCTATACTTTTTCCTGAACACACTGCAAGATTGCCATGAATTCTTTATTTGCAAACAGCATGATTTTTTATCTGAGTAAATACATAAATTGGCACAATCTATCTTAATGTAAAACTTATTATTCCAATGACTAGGGGCTGGTGTACACTTTCACTTTGTGTTTTTTGAATTAGTATTATTGACTTCATAATAAAAAGCATTTATTTCTTTCATCTTTGGGAATTAAAATGAAGAAAATTCATTTCAGAGAATGTGCAATATGATCCCAGTGTTATCAGAGGGACAAAAAATACCATATGAGAATGAGGGAGCAGGATGGAGGTTTAGGAATGACTGAAGCCAGAGAAAAGTTAAATGTGAAAAAAGATATACAAACATTTCTGATTATTGGTATTAATGACTGTTTATCTTGCAAACTGTGTTGCTAAGAAGTAGAGATCTTCACCAGTGAACTAGCTGTAAAACTTCTCATTGGAGGCAAAAAAAGAAAAGAAACACAGCACAAGAGTATAAGGAATCTGACTAGGAGATATGTCAAGCCCTGGATATTGTCATAAAGCAATTGATCAATTTTATTTTATAGATATGAAAAACTTTTCAGTGAGCTTTTCAGTTTAGAGCTCATCATTTTCCACTGCATACCCCTAATCCATGTAACATCAGAGCATACTCCAATAGGAAATTTTTCCCTTTATTTGATGTAGGTGTAACTGGTCCTTGGACTGAGCCAAATCGTTACAGGTTTGTATGATTTGGACTACTAAAATTATTTTGAGTAACTGGAACTTATTTGGATTTGCTTCCTCTTGAGAGATGGGTAAGACAATTCTAGTTTATCAAATCCACTGAATTCACTTTAAATACTACTCAAGCTTTAAATCTGAACAGAAAGTTACCAACCAAAGGGATACACTGTGGCTTATAGACTGGAAAGCATATATATGGAAGAGCAGCATTTAAGCAAAAGAGAAAATAAAAAAGAGCAGAAAATAAATAATCTCTACATCTACCTGAAATCAATCCATTCCTCCAATAGGTGGAACAGTTTTGTTGAGGTCTTTCTCAAACAAGTACTTAAGGAACCTATTCAAAATTCTTCTGCATTTGTAGCACTTAGTGTTAAGGTTTTGTGACGTATGGACTGCTATGAATTTTTCAGCAGATAAGCAGCTTTTTTTGAAACACATTGAGTAGGGCTATACTTCTTGTTACTTTTTTAGTCCCGTTAGGAATAGTTAATGCAAATTATTCACTAAAGGGTTGTCTTTTAAAGCATGTTCCTGCCATGGTTTTGATTTCCTTATTTGAACCTGAGGATTCTCTTGCAACTGCTAAAGTGCAGTCAGGACTCAGTGCTTTAAAACCTTTCTGTTGTGGGTGGATTTAGGTTTATTTCTTTTGTTCTGTTTTGCAATTTTATATCACTATATCAATTTAGGATACCATATTGTTCTTCATTTCTGCTTTTTTTGGTTATTAGATTTTTAATAGTCACCTGAGGGTCTTTAAAGTACTGGCCCTTTTACATGTTTTAACCTTTTTCATCTTTAAAAGTCAGGTCTTTATTTAATATAATGCATTTTTTTTTCAAACCACTGTCCTTTTTTTTTTTTTTTTTAAGTTTGGGGGGATCATTTTTTTTTTGTCAGATTTTTTTGTTTGTTTTGGTTTTAAGCATTCTGTTTTAGAAAACTATACTGAACTTTCTCCTATATGCCGCTAGTTTTAGGATATCGCAAGTGACATTACGTGTAGTAGCTGTCCAAACAAAGGCTTCATTCTTATCCCTTGTAGTGAAGGTGGCAATTTTCTACCAGCAGAGTGCAATGGTAGACATAGATTTTAGACAATTTTTTCCGTCTTTTTTAGATTCATAAAGTGGTTTGAAACTTGATTCTGCTTGTTCTCCAACAGTGATGTTGAACCAGAAGACAAAGTTTGTAGTTACACAGTTGCTTGTTGTTACGGTTGTAAGACGATAGAGTTGATAGAAAGCACTAAATATGTTGAACTTCTTCAATTCAAAGAGAAGGAACAACACTCTGATATTTTTAAGGAGAAATGACCACATATAAGACTGGAAGTAGAGATAGAAACTAGAAAATAAGACAAACATTTTTTTGTAGAGAGAATATGAGAAAGGACTTCTTACTGCTCTTGACAGTCCAATTTTCCCAGTTAGTATAGCAGAAGCTATGACTGCATTTATGTTTCTTGTCTTTTCTATCCTTAATTTGTCATGACTCCAGCACTAAATTATGGAAGACAAGTATCTTCCATAAAGGCAAGAAATGTGGATATGGTACAGAAAAGGAAGGATTAAACAAGTGTCTGAGATGTGATAAACAAGTCATTGAGCTCACTTACTACTATTCTATACCAAAACCCAAGAATTCTTTGTACTGCCCTAATTAGGGATGAGAGAAGTATGTAGATATTATTTTATAAGACTGTCATGAGCTTGTACTGCTTCTGGAATATTTTGCTTTCACTGCTGATATGTCAGGTATAGTGTCCAAAAAACTGCTTTTGCCATACAGATCCCAAAATCTAGGCTTTATGATTCTGCACTGCAAATCTTGTGGTACAATTATGCTTCAGTAAAATCAACCAGATAGGCTTCAAAGGCTATCTTCACTCACTATCATGGTACTGCAATAATTTTTACTACATTCAAAGACAAAGTTTTCTGTAATGGGTATTTGGAAAACATGTCTCACACATTACATCAGTTCACATCTCTCTTGCAATGATGCATTAATTCGTGAAATTATTTGTCTTGACAGATAGCATTTAAAATATTAGTTGTTCACCCTCTGTCTGCATTTCTTTGTCTGGCCTCCAAACTCAGGTGGTCTGAATTTCCAGGCAGTTAATCTCATGGATGGCCTAGCTTGAGCCATCAAGGAGCATGTGGTGAGACTAACTACAATTCTGAATAACAATATGATACACCTTTCCAGCCATATTTGCATTAATTTTTGAAAAAAAAAAAAAAAGTGTTAGATCAATGGGAATATCCTCTAATTACCAATTATGAGAATTTAATGAGGATTTGTTGTAATTTAAATATGCTTGGTGGTTAGGAAATATGATCATTTCATATTTTTGCATTAAACTTTTCTGATACTTTATTTCTGTACCATATTTTTTTTTATATATTTTGAAAAGAATATGCCAGAAAAAAATGTATTAGAGTTACACAACAATTAAGTTAGATATTGTATATGGTTGAAAATATCTAGATAAAAAAAAAGTGTGTGAATTTTTTCTGTGTGCATATTCATGGGATTTTTTAATTGAGTACTTAAAGACAAATTAGACCCTGTATGATCCTAATTACAGGGCTACTACAGCTAACAGAGTGTCTAAATTCAAACATCTTGAATTAATCTTTTTACATTGCATATTTGAACAGATTTTCTTAACATGACTGTAATTTTTAATGAGATGAATCAGCTGCTCCAACACACTGCTCAGGTTCAGTCTAGAGAACAAAAGGGTAGAATGACACCACCCAGACACTGAGTCATGCTAGTTCTGAAGTGGTTTGCTATATGGTATTTCTAAATGAATCCTGAGAACATTATGACTACCCCAATTACTCCTCTGCATGAATCAAAAAAGGCACCTGGAATCAACAATTACAAGTTCATTCAGCAAGACAGCTCCTGGCCTCAGGATACATGGATGGTTTGCAGCCCATCACATTAGGTACAGCCCCATTTTATAATGTCCTCATGGTACAAAAGAATTTGGACATTTTTCCTGTAAAAATGACACAATCAGAACTTAATCTACATCCAGAATATAACTTTTCTTCCAAGTAAATTAAAAACTGAGTTAAGACAATGAAAAGTACACGCAATTTATATCAAATAGAGATGAATTTTTTTAGTAATCAGAAGTGTCATCAATATGTACTGCTGTACCTCCAACTGGTAACAATGTGCCTTTTCTGAATTATACTCTCCTAATGAAAGCATCTTAAATAGTGATGTATTATGCATATAAAAAATAGTTGTGATGAAAACAAAAATATATTTTCTGTGTAGATAACCAAGCTGCAAAGATCCCTTAGGAAGGAATGCATTTTCATTTTTTTGCCTTGCATGAAAGCAAGTGTACATCAGATCCTGGAATGGAAGCTGTCAGTCACTTCTATGCATGTGGGTGGGCTTCCCAAGGATACTATATATTGATGCTGCTAAAGACATTAGTACAAGAAAAAAAAATCCTAGTATTTATCTTTTTGATCTTCATTCTGCAGAGAGGAGATGCACACAAGCTGTTTCTATCTGCTTATAGTTGCCAACCTAGTAACAGGTATGTGGGTTGATGACAGAGTACTGGGCTACTTGGATCACTGATGTAGATGAAAAGGTGTTTCTTATTTTTACAAGTTTACAGACTCTACACACAGAATTACACACAGAATTAACAAGGTTGGAAAAGACCACAAAGATCATCAAGTCCAACCTTTTACCTAACTTCACAACCTATCCAACACCAATCTATCATCTAAACCATGTCACTAAGTTCATCATCCAACCTATCCTTAAACACATCCAGGGACAGTGACTCCACCACCTCCCTGGNATCCAACCTGAACCTCCCCTGACACAGCCTATGACTGTGTCCTTTTGTCCTGTCGCTGGGAGTCTGAGAGAAGAGACCGATCCCCGCCTGACTACAGCCTCCTTTCAGGTAGTTATAGACAGCAATAAGGTCACCCCTGAGCTCCTCTTCTCCAGGCTGAACAATCCCAGCTCCCTCAGCCGTTCCTCATAGGGCTTGTGCTCCAGCCCCTTCACCATCCTCGTTGCCCTTCTCTGGACACGCTCCAGCAACTCAATATCCTTCTTAAACTGAGGG
>VXBA01002780.1:142134-185747 GCA_013399895.1 Serilophus lunatus
TGCCACATTAGCCAACTTCCAATCATCTGGAACCTCTCCATTAAGCCAAGACTGTTGAAAGATGATCAAAAGAGGCTTAGCAAGCACATCTGCCAGCTCTCTCAGCACCCTAGAGTGAATCCCATCAGGTTCCATAGACTTATGAGGATCTGGGTGAGACAGCAGGTCTCTAACATCTTCCACCTGGATCATAGCGGGGCTACACTGTTCCCTATCCGTATCAACTAGTTTAAGCAAGGACTTGTCCTGTAGACCATCAGTTTTACTATTAAAGACAGAGGCAAAGAAGGTATTGAGTACCTCTGCCTTTTCCTCATCTTCAGTAACTATATTCCTTTCCTTATTCAATAAAAAATGGAGATTGTCCTTCTTCTTCTTTTTTACTATTAATGTATTTATAGAAACACTTTTTATTATCCTTAAGAGGTGGCCAATTTTTGTGGCAATCAATCCTGCTTTGCCCAAAGTCTAGTAATGCATTGCTTCTTCACTTTTGGGAGCAGAATTAATAGTGCCAGGGAACTGTTTAGAGGAGGCAGAGCAGGGCTGATGAGCAAAGTCAAACAGTCAAGATATGGACTGAAAAATCAGCATAACAGCATAGCCTACAGTGCTTCTGTGAATTCATTACCTGCCAGATACATTTATTTTTATTTTTGAAAGGATTTCTTAGAGCATTTCTTAATGCTACAGAGTACCTTCACTGTAATCCATTAAGAGGACTGCAAAAACCAACAATTACCAATTTATTTTTATACTTTTTCCATGGTGGAAAAGCTCAGTCATATTCCCTTAAGCAACAATATGAGAAGACAGTTAAATATAGAACCCAGCATTATTCATGAAATTATTGTGGTGGTAAAAGGGAGAGCCTGACCAAAGGAGAAGCAATATCAGATAATGAAAAACCTACTGCAGAACATCAACTAAAAACATTCTAATATTCTTCTAATACTGCTTATTCAGAATTTGCATCTGTTGATAATGCTGACTGGCAGACATTTCCTTTTGTATTGTGTTCCTTTGGAGCTTTAAAAGGTATAAAAGAAAAAAAAAATCTAGGTTCCTTTCACAAGCATCAATTAATAGTCTTGCAGTTCCTTGAGTATATGACAAGGAAAAATATTTGTATATATCTAGTTTGTGTTCTAACTGAATAACAAATGACATCACTATTGATAATGACATTTAGTAGTGCTGATCCCCAAGCCACCAAATCCTTTGCTAGCTAGTAGCCATTGAGTTATGTGCACCAAGGAAGCCTTATATTTTAGTTTATAGAGTAAAAATTTAATGGAAGACAATCCTCAAGCTATTTATAGATCAGCTATTTCACAGTAAGATTTATATTAGTGACTGTTTTCCTGTGAGGACTGAGCAGAGGAAGCTGAGAGAAAGTACCCAGTGTCAACATAGAAGTGCTGGGGAGAAAAACAGGGAATTTGAAGGGATGCACAGCACAGACACAGATGCCAGGCAAGGTACTGCCCTGGCACAGCTAGTGTTGGCCCAGTTATGTCAGTGTTTACTTGTGCAGGAAAATACTTTAGCCCTGATTACTGTAATGTATTGAAAACTGAAGTCAGCATCTACTGTTGTGTAGATGCAGAGTAGAGAGAAAAACATGCTACTAATAAATTACTAATGTGATTAATTTAGATTTAATTACAAGTCTGGGACATAGCAGGCCCTCTAAAAAGTAGGCAAAATGGAAGAAGTCTGGCATAAACTGCCTGAAATTACACTTGTCTACTGCTGAGCTGCTTTCAGCCCAAAGCAAGACAGTCCTTATCAGAGCATTACTGGAAGTCAGCTGACAACAAGACCTAGAAGAAGCTGGTGAAGGGTCTAGAGAACAAGTCTCATGAGAAGTGTCTGAGGTTGTCTAAGCTGGAGAAAAGGAAGCTCAGAGGAGACCTTATCACTCCCTACAACTGCCTTAAAGGAGATTGTAGCCAGGTGGGAGTTAGTCTCTCCTCCCAAGTAGCAAGTGATAGGATAAGGGGAAGCAGTCTCAAAATGCTGCAGAGAAGATTTAGATTAATTATTAAGAAAAAACTCTTCACCATAAAGGGCTGTCAAGCACAGAAACAGTCTTCCCAGGGAAGTGATTATGTCACCATCCCTGGAGGTACTTAGATGATGTGTACATGTGACACTGAGGTACACGGTTTAGTGGTGGACTTGACAGATTTTGGTTAATGGCTGGACTTGATGATCTCAAGGGTCTTTCCCAAAGTAAACAATTCTAAGATTCTAAGAGACTCTGAACACATGTTTTCCCTGTCTGCTTTTGCTCCAATACCTTTTGAAGACAAGACTTTTGGTCCTGAGTTTGCACTGGCCACTGAAGTGCATGCAGCTGTCAGCATAGGAAGGTTTAGGCTGCTCTGCACAGATGCAAGTGCATTTTCCTGGTAAGCCATCAGTGGCCAGAGATTCCTTTCAGGACTGCGGTAGAGTTTAAATGGCAGCATAAAAATTGGTGAATATACCTGCAGTTTGCTCTAGACAAATGAAGAAACTAAAGGCAGCATATGACCTTGGGTGACAGATCTTGCTATCTGCAGCCGAAGCTGAATTCCTTATGACAAGTGAGCCTTCAAAGAACCTGATTGTGTGTGACAACAGCAAGGGGAAGGACAAACAAGTTTGCTCATCTGTGCCCAAACTCATGACAAGGCATATCTGGGCTGCTGAAAACTCAGCTAGCTGAGACTGTCGAAAGAGCATATCAGTGTTATTTCTGCTGTTCTCCTATCAGAAACTGATGCAAGCTGACAAGCACTGTGTTTGCCTGTAAGGGCTGATATCTCCAGTGATTTTTTTTTTTTTTTCAGCTTAAGTGAGCTCTTCTTCCTGTATTTGCACCACTGTCTTACTTTTTACTTAAAGACCATTGGGACACAAAGAGCTGGGTTTATTAGTGATAGTTATGTCTAGTGCTGCTGTAGTATGCCTTAAGTTTCCTTATATTCTCCATATTTTTGGATTTTAGCATAGCTGTATGATTTCTTACAATTAAGATGGTAGAAAACCTCTTTCTCATGGTTTGTGAAATGTTGTTTAACATTCTTTTTGGTAAAAACAGATTCTAGCAAGGACATCCTGTTTGGGATATGAAACAGGAGGAAAATAACAAGGTATGGGATAGACAAAGCAACACAGAAGGCCCAAATCCCTCTGGAGAACCTCCAAGGAGCAGACCTGTAGGGCAGGATTGGTGATGAACAATTTTGGGATTGGATGTACCCAGATATGATAATTGATTCGTAATGAAAAAGCGGTAATGGTGCTATGGTGGTCACACGCGTCCACATACATAGTGGACCTGGAAGCTTCCATTAAAGACCAACTCTTTATTCTTGTCAGGAAAGTTTTTCTTTCATTTTAGGCATCAGTAGGAAACTTACACTAGTAGAATGTGAAAGATGAGATGTTGCTCTCAGAATATCATATGATGAAGCCATTACTTAATCCCTTGATGAAGGCAACTAATGTGTTTATCACTATGGGAAGCAGAATAGATGCTTCTGGCAGTAACACTGCAGTGTAGATGTGCTGTACAGTGGTCCCACAGCCCTAATCCTTCACACATCCCAGCCAATACTGTGAAGGTAAAATGTGTTTACTATCCAATAGCACATACTATTTTTCTCTGAAAAAAAATGCAGAGGATGGAGGAAAGAAAGAAGTAATACTCTCTGGGTTGAATGAGCAGAGACATCTGTAATTCTGCGCACAGAAAAGCACACCAGCCAAAACTCCTGTACAGAACTTGGCAGAATAAAAAGTATGGAGTTGTCAAATAGGTACAAAATTCATCTTCAAGAGCTTGAGGGAAAAATTTTATTTGTCTTCTTTTCTCTTCAGCACTTTTATAGCAAATTATATGTAAAGAAAGTCTGAATTCAGCTCCTTACCTAGGAAACATAAGGTATTTTGAACATACTGTAAAATGAAATGAGCATAGATGAGAAAACCAAGTTCAAAGTCATCTCTCCACCTCATACAATGTGTTTCAAGTTTTGTTGACCATGATCAAATGCAGCCTTTTTAATTATCGCAGATCTTGTTTTCTGGCTAAATTTCAGAGAACTTAACACTGGAAATTTTTACATGGAAAACCACTCTTGCACATGCTTATCTGGGATTTGGCATGTACAAAGAAATGCACTCACAGATTTCACAGTACAGTGATTAGAAGAGCCTTCTTAAACTGCTGTCCTATTTTGGTTGTTGTGGAAAATTAGATAAAGCAACAGCAAATAACCCTGAAGTGGGAGGAGAAAAGTTAAAGGTTTGATTAGCCACTACATGATCAATCTTACACTCATTCAACCCCAATGATGGCAATAAGGCTGCAGCAGTCTAGTTCATCATACTAATGAAAGTGGCCACAATGCAAGTGAGTAGTAAAACTTCAGTTCATCTCCTGCCCTTTGAGGGGAAAAGTGATTCCAGGCACCCAGCAAAGTGTTCATGATTTTCTTTGATTGCCATTTTGTCTCTAACTGTTGGACATTTCTAATGGTATTACTTGACATGTGACAGTTTTGTGGATTCAGCTGCCGATCCTATCCTGACAGCCTTTAGGTAAAATTGTCCCAGGTACCAGTTTATCTGAAATACAAAATAAATTTGCTACTTTATCCATTCTTCAAATAGAAATAGCTTTTATAAATATTGTCTTTTTTGACCAGTTTGTCATTGTTGAAATTGATGTTATTTGAAATTATATGGTTTTTTATTCCCCTCATTCCCATGTAATTCAACTTGTGTGCTCAGACTTCATCTAAAGATGTTAGTCCAATAAAATTTTGATGATCATGACATTAAAAATTTGCTTTTTCCATGTCATACCGCAGAAGACTTTACTGTGCATGCAAAAACGGTAGGCATATATATTTCACATTGGAATGAAAAAATCTTTTTTAATGTGAATTTTTGTTGAACAAAGATAGAAAGCCACATATAAAATTTATGTATGTAGATACCAATACAAAACATTATCAGAAAACCTGCGTCCATCAAAAGTCAGAAGAAAATTAAAACAATCCTTTTCCCTTATGACTGGAACACATCAGTCCACCACAGGAATGAAATAGAATATCTTTTCTTGAAGATTTCACACTAATTTCCAGGGACATGATCAATTGAAACAAGGTTTTATGCAATTCCTGAAGTAAGTTCAGAGGTTTTTTAAGTCCTTCTAGCAATGTTATCTAAAAGCAAAACAAAATATTCAGACTATTAATAAGTTTATATTTGTGTTTTATGTATCACAAACAAGGGAAACAGATTTTTAACTAGAAAGAGGAAAACAATGAAACCAATGGTACCAATGACGCGTAACATACCAAATAAACCAAATATTACAGGAACTACTTTTTTTAGTAAACTCAAATTCTAGTAATTGTAGGTATTATTGACAATAGTAAGTACTTTTTTTTACATGGACTTAAGAGCTGACATTATTTTTTAAGCAATCCTTAAGATTGCGCCCTTGGCAATACATTAAGTCTGACCCCAGAACTCCTAGCATCAGATCAAAAAATCTGAGTTGATGTGTTGAAGCATCATCTTACTGTGACAGTTTGAATGCAACAAAAAATAGTGACATTCTGGCAGGTTTCCTGTGGGATCATGCATCTGTCACTAACATCCTAACCTGACCTTTGGTCACTGGTATGCAAGACTATCTATCTCAAGCAGGTATCGAGCCCTAGTGCTACACAAGCATGACATTACGATACCTCATCATGGCTTCTGATTAACTAGTCAAAACCACAGTGCTGTGACAGATCTGATTTAGGTCAGGTGCAGATGAGTCCTGGTTTTGGTTTTAATGACTATGGAAATGTTACCTAAGTAAAAGATTCACAGGGTTAAGTGCACTTGTAAGACTGAATGCCTCCTCCAACGAATGACAAAAAAATACAGCTCATTTATGGGTAAAAGTCATGTCAGAGGATAAGTCTTCCACTTTCAGATCTATTCCCAAGCCTCAAATCCACAAAACAGTCCATGTAACTTATATCCCTATCTCAAATTTTGGGATTAAAATCAACACTTCTACTTGTCAGCAGATTCACACAGACCTATTCAGTCCATTGTTCACTGCCCGAAAACAAAGAAAAAGCAAGATATTCCTATGAGTTATAATAGCAAAATCCCTTAAATTAACGAAGAATTTGTAAAAATATCAAATATTTGAGTGCTCTACTTTTTATACTTCATATCATCAACTTAATGAATATGATTTATGCAGTTAAGCTTTTCCAAGGCAATAAAAAACATTTTTTCTCAAAAGTTTGTTTTTTTAAAGTGATCACCACATACTTTTGTCCTTAAAACGTACAGTTTTCTCATTATCTCTTAACTTGTTTATTTTTCTTGCTTTCTGAAACCTCAGTGTATATATATATATTGTGTAGAAATGTAGCCTTCCGTAGGAAAGAAGAGGCATTCATGTACCAGTATCTGATTCAATAACATTTGGCTTTCAAATTTCAGCATATACTTCAGTGCAAAAAGACAGAAGTTACAAAGTATTACCAAAATCCTTGATTAACATCCCATCAAAATCCATCAAAAGCTTCCTCAACACTCTGATCTGCTTTCATATTAATTTCTACTAATATTAAAAATTAAAAGCAGTAGTTATTCTATGGAGTACTCAGGACAATATCATGCATGTAGAAAAGAACTCAGTTAGCAATTACTTTATTGCCCAATTGGTATTTTTTAAGTGTTGGTGTTTGATGTCTAGGTTTGTAGAAGTACACATTTTATGCTCAGGAGAGGTCATAGAGTGGTTTAAACCATTATGATGTAACAGATTAAAATAAACTTGGTCATCTTATTCCAGAGCATGCCGAACATTTGTTTTCATCTGATGACTACCCACATGACTGACTGGCATTTCATTGGGGAATGTTAAAGACTACCCTGGATTTATTAGACACAGGCTTGCATTCCATTGTCAAAAATGTGGAGAGTTGCACAAACAATAATGTGATTCATAGTTGGTGAAATGTAATTTATACAGAACTTTCACTTACTCTTATTCAACAGCAAAAGTTACATTCAAGAAACTGTAATCACATTAATGTTAAGCAGTTTTCCAAAACTGCTGCTTCAACTTCCAACTAATGATCAAAGAGCAGCATTGGGGGAGGAATATCATGATAAAAGAGGATTAAAAGTTGTTGAAACAGAAATTCAAGTGAAAATGTAGTGGTTTTCCCAAATCAAAAGTGTAAACCATTAATTTTAGATCAAAATAAAAGAACAGATTTAGAAATTTCAAAGCATTGTGATTAAATGGTTAAAACTCTTAACTTTTGGTACAGATTAATTATATTTCTTTAAAATGTTATTTCTCATGAAAAAATGAACTCTCTATTTTGAGAGAACATATGCTATTCTGAATTTTCTTGACCTTTTTTTACTTAACGTTTAGTATGACATAACTAAAACCATCTTCAAAATAGTCTTTTACTTGTTTTATGATGAAAGCTTTTTTTTTTTTTTTTTCCCCTCTGTATAGAAATTATGATTCTTTACCTGTAGGAACACCAGATCCAATACTGGGGTATACAGTGTGTTGAAACAATCCCATGGTTTGAGAATCTGAATAAATAACAAGAAAGTGCATTGTATGAACTTTCTGTTTAAAACTTCAGGTCTTTTAGGACAGAGCAACAGGAGAGTTGACAGATGATAGAGTGGGGAGATATCTAGAAAACAGTTGGTATATTTCTGGAACAACTGTAACAAAGGTCTCTTTTCCCCTCACTTTTCCCTCTTCTGGAGACTTTCTTCACCGCTATAATATGACGGATGGGACTTTAAATGTCTTGTCATTCTTGATCAAATGACCCTCTGGCTACACCTGTGTTAGCTTCCTAGAGTAGTTCTGAGGCTGGAATGATGGATAGCCATTTGTGATGGATGACCTGATGATTCATGATTTTCCCTATTAACATTAAAGAGGATCACTGAAGGTGTATTTACCATTGATCAGCTTTTACACTTAGGGTTGGAGCTGAGGCAATATATAATCTATAATTGGTATTGCAGGAGAGGTGTCAACTGCATTTCACACCAAATCCTGGCCTAGAGAGATCTCAGCATTTTACTTTATTGGGCTCACCCCCATGTAGGTACATGGGGTACATGGTTATCTGCCATCTCAGTGTTAGCTCATTGTAAGTCAAAATGGTGAGATACGTAAGTCCACACAGACTTTGGTTTATAAGATGAATGGCCACGAACCCTAATCACAGACATATGAGATAATCCCACAGAAATTTTTCCCTTCTCTAATAATGATGAATCATGTTAAAGTTAGTTGTCTTGGTTATGAAAAACTTTCAATATTGCACTAAAGCAATATAATGTTTTTGTCACCAAATCTCAAAATATAGGCACATGATGTTGACACTGATAAATTTTTATTTCAAAAACAATGAAAAGAATTTCTGATGGAAACTAAAAATATTACATATGCCATTGAAAGAAAAAGTAACAGGACATTTTTAATTTTCTAGTGTTGAACTTTAAGGCAATAAATTATCTGTCTCCATGAAACAGATTATTGTACACATGACAGAAGTAATGCATCTCCCATTCTGACTGGAATCTGAAAAATTTGAGAGTATTAGTGTATTTATAGAACTAATTGACAGGAGATGAATTGTTACCATTAACAACATGAGTGACTGAAACAGTAGAATGTCTGACAAAAATAATTCTTGTCCTTCCTTTTCAATTTAGAATTTATTCTTTTCTCTTGAGTAGAGCTGAATTCACCTTATTTGATCAAATGTTAAATAAGCGACAGAAATTAAGATGCTTGTACTCTTTAGGCCTATATTATTTAAAAACGACTAATTAAAGTATATATCCTTTACAATGAAGACAGAAGAATTCTGTCAATTTTAAACTTTCATAGAAAAACAGAAATGGTTATCTAAAAGCATTAGGCTATTCTGAATATATGAGACTTACCAACATTAATGCATTTGAAATCATGTGGTTTATGGATATCTGAAATATATAAAATGCTTTTAAAGTATACTCATAGAGAAAGCACCTGATACAACCAGCTTTTATTTTCTGTAAACCCTACTCTGAAGAAATCCTTTCCATTGGCCACAGGCAGCTTATTCTCCTTTTAACTTCTGTCAGAACCGATATTATTATTTTACCTTAGACTTACTACCAGTCAGTCCAGACCTTTCTAATCAAGTGGCATATCTCTAATAGCAAAACAATGTTCTCTAATCATGAAATCAAACGGTGGAACATAGATTGTCAGGCTGGTTAGACTTCATCCATATCCTTTACTGGCACCCTCATTGTCCCTATAATCATGACCCTAAACTGATTACGAACATGTTATTTGGCTCAAGCCAAGTAACCTGTGAATATTTCAGTGCTGCAGTTGATCATAGGACAGTGCTTCAGCCTGACCCCATAGTTTCATTTTAAAGAAGTTTGCCAGAAGCAGCAAACTCAATTTATAAGTAAAATGAAAAATCAGAAAAACTGAATCCCTCTTGTGAGCACCCATGATACCGTACTCATGAGAAAGAGATTAGCTACTGCAAGTGTGTTTGTTTTTTGAGAATCATTGTTTTAGAATTCAGAAGAGCTGCAGTGTTACTATTACTGCTACATTAAACAAAGTAGAAACATAAAGAAACAAAGAATCACTCATACTAGTGGTGCACAATACCTAAACATGAAGAAACTGCACATGAAATAACAATGCCAGTTAATATATTAACATGAGACAGATTGCAATGATCCTCAAATATTTACTCATTTCATAATCCAGTTTTCAATTAACAAGTCTAAAAGTTGTTGATTTAAAAGAATGCTCTTACTGAAGAAAATTACTTCTTAAAATGTGTTGTGTTGTCTGTTTTTAATATAATAAACCTAGTCTGTTTTAGAAAGAAAATGCTCTCAGTATATAGGCCTCTGTTGAATAAAGTCCATGCTAGTAGGTCTTCCAATGTAACTTTATTTCATGGTGCCAAATGTATCAACCACTCCCTCAGAATATAATAAACTTCTACTATTAGTAGTAATCTTTGTATATATATGCTGTTTGGAATTGATCATCAGTTGCTAAGTAATGGATAAGAATGTCAAGCTGTTTGTTTTGACCAATACTATAGTAAGTAATATTTTTTATTCTGGGAGAGCATTCAGTAATAAAGTCACCAATAAAGCAGAAGCAAAAGCCAACATAGAAGCAAAGGAAAACAAAAGACTTATTCTCTACTTTCCTTCAACAGGTGATGTCAATCCACTTACTTAGAAGCAGAGGTTCAGTATGTGTAGCAGTTATTTCAGAAAAAACAGTCCTGATAACTAATGTCACTCCTCATCCCACCTACGCCCCCATTTCTCATGGCTTTTGTTGCTTAGCAGATGCCATATAGTATGGAATATCCATTTCCTCAGTTCGGGTCAGCTGTCCTGGCTCTGTCACCTCCTGAGATCTTGTCCACTCCCAGCCTACTGGTGAGGGGACGATGTCAGAGAAACAGTGTTGGTGCTATGCCATCCCTGCTCAGCAATAGGCAAATGCTGGTTTGTTATCAGCACCTTTCTATCATCAATACACAGCATAGTACTTGTGAGAGCTACCATGGAGAAAAGTAACTCCATCCCAGACAGACCTAATACAACCATGTACTGTTACAGTGCAGAAATCAGGTATTTATATTCAGATCAGTGTTATGTGCGTGTTTTACTCTATTCTAAAACAGTAAGAATTTAATATGACCTTTATTTTAAAGATATGTCACAGCTATCTAGTGAATGAAGATGAAAATGAGTAAAAGTTGAAGACTGGGCATATGTTAACTGATTTACAGAACCCAAACTCCAAATTTCTGAGAAAAAAAAATTATTTAAGTCCTGACAGCCATAGAAAGATTCACTGGATTCATTGTTACACTGAAAAATATCTGTAATTGTTTCATAATTCATAATTTGACAGTTAAATAGGTGGCTAAGCCAGTATAAATGTAGCTTTCATTAATATAATTACATAAAATAAAGCAAAAGGGTGCATTAATATCCCATGGATTTGCAAACTAAAAAAAATTATTTAATCTCACTAGTGAGGTTTACTGAAAACTGCAGGAAAAGACATGCTTTGCAATGGAAGTACAGTATCATCCTAGACTCAGCCAAGTGCTTTAGTCACTGGGTTACAGAGTCAGACTTCATCTAGCTTTTTTTGTTGTTTCTTTTTTTTGTTGAATTTTGCTGGACGAATGTTCAGAAATAAACGTTTCAGTAAAAATAGTGAAGGATGTCCCAAGCTACATAGCCTCCTTTGAGATGACCCTCCAGACTTCCCAAATGTGTGAGTTCTAGACCTAAATTTCTAGATTTAATAAAGTGGATGTATTGTCTAAGTGACTGACCTACCCACATAAGTTAATAAATGTATATACTACTACCGACCTCCTATGTGCAGCCAGGTCTTTGAATGAATGAGACAGATTGTCCATTTCTGTGTAGAAATTAGGTGGGCAAGGTGTATTTTAGAATATCTACTAAATCAGGGCCTGCTGCCAGTTTAGGTGATTCTTTGTTGCAAAGCTACATACAATTGGTCAGCAATAAAATTTAGATAGGAAAAGGATCATCAGATCTTTCAAAATGGCATGTCTGTCTAGATTTAGATTTCTGTAAAATAGCATGATCTAAAATGACAGCATAAAGCTCTCAAGCGTGTGGTAGCCTTATGAAGGGGTTTTCAGGATAACAGTGGAGGTTTTTTCATTACCTAAATTGGTTTTAGTGCTTACTGAATGTTCTTTGAATTTACACTTTCTTTGTGTTACAAAGAGCTGCTCTGAGATTGATGTCACTGCCCTGAAGCTTCACAGAAAATATTTGTTTCTGTCTATTAAATAAAATCAATGAAAAAATATTTGCTTCTGCCTGTTAAGTAAAACCAATGGCAAAATAGGTTTACCTTTCACATACAAGTAGCTTTTTCTATTGGTCAAAAATAGGTAACATTTAATTTGCAAAGAAAAAGTAAACTACTCCACAAAAACAAAAAACCAAAAACCAAAAACCAACAAAAACCCAACAAAAAACCCACAACAAACCCAACCTTTTTTTAGAATTATCTTTTTTACAAATATTAAAAAAATCATCAAACTGTTTATTCTGATTCATAGCCACAAATACCAATGAGAATGTAGCTAAATCATCTTCTTATCCTATGCAATAGAGCTGAATTCTGCTAGGACATTTTTTGCAGCTGATTTAAATTATTAGTGTATTTTTCAAGTATTTGCGATTAAGCAGAAGCTTAAGACTTTACTAATAATGAAGCAAAATTATTTAAATCAACCTTCTTAATTTTCCTGGACATGATTTCCGTTTTACTGCACTCGTAAACAATACAATGGAGACATGTCGAATATACTTAATATAGTCAAAACTTCAAGTATCAAAAAGTAAAGTGTAGTGCTCAAAAGCAATCAAACCATGTGTTCTAAAGAGATAATTTATGAAATTTTGAGCGAGGTATGCCCTTTGTATTATTAATCATTTACAGATGTATTATGTATCATTCACAGATGATGTCTTTCTGTTGATGATGTAATATCCACAAAACATAATAATTTCCATTTTTGAACAATGTTGGTTTTGTTGTTTTTTGTTTGGTTGGGGTTTTTTTGTTTATTTGGATGGCTAGTTTGAGGTGTTTGTTGGGGGTTTTGTGGGGTTTTTTGGTTGTTGGTTGTGGGTTTTTTTGTTTTCTTTTTGGTTGGTTGGGGTTGTTTTGTTGCAGCTTTACAACTTTCCTTTTCTTCTTTCCTTCCTATTTTTGAAGTGTGCAAAGGCCCATCCAAACAACAGCAAAATCCAAGACTGGGCTACTCTCCTGGAAAGCTTTGGGCTAATTCAGCTGTAGGGTATGGCATAGTGGAGGACTGAGACAGAAGGAAAAGATATAAATGTGCTGAAAGTGTTGGGAGGCGTGAGTAGAACCAGAAGAATGATATATTCAAGGTTCCGAGGGAGTGCTATTTTTACACCTCAATAGAATCCTTCAGGAATAAATCAGAGACACAAATGTTACCTGTTAACAATATTTCAATTGTTAAAGAAGAATAGCAAGAGAAGACACTAGTATTGCTCTAGTCTTAATGACCACCAAGGAAACTTGAAAGCCTCCATTCCCAGATGGTGAGGGACCATTAATTTCAATGTTCAGTAGCCTATTAAAGCTCTGTTAAGATTTATTATAGCAAAGGCATTTAATTAATTTAGAAAATGTTCCAGATTTAGATTAATACCTGCTTAATTACTTACTAACTTTTAAGCTAGGTTTTAACATATGGGTCCATTTCAGCTACCAAGTGAGGTTGAGACTTTGTCATTTTTCCTTTTTTCATGTCCATTCCTGATGAGTTTTACCTAAGCATGAATGGATTTTCTTGGTCTTATCACCATTTCCCACTACTTCTGATATTATAGTCCAGATTTGTAGCTTTGTAATGTATTTCCTCCATATATTGCTATTCTTGACACCTCTACCTGAGCAATATGAGGGCTGGACTTGCTGGACAAATGAAAATTAATAAAACAACGCCAGTGATTCCTGTGTGTAGGGATGCTGGATATCCTAGAAGGTTATTTGTCAATCTCAAAAGTAAAAATCTAAACTGAATGCAAGATATTATGGATCAGATAGTTCTTTCTGGTTTTTTTTTTTTTTTAACTGAAAAACCCATTTACAATAAAATCATTGAATAATTTATATTGGAAAGGACTGCAGGAGACTATCTAGACCCACTTGCTGCTCAAAACCAGTTCCACTTCAGAGTTTGACAAAGTTTCTTGGGAAGAGTTGAGTCAAGTTTTTAATTTCTCCAGAGACAATCTTTCTCGCAAACATGATCCTGGAATTTATTACTTTATTTTTTCTTTTTCTTCTTTTTTTTTGTGTTCAGCTGAACATTCCAATGCAGTAGTTTATGGTCATCTCACCCTGTTTTTTTTCTGTGCACATTAGAGAAGATTCTGTCTTCCCAATAAAAACATATTAGGTTGTTGAAGACAGATATTAAATTCCTTTATTTTTTTCCTTTTTTTTTTTTTTTTTTTTTTTTTTTTTCCCCAGAGAAATATGCCCTCAATATTTCTCCAGACTAACAAATTAACTCATTCTGTCCTTTCCGAGTGGTAACATCTTGTCACCTACTTCTGGCCTTCCAGCAAAATAATTTGAGTTTGTAAATGTACCATTCTTGCATCAGGAGTCCACAACAGCATATGGTACTGCACATGCAGCCTCATGAGTGATGAAGAGTGGGGAACAATCACTTACCTTGGTCAGATATTCATGCTCTTCCTAATGTAACACAATAAATGTTTTGCATAAATTCCTTCAAGAGGGGATTTGTGACTCATATTCATTGTATTTTCCACCAATAAAATTTTATTGATGGTAATATCTGGAGAGTAAAAAAAATTGCAGAAGAGTTATAATAGGAACAGGTTAATATTTCAATTATTAATTGCTGTCACTATGATCAGGGTGACATGGCAGAGTAAAATTCATTTTACCACAGACATTATAAATGCAATGACAAAGCTAAAGAAGAAGATTAACATGAGGTTCAGATTAATAATCTAGCATTTAAAAGCTGGTATTTTGTATATAAATCTATAATTTATGACTGTTATAATTTGGTTTTTTTAGTTGATTTTTCCCCTTCTCATCCCCACTGCAGTGAATGTTGGGCAGGTGCGGAGCAGCAGTGGAGTGGTGCGGTGAGCAGCACATTCGGGTCCTATGACGACCACAATCTTGGGCCACTGCAAAGCCATGGGCTCCCACCTGTGCCACCCTGGGGCTACCACTGCATGTCATGGGGTGGTGCTGGGTGCTTGCTGGGGCCAGGGCTGCCCAGTACAGCACCTTCTACATCGTGGCAACCAGTCCTGTGAGTGCAGGGGCAACATGCCCAGTGCAGGCAGAGGGCAATGATGGTGGCATGGTCATGGGTGTCCCTGGGCTGATGACGATTTTCCAGCTGGAACTCACTTGCTCTCTCCCATTTTTGATCTTGGCACAGGACTTTGGAGCAACATGTTTCATAATCAGCATCTGTGCATTGCCCCTGTTGTATCATCAGAGCTTGCCTCAAACCCTCTCAGAGAAACACTTTCCAGGAAATGTTTTCTCCCCTTCCCGCACCTGGGGGACCGTGAGATCACTCCTTCTGTATTTCTCACAAAAGGGGCCTGGACTGGCACCCCCACCATTTGCCACAGCTACCATTGTTTAGGAATGTGAGACCTTCTTGTTGGCTTATCTCCCAGAGGTGTGCTGGTGTTTGGGTTTGTTTTCTGGACAGAGAGTTAAAACTGACCCAAACGGGAGGGGTGGTGTTTTTTTTTTCTTTCCTTTCACTACCAGGTTTTTTTCAGTTGTTCTTGAATTATTGTTTTGTGTTATTTTTATGCATATATATATATAATAAAATATATAATAATAATATATAATAAAAGAGCTGTTGTACCTCTTTCTATTTTGTGGGCTCTTTTTTCAAATTTGAATTGCATAATTGTCTTAAAACCACGACAATTCCACTGATGCAAATTACGAAAGTTGGAAATGGTCAGAAAAGGAGCGGAACAATGCTGAATTTTCCTATCAGTGAGAATCAATATCTTATCCAAGATGAGGTGAAGAAGTGAAAAGTTCACAACCCTTAAGTATTTACAGAAAGACAATACCATCAAAAGCAGGGGAAAAAAAAAAGGTAGAACTGTTTTAGGTCTGAAATATGAAGCTGAACAAGTTCAAACTAAATATACAGTGTACTATTTTGGCACTAAGCATAAAAATTCACTGGGAATAAGGTAGAGGGCTCAATACTAGAAATCTAAAACAACTAAAAGCATTTCTCTCTCCAAAGGACAAACTGGCATTGTGAATGAAGCCATGAACTCAACACAAGTGACCTGGTGAAATTCTGCAGATAATAGACAAGATGTTTGAATAAAAGAAATTCAGCTCCTTGTGCATATTTCAGAGTCTTGTCCTTCTTACATGCAGTCCCCTCAGAATGTTTTGCTTTTTTAGCATAACCTTCTGTCTTGTCTGAAACAAGCTTATTAGAGATTATGCATTTAAACCACAGAACTATGAATTATTCAGCTTATTTTCAAAAAGGAGTGTCAGTTTTAATAGTTTTCCTGGCCTAGTGCATTTTTATGGATAATAATTCATCCACATGTAATCAAATTTACATCTTTTTCATTAAAATACAGAGGTTTTTCTGACTTTGCACTAGCTGGATACAAGAATCCCAATGATGAGACAGTGCGAGAGTGAGTTCTACTTTTTTATATACAGCAAATTTTTACTCTAATCACTGTCATCTTATCCATGGGGATGTTTCAATTACTACAAACAGCCTCTAGGAGAAAATTCTTTGGTATATTAAAGGGAAACAAACAATAGCCACAAAACAAGAAAAAGTGGAGTGATTTACATATTTAATCTTCTTTTTTTAATATCTTATTCTCTGATACCAGTAAAATGGGTTATTTTTTATATAAGTAGATGTAGCTAAATGCTTGTTGGACTTTGTCGTAGGTTGAAGTATATTCTATTACCATCTCCGTGGGCTGTTGAAACCAGGTGAAGCAGTGTTCCTTGCCTCCTCCTTCTGTACTATCTTCTGTTAATGGGCCATCAATCATCGCCCCATGACTCAGAGATAACTCCCTCCTGGACTATCTGCTGTTAATGGGCCCATCAGGCCTTATCACACGACTCAACATCCCACTGTGAGATGCTTCACCCAGAGGGAGGAGACAACAATTCCATCCTGGATATAAGCTGAGACTCTGAACACCACACCAGCGCTTACCTACTGGACTCCCAGAGGACAAGAGCTACCGTTGGACTTTCTCACCCTTTTCTTGCTACAGGATCACCGCTTCAACGGAACTGCTTTGCTTGGACTGCTATTACCATAGAGTGTCAGGGTGTATTCTGACTTTGTCAGTGTTCTTGTACTACTGCATTTATTTATTTCTTTTAATTTTTTTTTTCTATTAAATTATAATTCTGACTTGCGATCTCCCACTGGTTTGATTTCAAACTAGTACAGACTTTCACAAGACTTTTTAATTTATGTGGAGTGTATATGTATATATGATTAAATGTGTGTGTGTGAAAGATTTTACCCTTCATTGTTACCCTTCAAGATTGCTTACAGCTAAATCAAAGGAAAAAATCACAATATTTGTTTTACAGGGTTGATAGGATGTCAGTTCATTACATTGTTTTATTTATTTTTACTTCATCATTTTGGTTTTTTGATTATTCATTAGCAATTCATGCAGTATTGTATTATGCTGTGTGATGAGATTCTTACTGGACCAGCACATTTTGTGACTGTACACAGAAATACAGGAATATTTTTCTCCCTGTCTGCAGCTTATTTGTGATCCTCCAGGAGGATTTTGAATTCTTTTTTGACCCAACGTTTTAAGAGATGCTATTGATCATTTAAAGCAAATTAGAGCGTCTTTGAAGATGTCAGAGGACATCATCAGATAGAACAAGAGAATAAAATACTTTATGTCCATAACTTATAAAGACTTCCAATATATTTCTCCCTTTCATGTCAGCACTGTATTAAAATCAGTGTCAGTCAATTCTTAACATTTTTTGAATGAGAGAAAAATGGACCAAAGGGTTCTGCTTTTTGTGTGTAATAATGAAACTGGTTACGAGACTATGAGAAATACTAACACGCCAAAAGTTAGACAAAGACCAAGGTGGTGTAGACAGGAATGAAGGTCAACTGTGGGACATTGGAGGGATTGCCTTAAATATACATATTTTGTGATTTAAGAAAATGCTGCATATCTGCTGTTTGAATTCGGCCTTTTGTCAAGTTCCATTAACAAATATCACTAAATCAAAAGGCACAAATGCACTGAAAGTGTGTCACAAGGAACTTTCATTATGAATGTTTTTGTCAAAATTCTTTAAAAAGGAAAAGCTAAAATTAAGGTTTTTTATTTTTTTTATTACGGAATATTATTAAAAGTCTTAGAGTTGTAGTTTATAGATAGCACTAAAACTTATATTGCAAATATCACTGATCTTTCACACTAGAACTGAAGAAGTGTCATCTATGTTTTTTCTCAGATTTCCTCTTTTGCTGTGAGCTAGAAATTTTCAGACACTGCTGCTGATCTTTGCCTATGCAAATGTATTTGCCAAGAAATTTGATTCAGAAGCAATTAAATTTCCAACATAATGCAGAATTGCAACATAATTATTGACAGTGATGAGGAACCTTCTTGCAGTCTTTTTTAAAACCATTGTAGTTCATTCTTGCTGGTGCCAATCTACACCATTCATCATGGTCAACAGTTTGGATCACTGCCACTGATTTAGCATCACTGACTTGTGAAAAGATAACTATGCAGAATGTATAAAAACTTAATTTCTGAATGATTTTAAGTAAAATATATACATGTGTCTGGGTTTTTTTATTTTTTTTATTTTTATTTTTTTTTTTTGAGACATGCATCTCATAAAATGAAGTATTTCCCTCAGGGATCCAACTCAAACACCTAGGAGTACTTTCCAGGACATTCTGTATAACAAGTTCTTACTGTTAGCTGTTTTCCATTTATTAATTTTAACTAACTATGTATTAGATACTGCCCAATTTTACTGACAAAACAAGATGGATGGAAAGTATTATTTTTCTTCTCCAAATCTATTTAATGATTACATTTCAGCTTTTCCATTTCCTCTCGCTTTCGACCATTTAATAAATGCTTTAGAGCATTTAGTCAATACTTAGCTAACTGGTATTTTGCTTCATAATTAGAAAAGACTTTGCTTAAAATAATCGTCCTGTTACATTTGACTGGTAGCAAGAGGAAACAATGTATATAAACAGTAAAACTGAACTTCAAATTAATTTAAATAATTATTCACACTGAAGATGTTAAAAATTACTGTCTTTTCAGTATCCATTGGAATTTGATTTCTGGAAAGCTTTCATTTGTAGGGTAAATAATTCCAGAAGTCTCTATGGAAGATATGCAAAAATACTGCATAATGAGTCAAATTCATTAATAACATCATTAGTAAAGGTATAAAGTTTCTTAATCTTTATTTTACTTTTTAGAGGCATAAAGGAATTTTGATGCTCACATCTCCATTTTTGAATTGCTAGTAAATGTTCTGTCTTAGCAATTTAAAATAAATAGAATTCAGGATTTTTTTCCACTAAGATTTTATGTTGTCTAAATGACCATTTTGCATATATTAATTTAATCCACTATTCTTAATTGTATCCAGTTCACCTACTTAATCATTTAAATCAAGTATCAGAGTGCATGATTAACTGAAATCAATCCTTGACCTCCTATATGAATCTCCCAAAATGAAAGTCTAAGACTGTACATTGCCTTTATGAAGTTGCCTAGCTTATTTCAGGATTGAAATTACAGGGCTGAATATATTCAAAGGTAATTATGAAGTCATTCTGAGGCAGAACAGAGACAACCAAATCAGATTGAATCCATTACCAATCATACTCCTGAGACTGTGTGGCATTATTAAAACATATAATATTTCCATGTAGCAGTGTCTGTTTTAATCAGTTTCTGTCTAGGTAGCAACACTAGAGATACTTCTATGAGCATTACATAGAGGTTATCTCCACTCATTGCAGCAATGGGATCTGTCCTACTTGACTCTTCTATTTAATTATATGGACAAGTACAAAACAAATTTGAAGATAGTAGAATGTTTAAAGAGCTATGAAACCTCAAAAAACCCAATTCTGGAATTACTGAAATGAAAAGAAATATGAAAAGCATGTTTAAAAGTTGATGGGAAAGACAACGGCAGTTTGGATGAACTGAGAAGGAATTTGTTTTCCATTTGTGAGTCCCAACGAAAGATTTGGAATAAAAAAATTTTCTTGTTAGCACAACTGCCCCCTTCATCTTAGGGAAGAGAAAGATTAGGGAAGCAGGACTGTAAATGCCACTTAGATTTTGAACTTCTGGTAAGCTTTCAAATCTCATATGGTCAGGCTGAAAGGTATTTTTTTATTCAGAGAGAAATGTTCTTAATCATCTGCTCTCCAAACTAGTCCACAGACATTATCAGGTTGTGAGTGCAACCTAAAATATCTTCCCTCCCATAGCAGATGATAAGATGAATATTACCCTATCCACTGCTATATCATTTACAGTACAGAGCTGGCTTGGGTCAATAGGTCCTAGGGCTTGTGGAGGCATCTGTTTATCTGCAAAACTCTGTATTGACAGAATAGCACAGGAATAGGTCTAGATCTCTGTGTAAAAGGGAAATTTCACCCATATGAAATGACTCCTATTAATTTGAAAAATTATCACATCAGATATGAAACTATGCATAAAATTTCAAATTTAATCATCTTAGTAGGAAACAGTCAACATGTTTACAGGGCTGTTGATTATTCTTGTTTATTAAGTTTTCACAGCTGAAGAACAGAACAGGCTCATAGGGCTGAAAATGTGGAAAATGAGATTTATTATTTATAAATTAAGACAATGATGTCTTATATTTCCTGTCTCAACATTATATTACTCCCCATAATACATCTCTCACACTTGAACAAGTCACCTGGTTCCTCCCATCAGCTCTTTGGAGAAAGTCAGAAGAGCTTCAAGTTGCTCATTTTGCTCTTTAGTCCATTTTATCCAAAATTCATACAGTGTATGTTATACTTTCCAAGTTAGATCACTAGTTGAAAAAAATGAGAAGCAATCTATCACTGCAAAATAACACAGTAAATTCTTAGTGATTATCTGTTAAGAAACACTGGGAAAAGGACATAAATCACCCTAGAAGTGAGTCCTATTTAAGCAGAGAGTTGGAAGTTAGTCCCTTTTCTTGAAGAATAAGAAGAGTGGACTCAAAAATATTGAGGCTCATATTGGATTCAAAAGTGAAGTCTCTGTTTCTGAACATCTTCCTATCATGTGGATCTAGTATAGAAAAATCTGCCTCCTGCTCTGGTGTTCAGTGCCTGCCCTCAGGAAAGGATTTAGAGTTCTGAACACATGGGTGGAGATGTTCACTGTGATGTTCTGTGTCAAGCCTATTTATGTAGACCCCATCTGATATTTTCTGCGAGCTAAACTGAAGAAACACACTCCAACTACTGCGTTGCAGTGCAACATCTTCTAGCCTTTGTGTGGGAGGAAAACATGCTTCATTTAGGAATCCTAATCCAAGAAGCACCTTCAAATCTGACTGACTTCCATTCATGTGGGATCAGCACAAAAAAAATCTCACACCTGAAATCAAGGAAAAAAAGCCCCAGCCCTTTATGAAGGAAATTTTCTAACAGGGTATTTTTCTTCCGATTACATCTAGGAAAATGTGTTATAGCTGTTGCTACAAAGACTGCAACCGCATCCAGGGTAATTTGGTTCATGTTATCACTTCTCCAAAGTCTTAGCTCCTCACTCATCCAAGATGGGGACTAATATGAGTGCAATCCTACCCAGACATTCCATACACCTGGGTTTCAGTTTATAAATCCCAAACTGACTGCACTGAGGCATATCTAGAAATTTCTCATAAACCAGCTGTGGATATGATAACACAGAGAGTGATGAAAAAATATTTTAACAGTAAATATGAATCAAGCTATGTTCCATAAATCCTAAAATTATTCTTAAAAATAAGAAGGTTTTCTGTGTTTTAGCAAGGCAGAAATAATTATTTTTCTGAAATGGCATGAAAGCCAGCTGGTTTATCTAGTTGCATATTATTTGACTTCTCATTTATGAAATTTAAAGTGAATATATGCAATAAAGCAGACTTATTGAGCAGAGTTCAATATGAAGTGTATGACAATCGGATCTCCTGCCCTTCTTATAAAGGAGATGGAAGCCAGGTAGTGTTGTGGGTGGAATTGCAGAGCAAGCAGAAACTGACCAAGACTTGAAAGAGGTTCTGTGGTTGATTGGATTAGAACCTTGAGATGAAGACACATCACACAACAAAGGGTCTACAGAGATAGACTCCCACGGCCAAGGATCCAGGGGGAAGGAAGGGACTTTGATAAGAAGATTGTAAAACCAGGGAAACAGATATCTATTAGCCCGGGAGTGAAAGGAAGTGAAAAAATATCAGCTTCTGTCCACTGAATTTTGTATCCTATATAAACCCCTATGTCCCTCAAATAAATGTCTCTCTTCTCCCTGTGGGAGGGTCCCTATCATCTGTCTGTTGCAAGGTAGCACAAAAAAAAATACTAATAGGAAAACAAACTGACTAATATGGTAAAAATTCCTGCACTTGCAGGACCAATGTGTTTTTTGGCAGAGATGCAAATATGCATGTAGCCTACTTTCATTTTCTCAGAACGGAACTGAATTAATGCTGTCATGTTGCTCAGGGTAACAGACTCCCACCTAAAGGTCTTTCCCACATCACAAGATCAATGGGACCCTGGAAGTTACAGCAGAAAGAAATGATATTGTTCAGCAAATTGTTGGAGCCGACAAAGAAAACACATTTGCCCTTCATGTATTTTTAAAGAGGTTCTTTTTCATTATGATTGTAAATGACTTCTCTGAGAACTGCACAGATAAAATTAAAGGAGGCCTTTTTCCCCTCCAGCTTTTGGAAGTCTGCATGGCTCCTGTACCAAGGATGTTAATATTTCAGGATTATAGATTAAGCTAGTCCACTTCCATGCTTTGAGTCAAGGTCAAGTACAATTCAACAGCCCCTGACAGATGCCTGTCTCCTATGTTAATCATAAAAAGCATTCAGCACAGAGATTTAACAGTTTCCCACACCAGTCTGATCCCCTGTTTGACAGTTAATGTTTCTGCATTGTCTCAAAAAGTGTTAAATGAACTATTCTCAAATTCCATCACTCTTATTTTTCTCCATCACAGTAAGTTATATCTATGATATATTTAAAAATAACTTTTATGTTCCTTATGAGCTGAAGTGCTTTCTGCATGTCAACCTTTAGGATTTTTTTTTACACTTACACTGTTTTCTGTATTAATTCATTTATTATGGTTCTCCTTTTTTGGTCTTCATGAGGTAGCTATATTGTAACATGCTACTGAATAAATGTAAGAAATTGGTACATTAAACAGTTTCTTTATTTAACTAATTTCTATGGTTTTAATTTTTTTTTTTTTAAAGAGTTCTACAAATAAGTGTGGAAGTAACCCTTTTTTTCCAAGCTCAAATGCAAAAACAGACTCAGTTAATTTGAAATTAAGACAGAAAAAAAATCAGTAACTTAATCATATGAGTAATGCATTTTGATGAAATATATAAACAAGTTTTTGTTTTAAGTCAGAAACCAGTGAAAGTAATCTAAAAACTGTGTTAATTTTTGAATTTCGGGAAGGTAAAATCCAAACCAACTACTGAAAAAGACCCACAAAACAAACAAGCAGACCCAACAAACCTAATCCAAGAAACTCTATAATGTTTTAAGAAAGGTTGCTAATCTCTTGAGGAATGCCCTGAGGCTGAGGAATATCCTACGTGAAAAGCTTGCATGTGAGGAGAGGAAGTGAAAATTGGGTTATTACACATTGCTTATGCAACATACTCTTTCTGGCTCATATATCCTCAACTAGAAGAACTGGAAGACTGAATTTAACTTTCCTAAGAAATATATCTGTGATTTGTTTTTGTCATTTTTTTTTTTTTTAACCTGAAAACTTCCTGGGTTTCCAATAATGAGAGGTACACACATTATACACACATGAACACACAAAAAACCCCATAAAACCCCCCAACAATTCATTCAGTGAATGAAATGAAGACTTCTAGACTAGAGTGAGAAATATACTAACTCTTTCCATGACCATTATTTCACTAACAATTTCTACCTGCTTTCTTTTGGAAGAGTAGCCTTTTCAATAACCATAAAACCTATCGCCTATCTTCTCTTGCATGTGTTTGCAGGTAGATATATATGTCAGAATAAGGTAGTATTTAATGTGTATTTTACATTTCTTCATATTTTAAATAACTTTCTGCTAAATAGGGATATTATTTCCAAAAATTTAGGGTAACAATATTACAATCTCCCTGTACATGATGCATTTCTTTATATACATTAGTCATTAATATTCCAGTTTGATTTATAGAAGATGTTAAACATTTTTTCAGACAAAATATTTAAGGGTTTTCTGCTCTTTACTTCTTAAAGTATTTTTTATATTTTTAATGCCCTTACTCTGGTTGTTCAATTCTGGAATAAGGAAGGGAACGATATTCCGTTATGATTCTTTATATGTGAGAAACCATCAAAATTTAGTTGGTTACTGGTTTTAGAAGCCTGTACTTGGGGGAACTATGAAAGTAAAGATAGTTGTGATCTCTCTCACACACATATGGGCATGCAAATTTTCCCATTTTGCTCCTTCCAGGCTGCCCTGAATTTTCCTTATATATAAGATTAGGTAACATTTCCAGATTGTTGTGTCCTAGCAAAGGAATTTTATTATGTCCTTTGGGTCTCTTTGTCAGATTCACACTGGTAAAGACATCTTTTCTTTCAATAAACATCTGTAATAATTTTTCACATCACAGATTGTCTCCTTAAAACAATATGTGATAATCCCCATACCTTTTAATTATTATAAACATTGAATGTGATGTCAGGGCACAAGATATATTCTAACTTGGCATCTTATCTTCTGCTTCTAAAATTCTGGATTTTATTTGTTGGTTTTGTGTTGTTTTAAATAAACACCTCTTTAGAAGGATACTTTGCTAACATAAAATTAGGTCTAGTTTCTAGTTTGTGACCTATGGTTGCACATAAAAGTTAGAGGCATAACATTAAGTTTTCCAAGATGGATGACAGATGATGGAAAATTCATAGTATGAAGTAGAACACATCACACAATCAAACTGCTAACTTTTCTCCTTTGTGCTCAGCTTTATTTTTTTGAAGAGCAGGAGACAGCATCTGGGTATGTGAATTTTGCCCTGTGATTGTTTGATAACTACAGACAAAGACTAAGCTTTTGTTATTTATGCACATAAAAATACTCCACGATAAGACAATAGGATCAGCACTACAGGACAGGGAAAACAACTGAGAAAGTACCCCAGCAACTCAGAGAATCATAGATAAATCAAAATCATAAAATATACAGATTTATAAGGGGAATACTGTAACATTTTTAGTTTATCTTGATCCATGCCACCTTTTTACATGTGGTTGTTTATTATGTTCATTTGGCTAACAACTTCACAGACAACATGACAAGCAAGTAAATTATGTTTACTAAACACTCACATTCTGGCACAGAAGGGGATCATCAACAAGCTTTGCTCTATTTAGTAATAAAAGAACCATAGCATCTAGTAAAAAAAACAATGAGCTCATGATGATTGTGTGTCTTGAATATAACTGGAGTTTAGGGGTTTTCTGCTAGCATCAATTGTAGTAGACCAAATAGAAGCAAACATGTAAGGAACAATTAAACTGATGCATTCATATGTTAGATAAAGCCATATAAAAGTGAGTGTCCTAAAGAAGAGTATTATATTGGCTTCTAAAGTTTAAAGTGGTCATGTGCAAATCAAAAATCTCTATTTTGCAATTAATCAAACTTATAGCCTTTGTATGAGGTTGGCCCTTGTCCCTGTTAACTGAAATGCATACATTTTCTTTTGCATTAAGTCAATTGAAAAAATATATCATGATTACTTTCATTCCTCTCCTCCATGTACATATGTATCTTCATCATGTGTACAAAGACACATTCCCTTGCACATGTGCACATACCTATATATTTGAGTTGAGAGCAAATCTGTCTTCAAAACATTTTTCTAATGTAGTTTTAAAATCTAAAGAGTGAATTTGAAAATGCAACTTCTGTTCTCATCTAAACTATTTTGTTTACTACCATGGATTGTTTCTAAGTACAGTCAGCTACAAGGGATTCTAAACAATTCTTCACTCAGACATAATGGTAATGTTTTATGTGTTCCCGTGGCTGTTTCTGTATTTTATTCTGCTATTCTGAGTAGTGAAAGTAATAAGACAGATTTGCACTCAGTAATAGCCAAGGGAGGAAGGTTTGAGGGGAAAAGAAATGCTAGAGATTGGGGCAGATTTCATATAAAAGCAAGCTGGGTAGGAGAAACAGAAAGTGGAAAGTCACTTCTGCAGAAGTAACCTAGCCACAAGGGAAGAGAGCGGCCCAAATGCCTGTTTTTGCTATAACCAAGGAGAGTTGTAAATTGATTGAGATTTCAGATGTATTCAGGCAAAGGCTATTGCTAATTCTGTGATAATTTCTTCTCAGTTTTAATATTCTACTATGATACACAGTGTTAATTATTTCTTGAAGTGTGAAGTTTTCCTGAGAATAAGGCTTATGTGGACCAGAAAAATAAACAGCTGCTGCTCCCATTATATCCTACAGAACAGAAAGCACAAATGACAGAACTAACTATCAGTCTAAAAAGAGAAACAAAGGTATCATTTTGGCAGTCCAACAGCATTCATTTATTTCCCATTTATCATCACACATCTTGACACCAAAGGTTTGGCAACAAAAGAAAACTCAAATTCCGTCATAATATAAAATCCTATTCCTATATACATTTAGGAATTCATATAACATTCCTCTTTTTCTCCTCTACCATCATCATTAGCAGCAGCTTTTGCACTTTATGACTTCATTATGACATCATGAAATAACTTGTATTAAACCTACTCTCTCACCATTGTCAAAAGTGTACTTCATTTCCAAACTTCTTCGACAATGTGGTGAATGGACACATTAAGTCTGACAGGAACCTGTGGTAGTTTTAGGAAAAAAGTCTACTAGTTCATAATGTTATGAAGATATGTCATTAAATGGATTTGTAGCTTTTTCTCTAGAGTACTTATTTCCACATGACTGACCTACAGTGAAAGAGAGATTGTTTATATAATTTTTATAGGCTTTTACTATAGAGTGGTTTAGACTGATACTTCAAACACAGATGAAAATGTGGAATATCTGCTGCAGAATTTACAACCTGAAAATATGTGTGCACTTAGTACATTGAGCTGTAAAATGTTTTGTGAATTTAGAATTATACTACATAAGAAGGGATTTAATTAAAAATATTATCAACTCTATGTTTACCATGTTTGTACTTTATGGTACCATCCTCTTTTTTTTCTTCCTTTTTAGCACTTGCTCTCGGGATGTCTCTTCCATTAAACATTTTATCTTGTGCATCATATCTCTTGTGTACTACCAACACAGGTGGTCTTCTGAACTCTGGTCTTCTTGTTTTCATTTTTTCTCCCTTCTATTTTAGGGGATTCTTTTAAGATCCTACTTACTTCTTCTGTATTTTCTGCAGCTGTTTTCCAGGCTGCTGTCCTTGAACCTATTCTCATTTCACATCACTTCAGGTTAGTATCTGTAAATGAGAACCATCTGTGAGATCAACGAATCATTGAATTTTGTCCAAAACCATCTTGACTACCTTCTGGCATTATTTCATATAAACTTACTGTCATCTGAAGCTCTACTAGGCTAAAATTTCTCCCACATGAATCTTTCCTTCTTAACTTTCTCAAGTGTGATGTAATCTTTCTGTTGACATTTAAAACTCTTTATGACTCAGAGAGATTTCTGTATTTTCATGACTGGGGTATGTTTTATTTCATCTTCTATAAAATCTCTCTCCTCTTTAGCCAGATTCTTTCTGCTGTAAGTCTCTGATGGCACATCTGTCCTGTCTCTGGACCCAGAAATGCTTTATTCCTTTCCTCACCTCATATTCAGAATCATCTTCTCATGTTCAGAACAGATACTGGCACTCCAGGCTGGGTTAGAAGTAGTATGCATATTTTCTATTAAACAATAGATTTCATTGGCAAAACCACAAGCAGACATTAATTCAAACATGAGATTTGGAAACATAGCAGTTATCCAGCTGTTTATTTTGTTTGACTGTATGTAATTTAGTCAGGTAGGCAATACCATGTCATGCAACTTGGAAAAATATAACTCAGGGTTTACATGAAACATGTGATGGCCATAAACAGTGATAGTCCAAACTTCAGTCCCCAGAGAAAATTCCAAATGTAATCTCCTTTAGAAGAACATATTCCAGTCAGTTTTCTCTTCCGTTTATTAAAAAAGTAAGAATCACTCTTGTCTGTGTCTTAGTGTGTTGCTATCATGTTGCTGCACTTGAAATATTGCTACAGCTATAAGATTAATTATTTTCTTTTCCATTAATCTTTAAAACGCTTCTTTTCTATGATTCATTCCACCAACCCAAGAAACAACTCAAACCAGCAAAACTGTTAGGTCACTGAAGTGATTTGTCTCATCTGACAATAAATATCTACAACATGGAAAAGTATGCATAAGCTGTAATGCCCTTTTTTGTTAACACAGAAATACAGAGACTTTTTTCAGGATAATCCATATGGATTACTTTATTCATCTGCTTTATATTCAATAAATTGTATTGTGGATAATGAAGGCAGTTTACATTACTATTTCCCTGACAGAGGACTTGCCCCATTGTTGTTCTAGTTCATTCATGGGTGCCATGCAGGTGCAGTCCAATTTTTGGGAACACTGTAAATTCACAAATTACATTGTTAAAATCTTTTGCCCTGTGCTTGCTCTTAGACAACTGTTTAGTGTTGGGGTGAACCAAGGTCTTTAAGGAATTTTTACCATACAGCGACTCAAGTTAAAAAAGAAACAAACAAGCAAAAAGCTAAAAAAAGGCCAAGGTAAAACAACCCTAGCAAGAAAACACTCTTAAATGCATGAGGGATGGTGAAAGCTTCCTGTTCCAGAAAAACATGACAGAAATATTAACCCAAGACATTTAATAAAGTTGTAGCAATAAAAAAACACAACAAAAGCAAAGAATTGACTTGACATACTGCTTCAAGCTATAGCTGTCTCCTAAATATTGTAGAGAATATGTTTTTTGCTGTGATTTAATCTCTGCTGGCAACTAAGTACCATGGAACAGCTTGTTCATTCCCCACCTCCCCCCGCCCCTTGGTGGGATAGGAAGGAGAATTGGAAAAAAGTAAAACTCATAGATTGAAATACTAACGGTTAATAATTTAAATAAAGAAAAATATAATCATAGTAACAATAACAGTAATAATGAAAAGGAGAGAGAGGAAGGAATAAAACACAAAAACCCCAAGTGATACACAATACACTTGCTCACCATCCACTGACCAAAGCCCAGCCAGCAGCAATCATCAGCTCCCAGCAAACTCCCCCCAGTTTGCATATTGAATACGACATTCTGTAATGTGGAACATCCCCCTGGATAGTTTGGATCAGAGGTGCTGGCTATGCTCTTTCCCAGCTTCTGGTGCACCTGCTCACTAGCAGAGCATGGGAAACTGAAAAATGCTTGGGCTTGGAGCAAGCACCACTTACCAGTAACTAAAATATCAGTGTATTAACAAAAGAGAAGGCAATATTCCTGCCCTCGCTAACAGATAATACCAAAATACAAATGGAAATGTTCCCTCTTTCACTCAGGATCTTCCTGGTCTGTTCCAGCCAAAAGCAGGAACTGACAATAGAGTCTGTGTTTTCTGGTGCAATGCTGTGAGCCAGAAAAGAACATTTAAGTAAGTGATTACGCATCTTTTAGTCCAATTATTTGTCACATGAATGACGAGATGACTGACTCATTCTATCAATACTTTCTGGATGAACACTAATCAATATAATTGTTGAATGAACTTTGTTTTCAGGATAAAATGCACCTTGAAGAAACCTTATTCCTTCCACAAAACAAACTGCAGAGTTCTGTTTTTGCACATTCTTAAGATTGCACTAAGCCGCATACTGTAAAAAACAGCTAACAGTATAGATACTAGTATTTGATATTTTGTTTGCTGATAAGAGATATTGCCTTGAGCCTCCAACTTTGATGTTATAACCCAGACAAGGAACTGGTATTTCTAAGGGAAAAAGCACTTCTGCTGAACTTCATCTGTAGCTACATAAAGCTTAAGTATTACTAGATATGAGTTCTTCTGGTTTTCCTCCAGAAGTTCAATGATTCCTTTCTGTTCGGAAAGGCTTCAAAATACGTCTTAAAGGAGCTTATGCCACTGATAGACATGACTAGTTTCTGCAATTTCTCATCTAGGCTCCACATTAGGGAAACAATGTTTCACTGAATGCATTTCTAGTTTCTCATCAGAAGAAAAGTTCAGAGCCCTGTGAGAGATACTGAAACAAACTTTGAAGTTAGAACAAAGAACAGATTCCTCAGTTCTGATCTGAGGAAGAAGTCACCCATCAGTCCCTCAAGGTGATCACCGCTTGAAGACTGAAGAAATGGACTAGAGTTCAGGAAAAGTGAACAATGGAGAAAACTCTCGGGAATGTTCCCTTACCACTGGCTTCTGAGTAGCTTACACTCACATACAATACTGACTGTCGTCTCACTCCTGTATACAACTCTGAAGTTTTTTCATACAGACATTATAAAGAAAAGGTTAATTACCTTCAGCAACAAATTAAGCACTAGTGATTATTCAGATATGCTTTCATAGTAGCTCTAGGTTGCCTAAAATAGTTGCAAATAGACTTAGAAGTTAGACTCAGTATTTTAGAATGTAGAGATGATACTAAGCTGTTAGAAATTACGGTAAGAAACATATTGTCCTTATAATGGGAAATTCAAGGCACTAACCTGGGGATTAACTGAGGCTTTGACTATTATGTGTGAAGACGGATAATGTAACCTGCTAAGAAAGACATTTGTGTCCTTCACAATAACATGTCCTGGCATGGAAGTCCTGTAACATTTTTTGCATCCTAGTGTCTAAGAGCAAATCACTTGCTCCATCATTTTTTCAGTAGGACAGAGGAACTTCAAACCCTACACTTGGAAAGCTTGCTTTTTAAATGAAATATATGTGTTAGATGTGAGTTAAATGAAATTTATGTGTTATGAATGTGAAATTTATGTGTTATGTCTTATGAATTATATAAAAGTACTTAATTAATTTCACCATGTGGCTAAATCTATACCTATTTAGAGTTCTCCCTTTCCAAAGGAGAAGGCAATATAACAAAAATAGTAGAAATTTAGCAGTGTTACCATTTTTTTCACTCCAAGGAAGTGATGCAGAAGAAAACTCTTCTATGGCACTTTAAATAATCTGTCTCTTTCAGTGAGATGCTGCCCATTTTCATACAAGCCTATATTATTCCACCATCCCACCTTTAATCAATAGACGAGTGACATTTTCTTGGTTTTGATTTATGCTGTTACTACAGTATGGAAGCTTAATCTACCAGGATTTTGTAAATCTGGTAAATTTGAGAAAGATTTCAAAGCAATTTTTTTTCTTGTGAAATCCGGTCAGATATTTGTAGGCTGTTACTGACAATTTATGGTGATTACAAGTTTATGATAAGGCTAATAAACAGATTCTTGTACAAACTCAAAAGAAAAGCCTCCATGATAGTTTCAAAATTTGACAAGGCCACACAATTGGAAAGATCTTATTTTAAGATGCCCAATAAAAAGAAACTTACAAATGCAGCTCAACCATCTGGAATAGTTTGAAAGTAAGGCCAAAACTGAAATATATTCTTCAAGGTTATTAAAAATAAATGAATGTTACATATGGTCATTAGGATTTATTTAAAATTAGCACAGAATTTAATGAGGCACACAGGAAAAGTATTAAATCAATAAACTTGTTTTTACCATTTTAACATCCAGAAGCATTTAAAATTATTCCCTCTGACTTTTCCCAGGTATGTAATTTCAGAAAACTTGAGCCCCTCAGGAAACACTTCACATTTTAATTTATTCTGTAAATAAATAAACTGTTGTTTTTCTTTTTGTCTGTGCCAAAAATACTGTATAATTCAGCAGTTTATTTTAGCCACTTATGACACACAATCACCTAGAAGCTGAAAACTTTGAAATTGTATTGTGAAGATAAACTTCAAAGCATAAAAGTGACATTTCAACCTGAATGAAGACACAAAGCTTAGGCCATAGGGCCTCTCTCCTCAAGGATATCTTACACAGACATTCTCCAAATATTCAATATTACAAATCTATGCTTCCTAGCTAACAGTGCCTTTAATGGATTGCACAGTAAGGCAAATTCTTGCCTTACTCAGGTAAAGAAATCAAACAGTTGTTAGAGATTAAATTCAAATGTGTTTTAAAATAAGATGTCACTATAAGACCAAACAATATTTTCTTTCAGGCTATTTTTTTCTATTTCTTAAATTTTTTCTTTCAGTAATGTTAATTTTTTTTTTTTTAAATCATGCTGTCCCTGTGTGATAGGAAGTAACAGCTTTTTACAATGGGACAGATAAAAGACTACAATGATGGAGATATAGGTTGTCTACAGTTTGCTAAGCAGGATGATCTGCAGGGATAGAGCAGTTGTCCTGACACTCAGCAGTCACAGAACTCTGAAGTTCAAATTCTCCATCTTTCCAGTCAGACTTTTTCTGAAATAGTGGCATAAAAATACCTAAATTCCATGTCTTATTTTTAAATACAGTTCACTTTAGCCACAAAAAGATTTGACAATCTAATATTATCTGCCTATCTATGTAGCTTTCTTGTGAACTTCAGGTTTTAAGGTTTCTATTTCTAGAAAAACTGCAATGTTGGGTTTTGTTCTGTTTTCCTTTTCCTAAAGGTTTGGTAGATCAATGCTTGTGATAAATTGTAAGTGTTGGTAGAAACATGTAATTAATGGAATCTCTCCCATTTACACAGGTTCAAGTTCTGGCTGACTGAGAAACAGAACTCTGCTTCAGAACTATGGAAGAAAATACGGTAGGGATGATAACATTACTCAACTTACTTCAGAAGTTTAAGGGTAACATTTTGACTTAGGTCCTGTGCAGATACTGGGGAAAGTAAAATTGTCTAATACTAACATTTAAAATATATCAAGTCCTTCAAGGTTGAGAAGAGAAAAAAAAATATTTCCCGCCTTAATTGTGGAGGTTTGCTACAACAGCAAGTTCTCACACCAGCAGAAACTTTTACAGTTTTCAACAGGAGATAAAAAAAAGTAAATCAGATTAAAAAGTCCCTACGTTCTTCAAAGAAAGAAATAAATACAAAAATCCCCAACATCCTGAAGCCAGTTGTGTTGAATGAAAATCGAGTTTTTAAACATTAATAGACTTTTTTATTTGCTATATATGGAAACTGTCTTTTCTGACTACATTTGATTCAGGTCATCTGCAGCACCATCTTTTGTCACAGCTACATCTTTAGCCCGTTCTGTGCATAAATGAGATGAACCATGAAGTATTTTACTGCTTCAGTATTTCCTTTAGAAAAACCACAGCTTCCTATTAAGGTTAACTTTCTTTATTTCCAAAGTACAAAAGAAAGATACATGAGGGTAGGGTAACCAATAAGGGATATGGGATATCCAGTAAGGCATAAAATTGTTGTCCAGTTGTGTTTGGGATCCCATAGAATAAAATCATCAATTGGACGGCGTCAGGGATCAGGACCCTCTGAAACCACAACTGCCACCAAAAACATACAGGCCTTGTGTTCATGGCACTGATCCAGAGGATCCAGGAAAGAAAGATAGTCTATATACAAGCTGTACAAGGGCCAAAATGGAGAAGCTAATGGAGTCTCATGGAGTCTCCACTTTATTGCAAATTCATCTGGTTTTATAGTCCAAAGATTGTTTTGGTTAATACAGCCAATAGACAAAAGGAAAGGTGTTCATTGTTACTGTCCCAGGGCTGCAGGACAGTCACAAGATGATATTTACTTACCTGAGACAATCATAGTCTGGACATGCTGTATTTATAATTTAATATGCTACATAAAACAATATGTTTTTTTAGAGGAATACAATTTCTTTAAGTTCATGTTAGGCTTCTATTAGTAGACATTGAATTGCAGGTAAGAGCTGCTGAGACTATACAGGGTATACAGAGTTGGTTCAATGCTTTGCTTCAGCTAAGAGAACATTAGAAATATTCCTGTTTCTATGCATTTTTAAAATGGCCTTATGTTTGGTTTTATTATTTTTCTTCTCCTCCCTGTTAAAGCTTTTTTAGCCTGTCAGCCTTTTACCACTTTTTTTTAACCATGTCAACGAGATATAGATTTTGACCCGTGAAATTCAAAGCTCCTTCAGTCTTCCGTGCTATCAGCATGGGCTAAGCCCGTGCACATTAGATGTTGCATGTACCCAGCCGTTAACATCTGACATATAAAAAAATGTAGCCTCCATATATGTTCATGTGCAAATTCTCAAAACAACAAAGATGCAACCATTTTGCAATTGTGAGTCCATTGTATATGGGATCTCTCACGTCTGAATCGCTTCTTTAATGCTCATGATATGAAACAACTCTGATCTCTGACTAAATTGGACTTGCTACCCAGGTACATCCAGCCCGTTTTGTCATACAAGCATGTCCACCACTTCACCTTCCCCACAGTGGAAGATGATTCTGTGTATGCACAATTAGTACAACCTGTGATTCCCAGATATCTCTAGCCCCTAATGTTCCTATTAGGACCACTGCTATCATGCATACAAAGCTGCCTGGACTCTGTAAATCTGACACTCATGGTCAAAGACTTATAGTTGTAAATGATACCTTAAAAAATGTGCAGGTAGGGAGACTGCCTTGGAAACATGTTCATGGCAACAGTTCCATCTGGCTGGTAAGTATTTTCAGCTATGGATTTATCACGCCTTTTAGATTTACAGCCAATTTTCTTCAGCTCTTTATTCATCTCCTATAGACTGCACTGCTGCATATTTATTTTTTCAAAGCCATATATTGAGTGCCATTTCACAATAGAACACTTTCCAACTCACAGGCCAAACTACAAACAGCTTTGAGAAATAATCTATTGTATCTCAAGGGAAATTAAAAAATCCCCTATTTTTTTACTATATTTAACCTATTTTGTATGGGGATTTTATGCCATTAAACACGAGGGAAATAGTGCTGCAAATATTTCAGACCCTCAGGCTTCCATCAGAAATGGGCTATTTCAAAAAGTGCATTCAACAGTAAATATCTAAATGGTACTCAAATCATTTTAACAGTATCACAAAATTGGCTCTCAGGGGAAGTCTAAGACTTTTCTCCTGAAGAGGGAATCCCTCCACAGTTCATTAGCTTCTTTTCTGCATTGTATTGCAATAGATAAAAAAAAAAAGCAAAAAAGCTATTGACTAATTTTAAGTTTCACAAAAGAAAAATTAGCATTGAAAAGAAATTCTAATTATTTTGCTCGGCAAGAAGAAAATGTTGTATTTCAGAAGTAATTTTCACCTATGGACAGCCTACTTTATGAAGTCAGAGAAAAATGTTTCCAAGCATTACCTGACATTTTTGAAAACCCTGTTTGCAAAAAACATTATGCTGGGGCCTTATGAATCAGGTATATTGACCTAAAAGTCATAGCCACCATAGCTGTTGCCAGTAAAAATCGGCTGGCAGTTTGAAATTCATCCTGTTCTCTTCTGTCATCCCCGAAAACACACTCTCTTTAAAAGCCTTCATGTTGAGAGGTGTGCAGAAGAGTTTCCATGGCTGATTATTAAGCTGCAGAGCATTATCTATTTGCTTATAGAACTCACAAAACAATGAGGACAGAGCAAAAATGTGCATGTGCAATGCCTTGTACTTGCTATTGCTACCCCATTGGAGAGGGAAGGAGAGAAGTACACATCATCACACAGCTTATAATAGCTGTATGCTGACTTTATTTTGTAGCACTTCCTAAAAATAAATGGGCCTATTTCCTGCTAGCAATGATAATTTGATGCCAATTTTGGCAATTAGATAATTTTTAAATACCTTAATAAAAGCACTCACTAGTATACATAAAGCTACCTCATGGACAACGTCATTAATGCTTTGACTTTTTCCTCCTGAGGAAGCAGTAGTCTGGGTAGTAAAATTAGGAATTAGTCATGTTGCTAGGAAGTAAGAGATTTATATATGCAGCATAATCTGTTCTGATATATAGCGTTCTGCAGTATTTAATTGGATAGTTTGAAAAAGGAAAAGTTCTGAATAAAAAGAAAAAAAGAATTTCCAAGAAAACAGTATTCTAGAATTTGTTTTAAATTTCTAAATTATTTGACAAAGAAATGCTGTCCATTTGTCAAACTTGATGTAATGTTCCTGACATTAAATACTAATTTGATATAAAATTACATTGTATTACATGTCGTTAGTCTTTCTTACAACCATGTATTTTTGTTCTTTTTTCATTGGCAAATTGTCACAAATAAAGGTGCAAGAAAAGAGTATAATTTGACTAAAGAACTATCATCTGAATAAGATTTTAGCTATATTATAGATGTGTCTCCAATAAGTAGGCCTGAATATAAACCTTAGATCTGAACTTTATATTCTGGACTTACACATCATCTTTTAATTGGCAGAACCCAAATACTCTCTTCTAAATTCTTATGCATATAGATTTGGAACTAATTTTTGAGTTCATCATTGCAATTTTCATCTCAAAAAATTTTAAAATAGGTTCAGCCTGTAAACTGGGACCTTGGTCAGGGCTGCTTCATCAAGAATTAATTAGTCTCCTATTCCACTGCTCTCAAAGTGTTTGTGCCATTTGTTGTGTGCAGCTGTAAGATGGAGCAATCTGGGTTGAGCAGAGATCAGACTGCCTGACCATTTCTCCCACACTGGAGAAAAAGCATTACATAGCAAAGGAAGAACAGGATTATTTTGAACATTCTCCTAATAAACTTTCATCTAGCAGGGGACTCAAGCACTAAACAATTAGAAGGAAGATTGTTCATCAAATCCTTACTGATTATAAAATATAGTTGTACATACAGTCCAAATTCACCTTAATCTCCTGAAATCCCATTGCAGATATTTTCTAGATCACCCTTCTTTTGGACCCATAGCTTACAGTAATTTTTTGTCCAATTTATTCTTTTGCTGCTTCTATTGAATTCTACGTGAAATGTTCGGCATGTGCTGTAAAAGGTGTGATAATTTTTCAACATTAGGTCCTAGTTGTATTCACATTTCCTTAGTCTATACTGTGATTTACAAATTTCAGTTTAAAGAATCATATCTTTGGTTTAGTGCATAATTAGTGCTTAAGGGCACTGAAAGCATCAAGGTTTTGTGGCAGCTAGTTAAAAAATTATTTCATTTGAAGGGGGAGAAAGCTGGCTTGTCTTTCTTTGTTTTATATTACTTGTTTGGCTATCAAATAGACATGGATGTAAAAAACAGCCTCTAAATTGTCTCTGTGTACAACACATAAAAAGAAGAAGAAAGCTTTTACAATTCAGAGCAATTCTGCCAAAAGATTGCTTTATACAGGTAGTCATTCCACTTAATTTCTCATTTGCATATAAAATCCTACTTGAAAGATCTCTGAATGCAGAGTAAATTAGAAAAGTTAACCTCTTTATCCATTATTTATGTGCTGCATAGTCTAAAATTACTGTTTTCTTCACATACATTGTACTAAGGTATAAAATTAGTATAAAAACTAGATCTAGAACTTCTTTTTGTGTGTGCTTTTGCTAGAAATAAGAGCATAAAAGCATTATAATGGGTTTTCTTTTTAATTAACCACTGAGATTTTAGTGTCAAGATGTATGCTACAACAGAAAGCTTTTGAACCTACTCTGAAGAGAAAATACAAATGATTACCTAAAAGTTAATTAACTGAGTTCTGTAATGGACTAGGTAGAACTAATTGTTATGAGTTAATAAGAAAATCTGTCAAAAGCTGAAAGAGAAAAATCTTCAAGCTTATGAGACATGACTGAGGACAACTGACGACAGAATAAGTCAGACAGTAAGGAAGCACAAGGGTCTGTAAAACTGTCACTAGAGTTCCCGCTGAATGAAGTTTCACTGAAGAATTGTTGTATGACTTCCATTGTATAAAGAAGGAATCCTGAGAGCATGAGGCAACATCTTGGTCTATAGGAAAATCAAAGAAGAGTGAGTGAAATACACATATTTCAATTGTGTTTCTAATTGGATATTTACTACATTGACTGGGAAGACACAGCAGACTATTTTTTGGGCTGATTTACCACAGTATACCCTCTCTCGAACACTTAATTTGGCTCAAGTAGGTAGAATTTTCACATAGTCAGAACTGCCATCAGCAGGATAATCATAGATATTGTGTCTATACTTTTTCTGAAAAGTCTGAGTTACCTTCTCAGATGTATTTCCACTTCACAAATTCTTCATCTGAAGAGAAATTTTAAAGAAATTCCCACTCCCTCTTGCCCAGAGCCATTTATTAATTACATTCTCTCACTCATTATTCCCAGAATCATTGAATCATTGACTCATTCATGTTGGAAGGGAAATTTAAAGGTCATCTATGATGACCCTGCAATGAGGAGGAAGGGCTTCTTCAACTACATCAGGTTTCTCAGAGCCCAGTCCAACATGATCTGGAATGTTTCCAGGGATGTGGCATCTACTACCACTTAGAGCAACTCGTGCCAGTGTTTCACCATCCCCATTGTAAAAAATTTCTTTCTTGTAACTAGTCTGAACTTATGGTCTTTTAGCTTAAAACAATTACTCTTGTTCCATTGATACAGGGCATGCTAAAAAGCCTCTCCTCATCCTTCAAAAAAGTAGTGAAAGGTCACAATAAGGTCTTCTCAGACCCTTCTTTTCTCCAGGCTAAACAATTACAACTTTTTCAGCCTTTCCTCATAGGAGAGGTGCTCCATTCCTGTGATCACTTTTGTGGCTCTCCTCTGGACTCACTCCAACAAGTTCATGCCTTTCCTGTGCTGGGGACCCCAGGGCTGCATGCAATACACCAGTGGTTCTCACTGAAGTAGAGTAGAGTAGAGGGGCAGAAGTCACTTCCCTTGACCTACTGGTCACGTTGTTTTTGATGTAGCCTAGGATCTTCAGCTGTGCCAGTGCATCTCCTTGCATGTTTTACAGTAAAATGGATCAGTGAAATTGGTCTATTTAAAATAAAGCTTATCCTCAAAGTCTGCTTCTTACATTTAAACAGAACTGTCAGATGAAGGGACCACTAAACAGAACTACGAGATGAACAATTGATCTAGCAGTGTAAGGAGGAGAGTAATGTCCAGTGACAAGCAGAAGAAAAAGACATGGAGGAGGACGAGATGGCAATTTTTTGGTACAGTCCCTTAAGGTGTGTGATGGAAAGAGGGTTCAGCAGCTGTATGATGAGTGTTCTCCCAGAAAGTGAGATGAGTTATTTAGCCTAAAAAGATGTAAATAACAGCTCCCAATTCCTGCATTAGCATGCTAATTACCTGCATACAGTGTATTTGGGAGGACTTGGGTATATAATTCACTGCTTGTCCTACTGAAGACAGTTCAGAGGCTTTCAGGGCCATTGATCAAGAGAGAGAATTCAAACCTCTGTAGCGTGGTGATTCAAGCACTTGTCTGAGAGACGGGCACCCACCTTTTGAGAATTTCAAATGCATTTCAAAATAAGCTGTACTGAATGAAATTACCTATGGCCTTAATGAGCTAAAAGATATACTTGTCTTATTGCAGTCTAAAGATAATTATTTAGGCATCCAGTAATGTTGGGATTTAAAACTCACTCTTATGTTCAGCATTTCCTCTTGGACAAGTTGAGTAGCTCCCAATCTAACACACTGACTGTTGTGATCCTCCGTGAAGTCCCACATGCTTCCTCAGTTTAGCAGGAGAGTTGAGATTTATAGCTGACTTCAGATTCCAGTTTCAGAGTGTATGCTTCTAAATTAGGCATTGCAATGCTAAGCAAACCGTGCATAAAACACTTTGTAAAATTATTCTAAATGCTCAGGGTGTTTAGTAGCTTCAAAAATGAGACTGGATAATCAGACTTCTACTTTCTAATATTTTTTATAACTTCCCCAAATTCTGACTTCAGATACAAGTAACTGATCTTGATAAAGTTAAAACCATATCTTTATATATTATGTTTTAAGTGAAACATGTAAGAGACATCTTTGTCTGAGGTGAGGATGAATGCTTGACTTTCTGTGGCTGGAAAAGTCCCCTGTGTCTGAGTCATGTTTCTGGAGCTCATCACAACTGGGGAAATCTGCAAGAGTGCAAATAGAGTGGAATTTTCCATAAACTGACGACAACATAATGTGCACTGTGCAAAGTTCAGTTTATAAACATTTAGGAAAAAAACCCACAAAAACTAGAAGTCTGTAACTGGATATTTGGAATTTTTCTAAAGAAGCTTTTGTCAAAGTGCAAAACTAGATATTTGGTCATGGATTACCTCCTGAGTTTAGCTGACTCACACACATTTCAAAGAAAGAAGAACTTCATTTTTATCAGTGACAAACAAATGTCCAACAATTAATGGAAATTTCATACATACAATGTGTACGTTTTGGTATTAGGGTTGCACGGTCCTGCATGTTGAAAGCTGAACACGAGACTGGCATTTGTGAGCAGGCAGGCTCATAAAACACAAATGACAAGCTCAGACTTGCACCTAGTGCTGTAACCATTAGTGCATGCAAGCATCTAATGCAGTCTCAGGTCTTGAGTTGTCCAGCACAAGGACATACGTCAACATGAGGAATAAGGAGTTTAAACAAACACAAGCCACTGGTGAGGTGAAGAGCACTATATACCTTTCAATACACAGTCCTAACATTTTGATTGTGAAACAAAACTGAATTTAATTTATAGTTGTGAGATTCTGGATTTGAATCTCACTGAATTATGTAACCATTTGGGTCAGAACAAACCAGATAGTGCGTGTCTGTAACCACAGGGAAAGGGCTAGGCTTGCAGCCACATGGTCAGACCATGGCACAGAAATCACATGGCCAGGCCTGCTGCCATGGACAAGGTTGTTTAAATAAGGCCTGCCTGGTAGCCCACCCAAACCACAGCCCCTGGAGCCTTTGATTGGCTGCACCATGCTCACTCTGGCCTGGAGGGCACTGAGTGGTCAGTGACCCAAATGTCCCTTCTGGGAGGGGTGGCCACAGTAACCAAACCACTTAAATAGAGCAGCACATGAGCTTTATTGAAAACTTTTCCCAAAACATTTGTTTTCTCGCTGAATTGAAAGAAATCTCTTGGTAAAGGCTGTTATCATTGTCTCTTTATGTGATTTCACGATAATAAAAACTAAAGGCTTTGCAAAAGTTTGGTTAAGGAAAATCTTTTTAAGCTTTAAATATATTTTTAAAAGTAACACTCCCAGTTAAGCTAGTGGCTTCAAGACTGGGGTGTTATAATAGTTGAGCAGGACATGGTACTAGTCTGATATCAGACAGAACCATAACTAAGTTAGTAGCAGTTTAAAACCAGACTCTAAATGAACTCTCCCAAACAAAGCAAATGTTCAAGACAATGCCTTAATTGTCCTGTTTTCCTTATTTTGCCTTTCAAAGCAATTAATAAACAAAACAGATATATAAGCTTACTCTACTAAGATGGAAGCATCTGTTATGTAGGATAAAACTCTTCTCTGCTGCCTTTGAATTAGAATCAACATGAGCTTAAAGTCATGCATATGTATAAGCAGTACGCTGATCTGAAGTAATAATGAGAATTCTATCAGTTAACAAGAAGCCCTGTGTGGTTTTAAATATAACATTAAACTTAAAGTAGTAAATTACTTGTCAATATTCAGTGACACACAGAAAAGCAACCAAAAATAGAATAAATATACTTGCTATTTACATAAAAATCATACGAAGAAAGAATGTGCTATGGGTAAAAAGATAAAAATGACAATCCAATGAGAGCAGTGGGAAATAATTTAAATCTTGTGTGAATTATTTCCGGTTTGACACACTGAATATTTTAAAGAAAAGATAAACGTGCTTCTGAGCAATTTTACATCTGCAGAGTTTTAACACTGGTGAATTATTAGTGTTTAAAAGCTGAATGTAGTAAGCACCAAGAAGGCATTGCCAAAGTGCGTATTGATGAAGAGCAGCCAAGGGATTACTTAAAAAAAGGGAACAGAAGCAAATCAAGGATGTTAAGGGAAATGGAAAATAAACTCACAGAAACCCCTGCCAGTGTAGTTTTGAAAAATTATGACAATCAAAATGATATGGGAATATGACAGAAAGAAAAATATGATATTGATCATATCCCCAAGATTTTAGGCAAAATTTTCTGTCTATTGTTCTCCTAGTTTCATCCCTAGTTTTTCCATTAATGGCTACAAAGTTCTCAGCTATAACCTTATATATCATATTACACATCATCAGCTACCCACAACCCATCGATCACTCCCAGTGTGACATATTTTACAATAAAGATATATGTGAGGCTTCAATCTATGATTTTTTTCAGATAATTTTAGTATTGATTTTTGGTGCTGAGTTTTTATAACTTTGTCTTGTAACAACCTGTTTTCAAAGCCATATAAGTTTAGCTGGGAATATTACTTTTATTTAAGGCTTCAAGAGATTTTAATGCCTTTAGTTCATTATTACCTACGAATTTGCATTTGGAGAAAATGGTACCATGTTTTCTCCAAGAGAATTTAATTTAGTGAGAAAATAGGTGTTTTGGCAAAAGAGTTTACAAAAATAACATGCAACCAAGGAAATGCATTAGCAAACACCAAACTCATACAATTTAGTGAAATACTATTCACCAGTTTTANGAGATTTTAATGCCTTTAGTTCATTATTACCTACGAATTTGCATTTGGAGAAAATGGTACCATGTTTTCTCCAAGAGAATTTAATTTAGTGAGAAAATAGGTGTTTTGGCAAAAGAGTTTACAAAAATAACATGCAACCAAGGAAATGCATTAGCAAACACCAAACTCATACAATTTAGTGAAATACTATTCACCAGTTTTAAGTTATCCACATGAGAAAGAAGAGATATTAAAAGAGTGAAGAAGAGAAAAATAGTTACCTCCAAGAATCATATATTGTTAGGTGTCTGGGCAGCAGACTGGACTGACTCCAGGTCCTGAAACAGAAGATTGAACTTTTTTCCAAAAAGCAGGCCCTGTGAAGCTGCTTAAATATGGTTTGGCTGCCATGGCCACTCCCCTGAAGTTGAACATCTGCTCTCCTAGTCAGTGTGAGAGATGTTGTAGCCAATCAGGAGTTCCAGGGGACTACACGGTGCTAAGTCAAATTTTGGAGCTGAAGTGTTGTCCCAGATTTGGTCTGGAACACTCACCATCTTTCCCTCTAACCTGGCAAAACATGTGTGATACTCAGCTTTTACTTCCCCTGATATGAGTGAGACACTAAGGTATGAATGTGGTAAAAAGCATTCACAAGTAAGCATGTGTAGTGGTTTAACCCGGGCTGAGTGCCAGGGGCCCACTACAGCCACTCTCTCACTCCCCCTTGCCCAGCTATAGAGGAGAGAGAGAATATAACGAGAGGTTTCGTTATTTATGATAAGAACTACAGCAAATTCTTTCTTAATCACTGTCACAGGCAAAACAAGACTCCATGTGGGAATAATAGTCAGGTTTATTACTAACAAGA
>VXBA01002780.1:185977-337648 GCA_013399895.1 Serilophus lunatus
CACTGACCTTGGTGTCTGCGTTGTTGCTCACAAGCTCTCACCCTGCTCCTCTCCAGCAGCCATCTTCATCTCCTCTACTACCTTTTTTTTTTTTCTTCCTTCTTAAATATGTTATCACAGAGGCGTTCTGTCAACTACTGATTGGCCTGGCCTTGGCCAGCAGCGGGCCCAGCCTGGGCATGGGGAAACTTCCAGCAGCTTCTCAAAGAAGCCTCTCCCTCAGCCCCCCCCACTGCCACCAAAACCTGGCCACAGAGAAACCAATACAGCATGCACATTGCTGTTTTTCTGGGCAAAGACACCAATGCCTTCTCAAACTATTTATACTAGGCCCCAATCCTGTAGGTTTGCAGCCAGTGCTCTAGCTTTCACTTGCATTCCTTTCCATATTCAAACACCTTTCAAATTCAGTTCTACTCTCTGGGAAAAATTGAACACTCGTAAGAATATGGCAATTAAAAACAATTACAAAAAGGTGCACATCCCATGCTGAATCACAGGCCCTTTTCCAACAACTTTTTTGTTCTTTTATCATCATCTGTAGTTTTCCTGGCTTCTTATTTATGCTCCTCAGCTATCAAACCAGTTTTGTGAGAATCTAATAAATTCTTCATAATTTAATTGCTGTTGCAGACTTCCACTACACTTCTATGACGTGAAAAAATACAAACCCAGCATGGTGAGAAGATTCAGTTACCTGTGGAATAGCAGCTCTGAATCACAGCTTCCATTGGCTTTGCCAGCTTTTACCTGGGACAGGGTTTATATAAAATAGCTTGTGCAGCAAAAAAAATAAAAAATAAAAAAAGGAGACTTGTCCTTACTGCTCATGGTCTAGTGAAGCTTGTGATGGATTTGTGGAGCTAACATTTTGAAATAAAGGCCACATTTGCCCTGTCACCATTGGGAGATACTGGCTTCTAGATCAGCTGTGCTTCAAACGTCATAGACCTTAATCTTTTCTAAAAGATTTTGTGAAATATGTCTATGTTTTTTAAAGAAATTAATTGTCAACCCTGTAAATCAGTTTAATAGATATGGAGAGTTTTTCCCAAAAAATATGTCATTTTCATGTCACATCTTTCAATGTAATCGAGAAGAATGGTTTTTAAAATGCAAATATTTTCTGATCTCACATTATCTCCGTCTGTGTGTAGCTTGTTTTAATGTGTTTGCTCGTTGTCAAGCAGCATCAGGTTCTAGATCTCTTCGTAGTGGTCCAAACAGAAGATAGATCTAGTGAACACTACATAGGTATGCAAGCACAGAATGGTCTGAGCTTTTTGAATCATTTCAGAATCCTGAAATATTTACACTAAAATACTATTTCAGGAAACAGTTGCCATGGTGAAAAACTTGCCCTACTATTTGTTCAATTAACAGGTTTGTCTATGGCTAGAAAGAAGCAGTCTTTATAGCATTACTGCACTGTAGTTCTTCAATTGGTATGAAGTTTGGCTTACTTATCCCAGGTAAGAATGAAGGTCTGATGCACATGTCTAAGTCATCAAATGACAGATCTCATGATCTGTGAAGTGTTTTTATTATAGAATAATTAAAAGATAAAGAATAATATATATCCTAGATAGATTGTATATAGAATATATTATTCATATATTCATATACATGTATTCTATATTCATATATTACATTCAAGATAAAGCAGTATCATGTTGTATGAAAAGTAGTCTAGTTTTCTCATTATCCAAAAACAGCCAGTGGATAGATAGACTTTTCCAAGAGAAAATCAGGGCATTCTGATGGGTTTATGCACTGAAGCATCCTCTCAAGAAGCTCTTTTCTTCTATCAGTTTTACAGGCATCTCAGAGAGATGGAAGAAACAGCAAAATAACGTGTGAAATTCTGTGATGAAACCACCCCCTGACACTCCTAATTCTAGTGCACCACGGCTCAGCAGAATATTGCATATCACAATGGTATAAGGGAGAAAATAGGAATAAATGCTCACAGGCATATATGAACTGCTCGTCAAACAAGAAGGATGGAACAAAAACAACAAATCTTTCTTTTATTGATGGAAACTTTGTGAAGTGTTTTGCTTGGCAGAGATTCAACAATATCTTTTGGGTTTGCTTCTCATGGGCTAATTGTCAGCTGTGGTGGGCTTCTGTGCTTTTTTTTTTTTTTTTTTTGCTTTTGTTTTGGCTTTTTTTTTCCTTGTACACATTGTAATCCTAATTCAAACTCATAAATCCCACTATTAACTAGCTCTCAGGACCTCACACTCAGATTTGCTCAAGAGATGCCCAAAATGGGAAAAGTAAGTAATAACAGATCACAACTGTGGAGCGCAGTACTATTTGGGACAGACTGTCACAGGATGATCCTTGACTAGTGTCCAAGTCTAGAAGCACAGATGTGCATACCAAACATGGTGAGAGAAAGCAGAATCAGAGGAGAAAGGAAAAAGGAAACAAAAATAAAACACATAAAAAAATAAAAATAAGGAAAACATGCTACATCTCCTCATGTGGAATTAGAAATTCCTATACTTTCAAGATACATGAAATTGTAATATATTACTACTTTTCTGCTTGCTAGAAGTTTCATTACTTGCTCTTGTTATTTCATCCTGTATAAGAGAGTGTGTGGCTGTATAGTTTGACTACTTGTGCCTGGCTTTATATTCGAGTGCATTGTAACTATTTTTCATAAGCTAAGCATCCTGTGAAATGGTAATAGATTTTGAAACCTAAATAGCACCAATTACCTCTTGCCATTTATGGATTTGTTGATAGATTCTGTATGCTAACAGGTAATACAAAGAGCGGTAAAGCATTTTTGGAAAATGAAAATTGATCTGGAGCTACAGGAAAAGGAAATAAATCTATTTACTTATAGGTCTCACTTGGTTATGACAAAATGTTCAAATCATAATGCTGAAGGGAAATTTCAAAGGAAGCTTCTCAGCAAACATAAGTATTCAAGTGTTGCTTCTGGTTTTGAATAATTTACTAAGAATTTTGTCTCCTCTGCTCACATCAAGTGCTGCCAGCAAAAGCTTTACTGAAATCATCAAGATGACGAATGGATTAAAGATTTTCTCAGGATGAATAGAAGTAACTCTTTACTTCGGCTGTTTTTGTAGGCACCCAGCTGGACCATTATTTTCTTAGTCTTCGGTTATTATTGAATAGTCTACTAAAACTTCTGTCTGGAATGACACTAGAAAAAAATCATCTTTAATACATATTTTTATATATACTTTTATTTCATTTAAGCTAAATACGTAAGTAGTCCTACTGACTTCTGTGAAATTACCTGCACAAAATTGTAAGCATATGTATGCCTCTAGAAAGAGGGGCTATTTTGAGGAAATTTAAAAGAGAGAAATAAAAAACAAAACAAAACAGTGTGAACAAAATTATACCTGAACTTTTATTTTTGTTTGGTCAAAATCACTGGAACAGAAAGAAAACATGTTTTCCACAGAGATTCTCAGCAAAAACAAAGTGTCATTGTCACAATCTGAGTTAGAAGGTATTTGCCTGATTAAGCTTATATCACTTTTATTTATGACTTTAAACGGTTTTAAAGTATTCATGTCCATTTTATCTACAAAATCATATCCAGAGAAAACAATGCCAATGCTTCCTCTAAGACAGTTTCTTCTAATTTAGTGAGAAAATAGGTGTTTTGGCAAAAGAGTTTATAGGAAAAATAAAAAAAAAATTACAACTAAGGAAAAATATTATACTAAAGCATTAGCAAACACCAACCCCATACAATTCAGTGAAATGTATCATTAAAAGCACTTAGGAAACAGACTCGGTCCACAAAAACACTCAAAGTAATCAGTAAGTGCATAGTACAAAACAAGTTTCTTTGCTTTCAAGTTACCCACAAGAGAAAGAAAAGATTGGACAGGAAAAGAGATTAAAAGAGCGAGGAAAAGAAAAAAAAACAGAGAGCAAAGGAAAGAGTTCCCACGCAGTGCCTTAAATATTATTTGGCGACCACAGCCATTCCCCCAGGTGGGACATCTGGTCCTCTGACCATTCAATGCCCCGCTAGTCAAAGTGACAGGTGTTGCAGCCAACCAGGTGCCCCAGGGGGTGTGGGCAGGCTGCCAGGCAGGCCTTCAGGCTAGTGACACAATCCTCGGGCCATGTGCTTTGGTCATCTTGGGCTATGTGCTTTGGTCTTCTTGGACCATGTGCTTTGCAGCAGACCCAGCCATGCTTCTGGCTCTGCCACACACACACACACGCGCGCGCGCGCAGCTGGTTTGTTCTGACCCAAATGACTAATGAAGTGAGATTCAGATGCAGGATCTCACAGTCAGCAGTCCTATTTTCTTAAGGTGAGCCCTGATCGAGATTGTGATGCAGTGAGAACATTTCAGTTACTTAGACTCTGAAGCAAAGAACGCCACAAAATTGCAGAAACAGATAGATATTTATACACCATTTGGGGTCAGTTCAGCTTTATAGTGTTTCCCAAGTGTATAAAGTGGCTCTTAGGCAATAAATCAGAGTACAAAAAAGGAAATTTAAAGTTGAGTTGACATGGGCCAAATATTTTTTTACCTGCTCAACAAACAGAAATATAGCAATATAGAAATCAAAGAATTTTTTTGTCAAGAATACCAATGCAAATGGCATCACAATTTTTCAAAAGCTTCTCAAAAAAACTATTTCAGTATCCCCCCCCCCAAACTTTAAGTAAAAACAAACAATAAAATTTCCTTGCTGACCTGCCTGTACTAGTGCTGTCTAAAGTCTCCATTCTGTAGGCAGAAACAGTAAAGACTTGTCTCATGTGCAGAAAATCTTGTTTCAGGACATAGGCATTCATAGGCATTTAAGGTGAAAAAGGTATAAGTAGATTTCAGCCTTATTTTAAATATATGATAGAGTAAATAAATCTTTTGGTTATGCTCTATTTGCTGCCAAATTTAATATTTTTTAACACTTTATAAATTAGTAATTCAATGTAATGGAGTCTTGAAACCATTATTCTTACATTCTTCCATGCTTGCTGGACCACTAACCAGCATAAACCTGATCCCTTACCCACATCATAATACATTTTTGGTTACTATGAGCTTGTCTTACTGCATGGTAGCACTTACAACTGTAATTGCATGTCGTTTGTGTCTTATTTTTTTTCACAGTGAGTTTTTTAATATAAAGAGAGAACTTTCAAGTCGTTGTATTTGACAAAAAAAAATAAATTGTTGGCTACACCAGTAGTAGAAGCAAAGGTGGCAGGAATGCAGCTTATTGTTAACCAACCTATCTAAATTAGTGAGTTCCAAGATATGCTGGAAGAAATTCCTCTTAACATCAGTTAGCTGGGGTTCCATTGTATTTGCAAAATGGAAGTTGAGGACTTGCATCAGTATTTATTATTTTTAATCAACTTTTGCATGAAAATATAAATGAGCAATATTTTAAATTTCAAACAACTATGTATCTCAGAGACATACTTTCTTCTCCTCTGTGTTTATGAGAAACCAGAGGTGAATTCTATGCAAGGCAGAAAGAATGAAAACACTGTATGATTTAAAATGGCATCAAAATAGTTTTGGCAGAGCTGGTGACTCTTGAGAACAAAACCCCAGCAACCAGTATTCTACAAAATGTAAACTGTGCTCTGAATTGTAAACAGAAAGATAAGGAAACAGGTTCAAGCATCAAAGTTTTACTGCCATGAAAAACTATATAGTATACTGTTCTCTCTCTGATAAAAAACAAGTACCATTAAAACAGACCAAAATGCATCAGTTGGCTGAGACATTGGTGAGTCACAGCCACAAGGGTTTTGTCAGAACAGAAATCATGCAACAAAATTGTTCAAGTAGTCAAGAAGTACATAGAAGCCTGTATATTTTTCATAAGAATAAACATTATTGAGTCATCAATCAAGAGAAGCAAATAGTGGAAACGTTTCTGGCAGTATTCAATGACATTTTAAATGAATAGTTATACTACACTGGAGTGTTTTTTCTGTCAGTGAATTCTCTGTCACAAGAAGACAATAAAAGTGAAATTCAAATCACAACAATTATTCCTATGTGAAAAAAGTGTTTAACACATATGAATAACAAGCTAAGACACTGCACAGATTTAAAGTGTTGGAGGAAAACAATGCTGTAGACATTATCTAAGAAATCAACAAATCTTTGATTGTAAATAAGCACAATAAATGAGTAGTGTAAGAGATGTACAAGTTGATTTATAAATAATTTTAAGTTCTACTAAACTGAAAGCATTATCTATAAGCATATCAAAGTATCACAGTATCAGCAAGGTTGGAAGAGATTTTAGAAATCATCAAGTCCATCCTATAATCTAACAGCAACCCATCATCTAAACCATGGCACCAAGTGCCTCATCCAGCCTACTCCTGAACACTGCCGAGGTTGGTGACTCCGCCACCTCCCTGGACAGCCCATTCCAATGGCAGATCACCTTTTCAGTGAAGAATTTCTTCCTAATATCAAGTCTCAACATCTCCTGATAGAGCCTGAGACTGTGTCCTCTTGTTCTGTCACCAGTTGCCTGAGAGAAGAGACTGACCCCCTGCCTGACTACAGCCTCCTTTCAGGTAGTTATAGACAGCAATAAGGTCACCCCTGAGCCATCTCTTCTCCAGGCTGAACAACCTCAGCTCCCTCAGCCATTCCTCATAGGGCTTGTGCTCCAGCCCCTTCACCATCCTCATTGCTCTTCTCTGAACATGTTCCAGTAACCCAACATCTTTCCAGTACTGAGAGGCCCAGAACTGGACACAGCACTCAAGGTGTGGTCTAAGCAGTGCCGAGCACAGGAGAAGGATAACTTCCCTAGTCCTGCTGGCCACACCATTCCTGATGCAAGCCAGGATGCCATTGGCCTTCTTGGCCACCTGGGCACACTGCTGACTCATGTCAAGTCTCCCATCCACCAGCACTCCCAAGTCTCTCTCTGTCTGCCCACTCTCCAGCCACTCCAACCCCAGCTTATAGCTCTGCATGGGGTTGTTGTGAGCAAGGTGTAAGATCCAGCACTTGGACTTGTTGAATCTCACCCCATTGGAATCTGCCCATCTATCCAGATCCCTCTGCTGGGCCCTCCTACCCTCCAACAAATCAACACCTGCTCCGAGCTTGGTGTCATCTGAAAACTTACTAATGAAGGACTCAATCCCATCATCAAAGTCATCAATAAAGGTATTAAACAAAACCGGGCCCAGCACCGATCCCTGAGGGACATCAGTAGTGACTGGTCGCCAACTGGATGTGACACCATTCACAACCACTTTCTGGGCTCGGCCATTTAGCCAGTTCCTAACCCAGCACAGCATGCTCCTGTAGAAGCCCCAGGCTGCCAGCTTCTCCATGAGTATACTATGGGAGGCTGTGTCGAAGGCTTTACTGAAGTTTAGGTATACTACTCATCAACCAGGCAAGTTACTATCAAGGAGCTAAACTCATCAAATCACTCCTCTGATAAGCATCACTTGTTTATTGGCTATCTAAATCTAAAATTGTGATTGAGTTTTAAAGTAGTCCAACCAAGAAAGGCTATTTAGCATGTGAGTGATTGAATAGCCAGGTTCAGTAACTGGCTTCCATCTCCCTGCTGATTTAAGTCTCTTGCTCTCTTCCTGGCTGTTAAAGGAGGATCTTCTAAGAGTGCAATGCCCAACCTTGACCTTTCTGTCTCCACTGATTGTAGAGGAACACAAAGTACAGCAGCGTCCTATTCCAAATATGTATAGCTATTTCAGTAGTAGATGATGCACTGATGCTACAGCAGCAAGAAGGACTTGATTTGCATGACTGTCTTATTACACTGAGAATACCTGAGTTGTCAGGATATATTTAAGCAAGAAAACATTAAGTCTTAAGTCTTAAACCAGTCTCAAACATTAAGTCTTAAACTAGGAGGGTATCATCAGCCAAGTCTGAAAAAAATGTGAGCAATTCAAATTCCTGACAAACATGGAATATAATACCACTGATTAGATTTTGATTAAATTCTACATGTCCTGCTCTGCTGAGGAATGTCCTTTGCTCATGCTCTAAAGACACAAACATCATAGTTGCTACCAGTGAAGAAATGTAGCATTTACCTTAAACCTTTGTTCTTCAGCTTCCTAAAAGATCTATTTCTTATTTGTATTATCTATGTTCATAGCATTATATTTTTTCTGATTTTCTATCAGAACATAAAGCATGGGTTCATGGTAAATCCTTTACTGGGAGGGTGGTGAGGCATTGGAACAGGTTGTCCAGAGAAGTTGTGGCTGTCCCATCCCTGGAAGTGTTTAAGGCCAGGTGGGATGGGGCTCTGAGCAACCTGGCCTAGTAGAAAATGTTTCTGCTCATGGCAGGGTGTTGTGGAACTAGATGATCTTTAAGATCCCTTCCAACCCAAACCATTCATAGATTCTATAATTTAGGAAATTTTAGTGAGCTGCACAGAAAAATGAACACACCTGGTCTGTAAGTGATGGTCGACCTTGGCATCAAGCCATGGCAGACACTGTGCTAGTTGTCTGTATAAATTCCTAAAATTTGTGTTTCATTTAAGTATGCAAAAATCTAAATAGCTTGCTGAAATAGAAATGTTTTACTAGAGAAAGCCAAATGTGTGTACTGTGTTTTGTTTCAAAGTCATTCATCCTTAATTTGAAAAGCATATGTACAGAAGTATTGCTCAGAGGACAAGGTTCTCTCAATAAAATGTTCTGGACACGACTTCAAACTTATTGGTTACAGACCACTAAAAAAAAGGGCCGAGTTTTATGAATTTAAATGTTCAGTGTTTTCTGATGATTATTTTGAGATGTTTCAGATTTACTCTGCAACAATTTTTGAAACTACTGCTTCTAAGGAGGATGAAAATATGCTCTGAAATTAAATGATGTGTTGCAACTGCTTAATATACGTTATAAATTTTTAGATATTTGTTGCAAAATAAAACTTTGAACTCCTGCATAGTATTAGTACACAAATTTCTAGCTAGGATCAAAATAATAACTGAAGTAATGTGGTGGTTTTGGACAAGCACTGGAGAGTTAGAACTCCACAGAAGTTACTCCCCTTTTGTTTTTTCCCTCCCTTTGTCCCTTCCAATAATGAAGGAGCAATATGGAGAAATATAAATAAAAATAACAACTTACTGAGGGAAATAGCCGTAACTATAGAGATACAGAAAAAAATGGTTCAAATTAATGAACGTCAAAAGTGTAACCTGGCCCGTACTCCTCCTCAGCCCCGAGAAGGACAATAGAACAAAGAAATACAATGTAGCAAACAAAGTTCTGTGGTATTAAAAAACACCTCAGCAAAACAAAAGAAACACCTGGAAGATTATTTCATCTGAAGCTGATACTGGCATGGGTTTACAAAGTCTTGTTTCCTGCCCCACAGTGTGGCAGCAGGTGGCAGTGAGGTTCGTGTGACCATGGAGTACAATCTCCATTATCTGTGGTGGCCAGGTGGCTACAGTGGCTACTGTACCAACAGAAACAGCATCTATGGTAACGGTAACAATGCCACCTGGGGTGTCCTGGTGGCAGCCTGTCTCTCTGCCTCCAGAAACAGCAGCAGCGGAAAAATTCCCATACGGCCCGGCTTGCAAAAGTGGTAGCGTATTTTTGGGGTGTTCGGGGTGGCTCCCCTTTTGGCTAGGACTCATGGAGTGACCTGACCTGCAGCAAGGTGGCTCACTCTCCCTTGCTGGGGAAATGACAATGGCAACGGTTCTACTTCTGCCCTCTGGCTTTAATAGGGGCCTCGCTGTTCCCATCTGAAACTCAGGTGAGGAAAACACAATTACACTTCTCCTGCTTATAGACAGTCCACCAAAAATGAGGAAATGGGATAGACTATATAATTTGTCACATCGGTCCAATGTTAAACCCTGCCTCCTTTCCCTAAAAGGACAGGAAATTATGCAGAATCCCCTTTTAAAGTTGTAAATGTTCCATATGACAAAGGAAGTAACTGTGTATGTCATTGGTGCCATTTTCCCTGATTCCAGAATTTTACAGAAAAATATCACACTAACTGAGATATTTTGAAAGCTCTTTTACACTAGGTTTGCATTAGACTTTCAAACACTCAAACTTCTTTAAACAAATTTGGATTTCTTCATATTCCAAGTTTCAGAAACAGGTACTTATCCAATCTTTGATGAAGACTTTAAAGACATATATTTACCTTAGAACTTACTAGTGACCTCATTAAATAATCAGCTATATTAATTCTTGAACTTGAGCAAAACTTTCACAATGACATTCTCAATTTTTTTATGGAAGTGGATCTCTAGAGTGGGTCAAGCTTATGTGATTCACCTCAGACTGAGCTAGGCTCATTAGCTCCTCCATTAGATCCTTTATTTTTAAATGAAGATCCTCTCCTACCTCTTCCTTCTTGCACATCAACTGGGGTATATCTTCTCTTCTATGGAAATCTCTTCAACCAGTTATTATGAAATTAAAATATCCATTCTAACAGTTGAATAAATAAAAATGGCTGCAATTTTTTCCTAGCTGATTGCTGAAATGTTTCCAAAGAAAATTTTGGACATCAGGAAGAATTTTTGGTGACAACAGAACAGTGGAGGGGCATTGAACAATATAAAAGGATGAACAGAATAGCCCCAGGATAATATTCATATTTATCTGAGAAGCAAAATAACTCTAGGTCTTTATGTATTTATTTGTTGACATGTAGACCTGTACTAAAAGAATAAATAACAGAAGGCCAGAATTAAATTGACATGTAGCCTTCATCATTCTGAACCTTTACTTCTCTGTCCCTTTCTTTACTTAAGCTCTTTATAGATTTTAAGCATTCGAGCAGAAGATTTATGTCTTATCAAGCATTTGCAGCAAACAGGAAACAGAAACATAAATCTTTGGTTCTCTGGATAATAGCTCAAAATAATCAAGAGTGCAGACATGTTATTTGAAGACTTCTACAAATAAAATCTGTTTTTCTACAATACTGTCTTGCCTTGATATTATGTAGACCCCTTTCTTCCACAATTCTGAATGGAACATGTTCCATGATTAGAAAAAGGAGTAAGCTAAAACTAAAAATCTAACAGAAAACTATTTTCTCAGTTCAAAAATCATGTACTGCATGCCACAATTTATAAATGGACAAATGTAAAGCTGAGTATTTTGACTGAAATCTCATGAACAATAGGCTAAGCAACCTCAATATCAAGCATATCCTATCTTTTTCTTGCTTTTAAAAAAATATACACAATGAGATAAATGGACCAGAAACCATGCTTTATTTGGAGTTTTATTGTCTTGAAAATTACAGGGAAAAATATTTCATTTTGCAATCCTTCTAATAAAAATAAAATAAAAAAGAGGCTAAATTCTCAGAATAGAAGCAGCATTGATCAATCCTTAATGACATTCACAGCTGCAAAATCTTAACCCTATATGTGGATACTGGAGCCCCAGCCCCAGGATTTCTTAACCAATGGATTAATGCATTCCTGGATGGATCTTTCTCAGTCTTGTTTAATGCTTCGAAATATATTACTTTACTTGCCTCAAAATGGTTCTAAAAACTAAGGTAGGCGAAACAGTCTCTGTATATCCATGCAAAAAGGGACAGCTCTGGCAAAACAGTGTGACTAAATAAATCTTTGTTTCGAATGGTGGAAGGCTGAGCTGGGTCTCCTAGATGTTGAATGAGGTTCTTTACAATGGACTTACTAGTTAAAAACAGCATCTTCCATGGGAATTTTGAGAGGAAAAAGTGCCACATCATAATTTCACAATTCCAACCACAGCCAGATTCTGGGACAAATACCTTGTGCTTAAATTCTCCTGTCCAATACTTATTCCATACCATCTCTTATTTTAAAAGGGTAATATATTTTAATGTTTTATTAAATGAGCAAGACTCTCTCAAGCTTTTAATCACTGAAAATGAGTGTCTCCAGGTGAAGAATAATGCAGCTGACTGTATATGCCAATACTGATTTTAGAAAGAAATGTGAATCATATTTGATCATAGACTCAAAGAAATATTTCAACAAACGATAGTAGAATTATGGCAACTTGCAATTTGCTATGATTAGCAATGGTCCTGCTCATTTGATAAAGGGTGTGGACTTCTTAGTGACTATGAGTTAGCATGGCTTTGACTTTGTATTCCAGCTGAGACATGGCATTTCCAGCAGAGAATATTGTTTCCTGCCATGTTGGAATTGTCTTCTATCAGGAGTTTCATAAAAATAAAAGTGACACCTAGTGAATCATTAACACTTTCAACATTTTTCCTAGGGATGAAAGTGTGAGAGGAAGGACTCCTTATTAATCTCTCAACCAATATTCAAGATAATCCTGATAAAGGTCTGATTAAATTTCAGCCTTAAACATCTTAACAGTATTACATGACAAGATTAAACATTAAATAATTATATTTAGTGTACCTGCTATGTCCAACGTTTTAATTTAGATAATGCATTCTGGTATAAGGATCCAATAAAACAGGAGTTCTTCATCCCTTTTCCATAACATAATGATATAAAGAAAGTGCAAGACTCAAATTATTTTCTTTTTCACATTATTTTCACCTTATTCAACAACTAAAATAATCTCTTAGGTCTTACTAAACATTTAGATTGTCTTTATTTTCGTGAAACTATAATCAACATATTCTAACCATGGAAGAGAATGAAAAGGATATTTCTGATCATCATACTTGCCGCAGTTTAGAAATTAATGGCTGAAAAGTGACTGCACTTCTATTTTATCAGGCTTTGCACACAGTCTTGTGTGCAATGAGTTTAGTATTGTTTTAAGGTTTAAATGAATTTTAACATCATCAAAGTGTTGCAACTGAAATACTAATTGCTGTAATATAGTTTCTTTTACCTATTTGCTCTTTAAAGAAAACAAGACAGTCAAAATCAACATGCAGGCAAGAATGGTGACCTGTAGTTTTCATATCTACTGATATCTGGCACACAATGATAGATTTTATTGCAAGAATTTATCCCTATTTTCAAGGTAATAAAGATATCTAACAAGTCATAATGGAGTACAGCATAACTCTATTAATTCATGCTATAAGGAAAGTAAATTTCCCAACTTTTTAAATCAAAGACATGTTTTAGTTGTGGGTCTGTGAAGACTGCCACTTAAAAATATATTACAGTTATCAGAATAAAATACTACAGTTTTACAGGAGTCTATGTTTTCACCTTATGATGAATGACATTGTACTTGAATGTCAAATTCAGCTAAAGCATATTTTCACAGTGTGCCAGATACCAGCAGGCCAGGACACTATACTTATCATAAAGCAGAACTTGCAATCAGGACATAGTTTTGTGACACAAATTAAATATCAGCTAACCTGTGATTCAGTTTTTTAAAATTCATTATATGCTGATTGGGATAATTTCTGGGTGGAATTTTCAAGATCCATTGAGAAAAAAATAGTGATTAGATTTGTATGAAATTTACTCAAAGCAAAGCAGGGAACAGTTTTCAGGATGCGGCATTCTGCCTAGCTGCATGCCCAGACTATCTTATATGTAAGTTATAGCGCTCCTTTGACACCGTTGGAACAGTGTGTGTATGTGTGTTGGAAGGAGACAGCAGTGCAGTACTGACTTTATTCCATGTCAAATACTGCTGATACTCAGCCTCCAGAGTTACAAAGTGAGAGCCTCATGCCCTAAAAGTAATGAAGACCTTAATATCCTTCAGAGGGCAAAAAGAGATTCTTACTGTCCTTGCCTTCTTCCAGAGCTAGATGTGCTCAGCTGTAGAATGACAGATAATTGAACTGATTCTGTTCATCATCAGCAAGGACTTCTTAATGACAGGACTTTGAAACTATAATTATTTTTCCAAAAGATCCTATTTTGTATATTCATGTTATATCCATGTATATCCAGATCTGGAGCTAGTGTTAAATGTTTCTATGTGTACAGTGATTTCCATAAATACCGTAGCATAACATATAGCCTCCAGAACACTACAACACTCACTGTTTACAAAATAAAACAGAAGCCACAAAAGGAGGGAAAAGAGGTTGACAGTAAACCTATTTATAACTTTGTTGCTCAAAGGTACCACAGTAAAAGCATGAGTTCAACTCCTTCAGACACAGAAAAAAAATACCCAGAAGAAATTTCCTAAGGAGGCCACAATTTTGAAACCTTCAGAAACTTGACATTTTTGAAATATTATCATGCAAATGATACATATTCTTTCCCAAAGAGCACCACAAACAATCCCAAATACAATTGTGTTTCAATGAATAATTGTTGACTTTTTAACATTGGTCAAGAATTCTTTAGTTTCTGTTTCCATGGAGATACATTTATTTAAGCATCCAGGGACTAGATCTCATGAAAACTTTAACATGTATTTTTTAAACTCCACTGTACTTACCTTTCAAGAATGTGGCCCACAGCAGGTATTTGTGTGTAGGCATATCTGCCTCAAACATTCCCTTCAGCCAAGCTCTAAGCACTGAAGAGTATGTAACCTCTGAGACAGCATTGTGCAAACCCTGTTAGTTACGTTCTTCAACAGTCCTGCTCCCAGTCTCAACAATATAACTAGAGAGTTTGCACTTGTCCATGAGGAGATCATTCACATTTCACACGTCTGGGAAGCATTTGGCCCCTCATATTGGAATAGTCCTAGTTGTGATAGTTAAGATACAATAGAAACTGTGTCTGAAATCCTGCACAATTCCAGTACTTGGGTAAGACAGAGGTAGATACTTTCATGCTATACAATTTTAGAACCCCAAATTTGTTCCTGAAGGTAGCGACAACTGTTATGTGAAATATCACGCAGTGTTCACTGTTTTATTCTAAAAAAGTTAATTCCACATTCATAAATTCCATAGCGTCTCCTATTTTTTTGACTTCTTGCTATTCTTACTACCTAATAATTTGTCAGAAGCGGTTCTTCTCTTTGAAGTTCTTGTCATACTAAGTATCTGATTTCTTCTAGCAGATAGGATTTTCTCAATTCAAGTTTGCCTAAATACACATAGGCAAAGATAGATATAAAATTTAAATTTTGATTTTGTGTGGACTTACTATGTCTCTCATTAAAGCAATTTCAACATTTATTTATTCATATTCCCAGAATCTTTGTAGGATAGATAAGTATTATAATCCTTTTTATATATGAAATACTTTGCTGCTGTCGAACAAGTTAGTCACTAACCCTAAAAGTTTTACAGACTTATCAATATAATCTGGACATCTTGAGTTGCAATCAGGGCTTTAACTTAAATATTATCTCCACTTTCCTACTGTCAAAAAAAAAAGAGACAAATAGAGAAGGAATATAAGAAAATATATGACTGCCTGGCAATATTACCTCACCTGTATTGCATAATGCTGAATGAAATAATAAATCAGAGGATAAAGTTAAAAAAAAAGTCTTTCTATCAAAAAACAGGGCAGGTCCAGATGTTCTCTCCCTGCTTCTGTCTTCATTAAGAACATATCTGCAGAAATCATCAGATTGTGCTGGGGACCTTTACCTATGGTGCATGTGTTTCAGAATGCTTTACTTTGAACTGTCTCCAGCCTGGACTCATGCATTTAGAATTCTCAGATGCTGGAGTGCTTCAGATGTAATTTGGGAATGCACGTTTTGGCTTCCCTTACCCAAACAAAATTCAGTTCATCTGCTCTGAGTCATCCATGCAATAAGAGCTGAAGCCCAGTAAATGGGAGCAGCCAGGATATTTGCTTTAGTGTGCTCCAGATTCAAGTAAAAATGCTGAAGAGGACATGTCCTTTTTATTTGTTGTACGTCTTAGGTACTATACCTAGTTTGTTTTGCAATAGCCTGATCTTGGAACTGTGTATTGGTTTTTCTGTGGCCAGGTTTTTGGTGGCAGTGGGGGGGGCTGAGGGAGAGGCTTCTTCGAGAAGCTGCTGGAAGTTTCCCCCATGTCCAGGCTGGGCCCGCTGCTGGCCAAGGCCGGGCCAATCAGTAGTTGGCAGAACGCCTCTGTGATAACATATTTAAGAAGGAAGAAAAAAAAAAGTAGTTAGAAATGAAGATGGCTGCCGGAGAGGAGCAGGGTGAGAGCCTGTGAACAACAATGCAGACACCAAGGTCAGTGCAGAAGGAGGGGGAGGAGATGCTCCTGGCGCCGGAGCTGAGATCCAGCTGCAGCCCATGGTGCAGCCCATGGTGAAGCAGCTGTGCCCCTGCAGCCCATGGAGGACCACAGGAGTGCAGAGATCCACCTGTAGCCCGGGAAGGAGCCACGCCGGAGCAGGTGGACGCTGGGGAAGGCTGTAGCCCGTGGGAGACCCAAAGTGAAGCTGGCAGGGGACTGTAGCCTGTGGGGAGAGGAGCCCACTTAGAGTAAGATTCTCCTGTTAGGATGCGTGGCTCGTGGGGCCCACGCTGGAGCAGCCTGTGCTTAAGAGACTACACCCTGTGGAATTTTCAACCATGCGGCAGCAGTCTGTGAAAGGCTGCTGCCCATGGGATGGACTCTCGCCGGAGCAGTTTGTGAGAGGAACTGTATCCTGTGAGGGATGGACCCCATGGAATGTGGCTGGAAGGACTCCTCTCCCCAAGCAGCGGCTGAGAACAGCAGCTGACCACAGCAACACCTCCCCCCCCCCCCGCCTTTTTCCCTTGACCGCTGCGGGAGAATAGGTTGGATGTAAGAAGGAGGGGGACTGGGGGGTAAAAGGTGTCTTTTAGTGTCTCACTCTTAGCTCTGATCTTGTTAGTAATAAATTTAATTATTATTCCCACATAGAGTCTTGTTTTGCCTGTGACGGTGATTAAGAAAGAATCTGCTGTAGTCCTTATTATGAATAACGAAACCTCTCGTTATATTCTCTCTCTCCTCTATAGCTGGGCAAGGGGGAGTGAGAAGGTGGCTGTAGTGGGCCCCTGGCACTCAGCCCGGGTTAAACCACTACAAACTGGAAGAGATTTTGAGCATCCCGTGTCTCTTCACTCTTTCTCCACTAGCTGCAAGAAAATCTCTGGCATTTTGTGCAGCAAATGGTATACTTCTCTCACCCCTCTGCACTGGTATCTCTGAGCTCTGCAGGACCTGAATACTAATTTGTCCTCTCCAGAAGGAGGATAAGCAGCAGCTTGGCCTTTAGACCCTATCTGGAAGGAGTTATATAGGCAGCTATCAAACCATTATGAAAAAAATGCAACCAAATCAAGCCAAATATTTAATTACTATCTCCTATATTTGATAAGCTTGTTGAATTAATAGAATTTTCTAGCCTAAAAAAACCCCAAACAAACAAAACAAGCAACCTTCCCACACACAAAATCCCCCAAAACAAAAGAAAAACAAACCAAAAATCTCTGCCCCAAAATGAACGAAACAAAAACCCCTAAACATACCATCATCCCAAAATGACCATTTTAATCTCAAAAAAAGAAAAAATTATAATAATTTAACCAATACTGCAATTAAAAAGAAATCATGACAACTTGATTTTGAAACTTATTTCAGTTTTACTTTAAATGCGCTTACAAATAATTTTGTATTGTTCTGAATTTTTTATCTTACTATTACCTGTAAATAAATACTTAAATATGCGTATATGAATACATAATACTGAAAAATCACAACTTTAGTTCTAAATACCATAACATTGTAGATATAGAATACTGCAGTACTATAAAACTCTCCAACTATAATATAGTATATATATAATACTATAATACCTTAGATAATATTAGCAGAATTTAGATGGCAAGCAGTATTATTCTTAATTTATATAGATCTCATTATTTCTTTTCATATCGTATCATATTTATGACTAGATATTTTACATTTCTGCTATTACTTTGATATGAAAGGTATTTAAAAAACTTTTAGGAAAATAGATTGAGGAGAAATGTACTGATTCTCCTGACTCCATCTTATCAGTCTGATTGACACTGTACAAATTGAAATCACTTCCATTATGACAACTTCTTTTGTCACAGACTTTACAGAGAAAAGAATGCAGGAATTCAGGGTTCAGGATGCCTCATGTGAAGCCACAGAAAAAAATTTTTAATTAATAGAAGCAAAATAAAATAAAACCACCAACCACACCACCATCACAACCACAACACCACCATCACAACCACAACACCACCACAATGGTTTTCCAGGAGGAAACTAAGCACTAAAAAACCCCACAAACCTCACAACACTGCAGATAAAATTGCATTCCATGTTTTTCCTAATTGTGAACATAAAATTTGGTAGTATAGGTTTTTCATGGTACAAATATATGCACATAGTAGCTTAAATCACAGAAAATATAATTATTATCTTGTGATGGGCAAGTTCAGGTGTTAGTTTTGAAAGCTAGATGGAAAATGCTCTTATAATACATTACAAAAAATTAAAACCCCATAAACCCCCCCCCCCCCCCAAACTGTTTAACTTTGGTGGCTCCTTTTTCTTTTTAAATGTGAAAGCTTTTGTACTCAGCAGTCTGTCATCTACAGACCTCAGAAAAGGAATTGTTGTTAATTAGGAAGCTGGCTGGTGAATGGAATGACTTTAATAGAATTACTTCAAGCCGCCTACAAAAATTCTTTTAATTGAAAAAAATTAAAAGCTAAAAGGACCTCAGAAGAAAATAAAAATTATTGAAAAATAATTGGCATATAGGCTAATTTGATTAAAAAAGAGATTAACATTAAAAAACATGAAAGACTCGAATGTCACTAAATAGACAGCAAATGGAGGCAGCCCTAAATTCCTGTGGGTAGCAAGAAAGTAGCGGAAGAGAAATGCTTACCTTTTTTTCTGAAATCAGCCCACTGGAATAAGCTAGATATAGGCCTGGCTGCCACACAACCTGCATACCTTTTCAAGATAAAAAAGATTAATGACTTCTCTTTCTGAAAGATAAGTTTCAGAGTTGTGGAGGTACAGGTTTTAAAATTTTAAATAGTACTTTGGTTAGTTTTCCATTTATTTTTCTCAAAGAACTCAAAAAATTGTCTTCATACATTTTTTTCATATGTGAACAATAGAATTTTTTCTAATAGATGAATGATGTGAGCAGGGAATGCTGAGGCTCCTTAAGTAAAGAGCTGTAATAGGAAGCAGCCTGTAAAAGGAAGCAGACATCATGTTACTCTACTGATTAAAGGACATGTTGCAATTGAATACAGCAGGAATTCCACTTATTCAAATCAAGAGGTGTATGTTTTCTCAAATCCTTCACTTTTGGACATTTTCTTATTTTGTCACCATGGGAGTTTAATATTCTACTGCACCATTCTACATCAGGGAGAAAAATAGTGAAATATCTGCTATGATAAAATCAGTCATTTCCTAGATCACTTTGTACTGATGTTTACAAAAACTCTACCTTTGCCTTTAGCATGAGCAGGGAAGTAGATTAAATATAATTTAAAAAAATCAAAACAAATAAACTGAATTTTGAAATGTAGAGTTAAAAAGAGCAGTATAATTTAATAAAGGTTGTATTCACTTTTTAGTCAATATTTAGGTCACAATAAAGGGTAATGACATAGTAAGAACTCATAGAACATCAGCTGCTGGGCTATGGAATGGAAGGAAGAGGAATAGGAAGGCATTGTGACTAAACAAAAGCTTAAGCCCTCTGTGCCAGCACACTGTTAGTAAACATACCTCCAAATTTATAACAACTTAGAAGAGGATTTTTATGCTAGGATTTTATTTTATTTTCTCAGGAACCTATCTAGAATTACACCTTCTCATGATTATGTTCCAAATACATGGAATATTTGCATAGAATTTTCAGTCTGTGCAACAAAAAGTTCTACAAAATGATTTTAATATCACATGGAGGCTGGGAACTGTAACAAATACTATCAACTCTAAAGTCATACTTTTAAGACTCAGCGTTCTTGTGCAATCATCATAGAACATCATTGTATATCTGTTTGGTTCTTTTCTTCTAGGAGAAACTCCTTTCTCTTTTTTGGGCACAGGCACATGTGGACATAAAAATAAACAAGGGATCAACCTGAAAATTTGTTCAGAAATATGGGTACAAATTGGGAGAGGGAGAGGGCCAGGAAGGTGTAGAAGAGGCACTCTTGGTCATGTGAGGAAAGGTAAAGGCTTCAACTCACTTTCCAAACTTGGCAGGTGAAGTCTATCCCTCTGCTTCTTTCTGTCTGTCTGTCTCTTCCTTTGTAGTAGATGGTGTCTAATAAATGCAGAAGCTAGGATAGTCTGGTGCCAGTGAGTTCCTTGCAGATCATATTAGACAAAGTGCCACGTGAATGGCTGCTCAATCAGCCAGACAAAAGGTATAGATTCACAGCTACCTGCCTGGAAAAGCAATGCTTGTTTAATTTGACAAAAATACTGCAGCAAGTTAAACACTCAGAAGAAAATTAATGTTCCTCAAGAACAATATTGGCACAACAAATACCAATAAGCAGATTTGGAAAGAAGAGTGAAGGTAAAGATGAGACAAGTTTTTCAATAACCCTCAAGCAGAGAAGTATTCCTGCTCGAGTATGTACTCTTTTAAAGATGAAGCTTGCCATATTTATGTGTGGGATTATATGAAGCCTGTGACATTGGCAAACCAGAGAAGACGCTATCTAGTAGACCCTGTGAGTCCTATGCAGAACTCTTTTAGCAAAGAACTTTGAATATAATGAGGGACTTGCTAGAATTAGTTTTCATTAGACTGTATAATAGTACCAAACTTAAGCTGGGGAAATGTATTTGCTTATTACATTAAAAATATAGCTGGATAAAGCAGCTCTGGGAGTTATCCACTAGATATATTGGAGTATTCAAATGTATTGGATACATAAGAGAAATCCATTTTTCAAGATGGATTTCTGCTCAAATAAAATTTCTGCAGTTGGAAAAAGTTGCTCCTTTGAATTTTATCAATCACTGTTTTTAATGTGTGTGTTTTTATGCCTTGCCTGTCCTTTGTGCTTGGATACAACATAGTTCGCTTGACCTTGTCAAAATTAACTGTTAATCAGTTTCTTTCTCTCCTTTTTTTGGCATGCTTCCCTTCAGGGGTTAAATTTACCGAAATCTTATTGAGGCAGGAGTTGTTGAAAGAGAAGAATTGGTTTTTCTCTGGAGCAAGGACCTTAAAATCTGACAACAATATGAGTCATTAAAATTTAAAAATGTAAACTGTATGACATTTTATTCTAATTATTCTTGATAGAAAATGTATTAAAAATATTAGATTTAATATAGCATTTTGGTGACTATTACACAAATTATGCATAAGTCGGGATGTGGGATTCTGTTATGAAAAAGAAGGGGCAACATCACAGAAAAGTGATATCACTTTAGGTGTTGCCTGTTGAAAAGAAAATAATAATGTGCTAAATAGGATTTATGAAAATCAGATTATAAGGCTTTCAAGTTAGGCAGCTTTCCAGAGGTGCAAAAAATAACGTCCCTCTTTATATCAAAGTAATCAGCTTTTGCACTTACAGAGTCCATTTACTGACTCTTGTAAGAAATGTCCTGTTTTGCTGCCCAACTCAGCTAAGTACTTCAAAGTTAAAGGAATAGATTAGTGGAAAATAATCATTCTAATGCCTACTAGCTTGCATGAGCTTTAGTAGAGATGTGAACTATCTATCAATAGAGAGTAAAATGTACCATGATAGCATTAAAAATTCTTTTTGAAATCTTTGAAATGATAAAAAAATGGTAGCAACATAAAGATGTTTGAGGATCTGATAAAATATATATAATATCATATATATACTTATATATAATTTCAAGTAGCTAAGAATTGAAGACTGTAATCTTTCATAGTCAAGGGTTAGATATAATAAAATATCAGCATTTCTGAAGATTAGTGCTGCAATGCCTCTAAGCAGAATCTTAATCCCTGAATTAAGTGCCCAGGACACTTAATATAAAGAGAATCAGGAAGGGTGGATTCTGGAAAATGGTGGTCCATGAATCTCACACTCTGAAAGGGAATCCTCCAAGAGTACAGCACTAGGAAATGATAACTGTAGCTGAAATCTTACCTTTCACAACCAAGGCAGAACTAAAGCAAAATGCTAACTCCTGATGGAGATCCTAAGGTTTGCTTTTCCACCTCATATTTTCATTCTTTACTCCTCAGAGACACTGTCTCAAATAGAAATGAGGGTACAAGGCAATAGTTTGAAACAGCTTTTTTCTGGTCTGCCTTCATTTGAAAGTTAACATACAGTCTGAGACAGCTGACTAGAATCCCTCTAAACTCAAGGCAGAAGAACAGCACTTTCCTTCCACCTGGCTTAAACACCATCTTGGAGATAATCAACATTCTGCTGAAGAAGGCTTACAGCAACTAGGCCTCACTTGAATGCCAAACCTGTTTTGAGCTGGAGGTCCAACTAGATGACTTATGCAGGCCCTTTTGGACCTACCTGAATTACCACTTGATTCTATGGCTCTGGGACAGGACAGCCCCCAGGAGTATCCTCAAGGTGGTTATCTGGATAGAACCTCTGGAATGTCTTAGTTCTACTCAAAGTGAGTCAAGATAATGTTTTAGGCCAATGATTTATATGACATAAATAATGAATTCAGAGGTAGTCTTAGGCTTCTCAAAAGAGTAAATGATGCCATCTACTGAATAATGAGCTCTCTCTATTCAGGAAGCAGAAGAGAATTAAGGAAGAAAACATTTTACATTCAGAATCCACAGATTCAGGGGTAGAGAAGTGAAGGCAATTATTTCTGCTCTTGCAAGGGGCTTTTCTTGCCTCTCCCAGAGCTGTTGTCAGGGCATATATGCTGACTGCTCCCCCAGTTATGGTAACAACTTGGTTTTCCAGGACCCAAAATATCTATGGTTATTTGCCATGCATAGTTTCAACAGCCATAATCACTGCCTTTGTCTGCTCCAAGCTGGCTATATTAAAATTAAGTCCACCCTTAAAATCAACTTAAGATCAAGATAAAGGGAAGTATCTAAGTTCACTCACTAAGACACAGAGGGATAGCTATAAGACCAGAATCTGAGTTAGCCAGTTATCTGAGTTAAATCCAGGAAAGGAAAGAGGTATGTGCTGGTTCTACTCTGTCCTAACACAATTCAGTCCAAATTCTGTAAGAATGATACAAAGTGAGACTTCTTCTCAAAGATGGGTTGTGATGATGCCGTCCCTGTGGGCAGTCTAGGCTTGTTTTGATACCCCTGTCTAAGAGTAACTTTTGTGAGGACTGTAACACTGCTTTCTTAAGCTGCAGCCCAGTTCCTTTGCCTGCAGTCTAAATCCTAAACTCTGTCACCCCAGGCTGGTGAAATGAAGGATCGAATCCAGTTTTTCAGTTTGAATGCAAAATCTTTCAGTGCTGAGAGCAAGCAATGGGATGTCTGCTGTGTCCATGAGTTCTGCTGGCAGAGCCTGCATCGGGTGTGCTTGCTGTGCATTGCTCTATCACGTGTGGATGCAAAAACAGGCACCTACACGGCAATTGCAAAATCCTGAATTTACACTTACAGCATACATTGCTATCTAAAGTGTAATCTTTAGTCCCTCAAATTGTCCTTTTGAAGGGGATGCTGATGACTTCCTCCTGAAGCCTTAAAATAGTCATGGTCAACAACTAGTCACGGTCAAGTCAAAAAAGGGTTCAGTGGTTATGGTCCTGTCCATGGTTTATCCAAAACTCAGCCTGCAAATGTCAAGGGGAATGTAGACTATAATTATTGCAGAAGGACAGTAACAGTGATGACATAAAAGCTCTAAATACTCACAGAGCCTTTCTTATTTATATATATCTGCAGCGGTCACCCACTCTTGCGAGTGCGCTCTGAAGTGCAGCTCTTAGTGGCTTAGTAAAAATGGAGATTTTGGTGAAGTCTGGGTCACGGGCACTCTATTAATAACTTAGAGTTTGAACTAGCACTTTGCTGCTTTTTTTTCTTCATCATTCTAATGCCATCTTAAACTTTTTGTTCGTCTTTGCAATAGTTTGATGACACTTTCCTGAGTGTTTCTGCATTAGCTTTTATAAATTCTCCCTCATTAATCCCTGCCGATTAGTAATGGTTCATGACATTAACTTTGCATCCCTTGGGTTTGTTTCTTCTTATGCATTCTAATATTTGCGTAGCTTGTACAAATAACTTCATTATTTGCCTTGAAAATTCCTCATGCTAAATGAAAATGGCCTGCTGAATCTTTATTTCACATTAAAAGCTTTTGAAGGAATTATCACCTGGGCTAGAAAAAGCAACAAAGTTAACATAAAAGTAATACCAAACTTTCCCAGAAGTTAGGGAAATTTGTGTATGTTTTTATTTATTTGTCATTTACGTACCTTTGCAGTGCTTTCCGCTTTTAGGAAAGAGTCACAAACAGACATACAAAGGAAATGGTTCTGTTACTAAGCTTTCTGAGCTTATTAATCCTGGAAAAATAGTAACAGAATCTGCTTGACAAAGTTATTTTTTATGTTTACAGCTTTTTAAGCATAAAGAATCAGACTATTAGGTACTTCATTGACTCTCTTGAGCTTCTGAAGTTTATATGATAACTTCATTTACTCTATTTATTCTATTCAGGGCAAAAAACTACTTGTTCCTTGCAAACTAAGTGCTCAGAAATCTGTTTCAACTATGTATTTGTATGTGGTATATATATGTTTATTCTGCAGCGACAGCAGTAATTTCAAGGATAAATTTTTAAGTTGTATAAAAAAGGATCAAGATTATGGAAACATAATCACTTAAAAAGCACTGATTTTTTGACTGTTTTTTCTTTCTGTGCTCAATTTAAATTTTAGCTTAGTCTAGCACCTGATTGCTTACCTTGCAGGACCTTGAGGGCATGACCAGCCCTAACTGATCCTACTCAGTTACAAAGGTCATGCAACAAGTGCCTTACTGTAAACAGTTTTATTATTATTTACACTTATTTATGATCTTTCAGCTTGACTACTTTCCATCACTTTATATTATCACTAAAACTGACTGATAAATGGCAGATAGATAGAAAGAAAAAGTGTAGTGTCATAAAAGAAGACATTCCTGGATAATGAAAATATAAGATTTTATTAACTGGTGACCAAAAAAATAAGTATGTGAGTTTGTTTCTTTATTTTACACTTGATTGAAGTGGTTCTGCAAACAGGGAAGAAAGGGGGCAAAAACAGATACAAGGAAGAAATTCATATGATGCAATAATTTCTAATATAACTGTTGCTGATATGGAGTAACAAGAAGATAGTCCAGTTTTACTGTAGAGAAAATGAAGACAAACCAAAAATGAAACAAAGGTCTTTGGTGTCTGCCCAAAGCTTAAGGGCTTTGTTATTTTCACTTGAGCTCAGCTTCTGCTTTTCATCCTAAAATAATGTTTCTTTTGTTGTGCTTTCCTTTAAAGATATCTGGCTGCATTGTTCTGTCAAACCCTGATTGAGCTGCCTTTATATTCAGGAGACTGTTTGGCTCCCTCTCCCACCGGACATGTGAATTTTTAAGCCTTTTGAGTCTCAATGAAGTCCATTTGCTGAGTCTATCTTCAGACTTTTAAATATGATGTCTGTAAGGTCCTCTGCTTAACATCAGTCTTGAGGACTAGGAATTTCCAATCTGACTGCCAAGGTCCTAGGACTAATACCTTTCTTCCAGACATAGACCCTGAGGACATTAATTTTCCAGAAGTCCAGGCATGTGATTATTATGATTTACAGTAAGCCTCTCCAAGGTTACAGAGTAATTGAAGCTCATGAAAGCCATGGGTCTCAACCATTTCTACTACTGTTTTCACAATAACAGCCAGAACGAAAATGCAGAGCAGAAAAACTACATATCCTCCCCTTCTTTATATTCTTCACCATCAGAATTGCACAGGGCTTTGTCAAGAGGTCTTCTGAGATGTATGGGGTCACCCTCCTTAGTGTATCTCACTCCTCCCTTTTCCCTTCTTGTTATCAGTGACCTTCTAGACCCTCTGAAGTAGCTAGTGAAATCTCCTTTTCATGTCTGTTTTTCAGATGAGTGTGGTCAATCACTACACAACAGCTGAACAAAATGTATAATTGCTTAATCTTCATTGACTCTTTTTCCACTTTGATTGTACAACCTTTGCAGGCATATTAAAAATGAATGAATGAAGCTCAGCTTCTCACCTGATTCCGATTTGTCCACATGAAATAAACATGTGTTGTTTATCTGTACCTCACTCAGAAGTGGAGTATCCTGGGAAAGGTGTAAAACCTTTGAGGACAGACAACAAACAGAGCAAGGTCAGAAAGATAAATACCAATGTTATACTGAAAGGGTAATTCAAATATAAACTATCACATTTTATACTGCATTAGAAAAGCACAAAAACCTCCCTTTCCCTCTATGCATTTTGAAAGTGAGCAGAAAAAAAAAATTCTACAGTGGTCATGATTACTGCTTGTTAGTGATGATTAATGAAACAGTGAATTGAAGATTATCACAATTACAAATATTTAATACAACATAAGGAATGTTAACAAACATGAGAAGAAAGACTTTGGAAGGGATGAAGAGAGAAGCCTTCTACTTCAAGCTGCTATCACAAATGAATGAACTACTATCTTGCCTGAAATTCTCCGATGCAGTTGTATCAAAGCCCAAGTTTTTCAAGTGATCAATTATCTACACAGTGATCATCAGCTGAGCAAAAGGAAAGTCAATTTCTCCCTATTGTACATTGATTTTATAGTTGTGGGTTTGTAGTTTGGCTTTTGGTTTTGGGTTTTAGGTTTTTTTGGGGTTTTTTGTTGGTTCATTTTTTTAATATACCGGCTTCATAGAAGAAAATCAGAATTTTACTAGTATCTGTGCTGTAAATAGGACTTTGTACTTAAATTTCAGAAATTTAGTGGGACAAAACCTAATATTTTTGAATATGGGGAAAGGAACATTATACAGGGCACCTAGTGGGACTGAAATGGCTCTCAGCTTGCCAGAGGGGTAAAAAGTGTTCCTCCTTTGACTGGTAAGTAGGAATAATTACACAAGGCCATTTTCCAGCCTTACCAGTTTCTGTGAAAAACTGGGATAGGATTCTTTTCTCTGAGTCACCTAGGAATATGTATGGGGGGATGTGGACCCATGCTGTGATCACAAAGTAGGTGAATTCCAGCCTATGAAGAACTGCTGTAAGAGAAAGGATGGACAAAATAAGGCAGTTGTTTACATGTGTTTCTGATATGGCTTGTCAAAATAAAGCCCCCAGCAGCAATTCTTTGAAGAATGACTTTGAGAGGACCTCCCCAGGACTAAGATCTTTACAGTACACTAAATCTGGATAGTAGTTTACTGAGAAATATGAGATCATTTGTATGACCCACTACATATATACACAGAAAAAAAAAAAAGTTGAAATAAAATTGGTCAGTACTTTCTATAAAATGTTGCAGATGTTTCAATGGGTTTTCAAACAAACTTCTAAAGTTCCTGGTTTTTTGTTTCTTAATCATTAGTGTAGGGAAAAATACATTGAAATATGGGAGAGAAAAAAAGGAAACTAATTTCATCTGCTGCTTTCATTCACTTTTTATCATCATATTTAACAATTATATAGGACTGTAGCAAAGCTATGCCAGTCATAAAAACAATTTAACAAATAACTGAAATGACAAGGACTGTCCTGGAAGAGGTCTTGTAGGGAAAAATACAGCTTAAGGGTGACTTCAACTGGGGTTAATGGGAGTTGTTGGCGCTCAGTGTTTTTAAATCCTAAAGAAGAACATAGAAGTCTAACAACCGGCTTTTAATTTTGAAATTTTTACTTTTAGCAGTACAATCTTCTCATACTTTTTAATGGGAAATTTTGCAACAATGTCTTACTATGTCTCTGCCATAGGTTTGAAAATATACCATACAGGATTGATTTCAGGCACAGCTAAATATGAAAGAATAGCAGAGAGCACAGATTTATTAATGTATTCATTTTGCAGGAAATCACAGTTTGATGGAGAAAAGTAATGAAAATGAACAGTCCTATAAATCACATTTTAGGATCCATCCCTCTAAGTCATACTTTTTGACAGAAGTCAGTGTCTGGTAACCCAGTAATATTTTTTACCTTTCCTATCAATCAAGGTCTCAGGAAAGGCTTGCTCCTCACAACTTTTCTGGTTGGCTTTGATGGTCTTTTTAGCTGTCCAGTGTTGTAAAACATGAACAAATGTATAGGAGGAATTATTTCCCATTGAATGTTCATAAAACAGTAACTATTGGTGTTGAACAATATGTATTCCAGGTTGACCTGTATTTCTTAAAAGTTAAAGATTCCATAGTACTTCTTATCTTAAATGCCTAAGGAGGAATGTGAGAGTATGGGTGTTATATAGAAGAACCTTTCACAAATGACTGTGTGAAGACACTGCGAGGAAAACTTGTGTTGCAAAAAAACCTGGAAAAATAAAAAGGACCAGAGATTGCATGTCTTTGGTATAATTTCTTTAGGGTATTGACCTGAAGAACTGCAGTGATAGCATACAACTGAACACCACACCAAAACACAGAAAATCCTTAAAGAACATCTGTATCAGCATGGCAGATTTTCAATATTCTAGAAACTGAGGCTCTGGAAGCTGAGTTTAGGAGAGTTTCATTACAAAAGCAAGTTACATTAGAAAAGCAAAAGAAAAACAAGTCATTCCACAAGTTTACAAATATGTTCTAATTTTCAGTGAATTTTTAATTAATAGACAATTTTTTAAAAAATTAAGAATGAAGCTATGGCTTCAATCAATTAATCCCTAACTAGACATTGGAAAATGTACATGAGGGTAGTAATAAAATATTGTTCTTCCTATCAGGAAAAACATGCTTGCATTTCTGATCTCTAGATCTTAAACAATTATTTTTCATAGAAACCATATGCTGCCCAGATATTCTTATATCCATTTCCTTCAAAAAAGGGAGCCCGTCAACCCTTACAATAAGCTAGTGCTGCCATCTATAGCAAAAGAGACTTGTCCTTCTAGGCTATGTTAAGCACAGTAGAAATTGAATTATATTAGCAAAAAAAAAAAAAAAAAAAAAAAAAAAAAAAAAAGGAAATAAAAATGGGAAAAAANAAAAAAGATGGAATTACAACTGGGAAGTAGATAATGCATGACATTTCACTGAAAACTATGAAATCTATGGTAACAAGAATAATTATTGTTAGAAATTCCTCTTCCCCAATTACTTTCCTAGCTGTGTCACAAAAGTAATAGTCGGCAAAGTTATATAAATATATATATAAGTTATATAAATTCCTCAAAACAGTCTTTTTTTAATCAGATATATCCCAATCTGATCACGATGTCAAAAATATCCTTAACATTGAGCCTAATCTTACTTTTTAACTACATAGTTCAGACGTTCTATTTTTAAGCTATTTGGATGAGTTCAGAAAATTAATGTTTTCCATGTTTCACATATTCTTATTTACACAAAAGTGGCTTCTGTCATGGCCAATTCTTCACATTGGCAGGCACCAGACAGCTAGAAGATTTAAAGTATTTATTTGGAAAACGGCACTTGCATATACACTCACGCTGTAGAATGTCACCTGTCCCTGAAGAGAATAAGTTTCTGAGCTACAGAAGAGTCCTGTTAATGATTGTTTCAACAAGCTAACAGGTAGCCAGTTACCAAAAGAAACTTGCAACAAGTAAAACACACTGACATTGAATTCTGCCATGTTTCTGGGAACTTCAGAGATTTTAGTGATCCCTTAAAAGATACATTTGTAGAAAAAAATGCATCAGTAACATTGTGAGGTAGAAGTGTACTTGGCATTAGCCTAACAATGAGTCATGGCATAGTTTCTTACCTGGTTTTGTAACTTATCACACGATGCTACAATTTATAGGTTGGAAATTTACTTCGGAATTGTGGCTTCTCTTCATACGTACCGAAAAAGAGGTATGAAAGTTCATATTAATGCCCCAGTAGCTGTAGCTAATGCCAGTGAGAAGATTAAGAAATAGCACTGCCTACTGCAGAATCATAAGAGGGAACATAGAGTGGAGTTGAAAGGAATCAGTCTCCAATGCAGTAAGCATATACATATGCTTTTTAGGCAAGACGCAAATGGCTAGTCTTGAGTTACATGCCACTGTTACAAGCCCACAATACCTTTTATGTGGCTTAAAATGAATTATATATTTTCTAAATTTTATAGCAAATAAAAATATCTAGAAAATATACGGGTTATTGATGAGTGCTCACTAATTACTCTATATGTATTTTGAAGGATAAATATTATATTTATACAGTTGAAATGGAGCTCTATATTTTATATATGGCTAATTATGCATCGAGAATTAGTATTGTTCCCTTTTCCAATGTTCATATTTACTTTAAAATAAGGACTCTTGCAGTAAAAGAGAATGATGACTGTATTAACAGTAGTAATAATAGCAGTACTAGCATTTGAATCATACTAGTTTTTCCTTGTATTTCCAAGAAGAGAAAGACAATCATAGAAGAAAATTGCTTAGTCCAATCTTGAATCTCTTCCATTTCAAGTTTAAAAACTAGCTACACAAACATCTTTCAACATGATCCTAGGCCGAAGAAAGGAATAGACTCGGTAAGATTTCTAGGTTTTCTGTAGCCTTAGTTTGTGATTTCACAAAATTGCCAGCATCAGTATGGTATATGCCCTTCTATTCTTCTTCTCTCCCTCTGCCCTTTCTCTTTCCTGCTCCTTAGCCACAGCTTACTCTGCACAAGTGTTTGCATGATCATGCAAACACAGAACAAAAATAAAAACTAAATATTAATTTTTTATATTTTTTTTATATTTTTTTAAGCAGATACACTTTAGACTGCTCCTGTATTGAATACTTTGTCTTTCAATATCCTAGCCTCACTTTCTGTGATACTGTGATTTTTCTACAGTATAGGCATTCTGAATTTCTACAATGCATTCTGAGCCATCACATTGTCCTAGCACAAGGTTCACATAGAGCTATTTACTCTGAAAACATCATAGCTAGAAACAACAAAACCTAGTCTATATCCAACCCATTGAACAGAAACTATAGTTTGCAAACCATTTGTACAAAGATCACTTATTATATAATTCTTCTCACAAACTGAAAAGATAAGCAAAATAAGACAGCAGGTCTTCTTCAACAAGATCTTTCAGCAGATATCTAATTTAAAGCTTATGAGCAATTCCAAAGAAATGGCACCTGCTTGTAAGCATAAGGATTTTTTTGAATCTTCTGCAGTAGTGGGAATGAAGTAAAGGATGCCATAGCAACAGTAACTCAGAAAGCTCTTTCTGAGGAAGGGGGAATTCATGCACTTTTTCATATTTAATGCAGGTCTCTATGTTCATTTTGCAAATAAAATCTGCAAGAATTTGACTAAGTCTGCTAATTAGCATATTCACAAATAGTGTTGCCCAGCAGTCCTGAGTGCTTAATGTGGAAATAGAAGGTCATAATCATTCCTGGCATATAAAGCCAGGGAATAAAGAGGTTGTTTTGTTTGTTTGTTTGTTTGTTTTTTCTGAATAAGTAAGCAAGGTACATCAGCTGACCAGTAACTGCCATATTAATATGTTTTTAAGCTCATCATCGATTACAAGAAGAAACAGCACAGAATATTCCCTGGAAATTTGCAAAATCTGTGAAGGGAAGATGCTTAGTGTATCTTTTAATGTGTCTGAAAGAGCATCATGCTTGAATATCATTATTATAATTTTATGTGTATTTTTGTGGGAATAGAAAGATACTTAGTTCATATGCTTGTTCACTGCAACATTCTTATTACTCCTGGAGTCAGTAACAGATACTTTTACTTTACTCTCTTTTGGTAAAAGTATTGAATTAAAAAAGGTTATCTTTGATATGTATTGGTGGTGATACATTGAAGCTAAGTCTTCCCACTACAATAAGAGGGATGGAAAACTTCAGACCATCCATATATAAGTGTCTTAGATGGAATTTGTGCTCAGATAGGCTATTGGCTAGCAAAAACTGATCTAAATTAACAAGAATTTCTTAATAAATAAGCAGTAAGGACCATGAGGTATAACTTTGTCTTCACTAACAAAGAAAATAACAACACACCTGTGTGAAATGAGATGATATTTTTCTGTGAACATCTGATTGCACTGAAGGCATGGAAACAGCACTACCACTTTTGAAAAGATTAATGGAAGAAAGCTCTCACAATGTATTTTTGTTGCTTTTTCCACTTCAACCAATGTGTAATTTTCAAGATCTATTTCCTCTTGCAACAGTTACCCACACAATTACGTAAGAAATACAGGTGAAAAGGTGTTAATTTATTAACAATGAGATGTAAAGTTTAAATAAGTATTACATTCTGTTGAATTGAATACTAGAATTGTAGACAATATGATAAAATTAATTTAATGGCATTATATTGCAGGGACAAGGAGGAAAATAAATGAAAAAGTAGCTACATTTAGCTGAATGTAACTAAACGTAGACCTGCAGAGATATGTGTGCCTGCTTCTCATCTGACATGTACTCTGTCTGTCCATGTGAGTTCAGTGAGCCTAAGAGTACATATTCTATTCGTGGCTTCAGAGTCTTAAAGAGTACCTTTGTTCAATATTTACAAGTGCTGTTTACTCCTGAGGGGGATTTGCACAACTTAAGTTTTAAGAATCTATCTCAAATGCTCTGTAGAACTAGCCAGGATTTTATTTGAGAAGAGTTGGAATATAGATTTTTTTCTTCTGCATTAGTATCAAATAGAATGATTTAACCCACATTTCATAAAATGGGTATTGCCATGCCATTTCCATTTCTGATGGAGCAGCTTTCTTCTAAAGCCCCCTCCACTAGTTCCTTGTAGATAATTGTAGCTAACTATAATGACAGTTTTAAAAATGAGATACGTTGCAAATACAATGACTCCTAAAACACATGGCAACAGATTCTTGTTTAAATCTCATTGGTACAATTGTGTGAGTTTAAATCAAATTAGGGTGTTATTTTCCAAAATAATTGACATAAATCATGGTCCATTGTCTAGGGAGAAGATATATAGTCTGTAAGGATCTCTGGGAACACTGGACCTATTGTTTAGTACTTCAGCTTTGAAATAAAACAGCTCATTGCACCTAGTCACTTACTTTTACACATGGTTTAAAGTAGGTAGACATACTTTCAATGCGTCAGCTTCAGAAAAGAATGAGTTCCACAGCTGATGCATTGGTATCTTCTCTGTCAAGCAGATGTCAGCTCCACAATCTTATCTTAATCCTCTAGTGAGACAAGGCATTGACTTTTCTTTTTAAAGCAGCCTTGGACATTGTAGCTTAAGGGTAAAAGTGTCAGAGTTATATTGTCTTCAATACATATTTCTGAAATATTTCAGAACAGGTAGGAAATTTAAGTTACAATTCCCCACAGGTAAGGGTACACAGGAAGAATGTTTCATAGAATCACAGAATATGCTGAGCCTGGAAGGGACTCATAATGATCATGCAGTCCAACACAGGACCTTCCCCAGACTCATATCGTGTGACTAGGAGCATCGTTGAAATGCTTCATGAACTCTGTCAGGCTTCATGCTGTGACCACTTCCCTGGGGAGCCTGTTCCAGCACCCAAGCACCCTCTGGGTAAAGCACCTCTTTCCAATATAATAACCCAAACTTCCCTTGACACAAATTCAGGACACTCCCTTGAGTCCTGTCACTAGCCACCACAGAGAAGAGACGAGTGTCTGTCCTTCCTCTTCCCCTCAAAAGGAGGTTGTAACTGTAGTGAGGTCTCCTCTTAGTCTTCTCTTCTCCAGGCTGAACAGACCAAGTGACCTCAGCTTCTCCTCATACAGCTTCCTGTACCGTTTGTATGAGCATCCAGGGTTGCTGCATCCCAGCTGCAGAATCTGGCACTTTCCCTTGTTGAACTTCATGTGGTTGGTGACTTGTCGACATCCTTCTGCAGGGTCTCCCCGCCTTCAAGAGAGCCAACAGCTCCTCTCAGTTTTGTCACCTGCAAACTTGCTTATTATCCCTTCCAGTCCTGCATCCAAGTCATTTATGAAGATGTTGAAGAGCACAGGGCCTAGGATGGAGCCCTGTGGAACCCCACTAGGGACAAGTCCCCAGTCTGATGTGACTGCATTTACTGTCACCCTCTGAGCTCAAACCACGAGCCAATTGCTCATCCATGACATGATGTGTTTATCCAGCTGTGTGCTGGACATTTTGTCCAGAAGGATCCTGCCAGAGACAGTATTGAAAGCTTTACTGAAATCCAAAGAATTATATCATCTGGATTCCCTTATCAACTAGGTAGATTACTTTGTCATAACAGCAAATCAGGTTTGATAAGCAGGACTTTCTTCTCATGAAGTCATACTGGCTTTGACCAATGACTCTGTTGTCTTTCAGGTGTTTTTCAATGCCTTCCAGAACAATCTTCTCCATAACTTTACCAGGCACTGAAGAAAGACTGACAGGCCTGTAGTTAGTTTCTGGAGCACTCCTTCTTGCTCTTCTTGAAAATCAGGACAATGTTTGCCAGCTTCCAGTCAGTTGGGCCCTTTCTGGTTTCCCAAGACTGCTCAAAAATTGAGAGAGGGTTTGCAATGACATCAGCTAGCTCTTTGCGGATTCTTGGATGATTCTCATCAGAGTAGGGATATGTAGGGATCCAGCTGGAGCAACAGATCCCGCATGATTTCTGAGTTGACTGGGAGTTGATCATTCTCACAGTCATCATCCTCCAGCTCAGGGCACTGAGGCCCCCTTGGTCTGTCATCTGTGTTGAAGACAGAGGAAAACAAAGTATTAAATACCTCTGCCTTGTCTCTGTCCCTGTTTGTGAGGTGACCACCCTCGTCCTGTAATGGGCCAACAATATTTCTATACTGCCTATTGCCATTAATGTATTCAAAAAAACACTTATTGTCCCCGATGTTTCTGGCCAGTTTCAACTACTGTTGAAATTTTCTCCCTATAGCAGCAAGCAGATTTTTTTCCACGTCACTTGGCTTTGTTTCCACTGGACTCACATGCTTTTCTTTTTTTGCCATGTTTCCAAGAGAAGACCTCTTCTCATCCAAGCTGGTCTTCAGCCTCACCTGGTTGACTTCTGACATTTGAGAATTGCCTGTTCCCTTGCCCTTAAGAACTGATGTATAAAAAGTGACCAGCACTGATGGACCCCATCACCTGCAAAAACATTTTTCCAGGGGACCTTATTTACCAATTCTCTGAGCAGCTTGAAGTCTGCTCCCCTCATGTCCAGAGTTGAGGTTTTGCTGGTACTTTTCCTCATGTCAAAAGAGATTTTAAACTCAATGACCTTGTGGTCTCTGTGGCCACGATGGACACCAATCTTCACTTGGCTCACGAGATCCACTCTGTGGACAAGCAGCAGATCAAGGAGGGAATTTTTCCATGTCGGCTCCCTTAGGATCTGTTCAATAAAGTTGTCATCTAGGTTTTTTAGGAATCTTCTGGTAAGGTTTGTGCCACCCTTGTGATACTCCCAGTTAATTTCTGGCAAGCTGAAGACCTCCATAAGGACAAGGGCAGTTGACTTGGATGCGTCTCTTAGTTCCTCAAAGAATAAATAGTTGGCGACATCATCCTGGACAGATCAATAGCAGACTCCTATAATGACATCTACATTATTTTTTCACCCCTTGCTTCTTACTCAAAGGTTTTCAACTGTACTGTTTCCAACTATGAGCTCCATGTATTCTAACCCTTCCATTACACACAGCGCCACCCCTCCACCTCTTCTCCCCTCCCTATCACTCCTGAAGAGCCTGTAACTGTCCAAGAGGGCCCTCCAGTCACAGGATACATCCCTCCTGGTTCACTTATGCCAATGATGTCAAATCTCTGGGACTGGGCCAAAGCTTTGACCTCCTCTTGTTTCTGCCTCATGCTGTGTGGGTTGGTATAGACGCATTTCAGGTGTGGTACATTGTAGCCAACACTTTCTGAGGCAGATTGAGAGATCCCATGGATGTTGGTTTTCTCAAGTTTTGGCACACCATGCCACCGCTCATCACTGGCAATGAGAGCCCAATAGTATACTAAAACACACAGCTGGTGCAAACTTTTGCAAGTCATATATTAAAAAATATTATTCGTATGTATTTTATTTTCCTTGATCAGGAAAAAACCCATATAAAAGTAAGTCACAGCATGGTGCATTAGTAGGTTTTTGGTACTATCCTTGGATATGTCTTCAACAACCAGTGCATATCTGAGATGTTACCACAAACAGCACAAAAGCGCTCAAAATTCTTAGGCAGTGTGTTTGCCTTCTACATCATAACATGACTGTCTTACAAGTTTGGGGAAAAGAGCTAAGGGTCACTCCCAATAGAAGTAAGGATAAGTGAAAGACAGAATTGATGTAGTGATTTAGCATCTAAGGACTAACTACATCCAAGACAGTAGATTGGTCACTGTGAAGGTCTGAAATGCAGGGTTTAGCCCACAAAAAAATCCCTATCCCTTTCAGAAATTCAAGCAGAAGCAATGAATATTAAAACTATGGTCAGGAGTTACCCGTATGACATCTTGTCAAAGACCTGTATATCCTTTTATCAGTCAATGGAGTTATATATCAGCTATGTAACAATTCTTTCACAAATAATTTAGAGCGCAGAAAATCAGAGTTGATTAACTCTGATTAGCTAGTGGCAGCAAATACTACTGAAAATAACACATTCTGAGATGTTCTAGGTCTATGCTCAGTAAGCCACCAGCTTAAGAAACAAGCAGTTCACAAGATCATTTTCTTTATTACCTGGCTTTGTCCCTGCAGGGCCACTAACTAGCAAGTAGTATTTGAAGCAATTTGATCTAAAGATATATTTTTCTACTGTAGATGATTTTAGAACATTTCAGTGAAATGATTGTGGACATGGTTTTTAGCTTGAGAAAAAGGAGAGCAAAAATACTCCAATTAGTTTAACTAGAAAGGGAATGTGTCCTAATACATGTTTCTTGAATAAAACCTCATCTCAGTGGTCATGTTTCCAGGTAGCAAGCCTATTTTTTGCCAGTCGAACTTCTTACTGTAGCATTGCCTCACTCTGCTATGCAGTATACTTGCCTTTTAGCATAGAATTTTTCTTATCCCATCTGTATGTCTCAGCTCTTGCAGAATGGAATGCTTCCTCTGTTTTCTCTCAGAAAGGTGAAGAAATGAGGTATAAAGGTACTCCCTACTTCCACGTAATTTATTAAGTTTAAAATGACTACACAAATGAAGACATCAGAATAGCAGTCCCAATGCACTATCTTGTTTTTGAAAAAAATGAAGAAAGTATCCTGAAAATAATTGTTTAAAGGTTTTTTTCCACTGAAAGTCTGCCTTTTCATGGATATGTTTCTTTGTTATGATGGATTTTGCTAATGGAGATGTTAAAACTTAAAAATATTTGTTAAAAAAAAAATATTTTAAATGACCTAGAGGTACCAGAAAATTGTAATTTTTTTATCTTTCTTTTCCCCACTCTGAAAGGAAATGACAAATAACTTCTAATTTACAGTTGACTGAAGTGGCTACATTCTTTGCAACTAAGAAGCACAGAGGAAAAACTGTAAGTGCAACTTGTTCAATATCTGAGAAAATCAGGCTACATGTGTGTGCCAAGGTGATACTGTAATGCATTTATGCATGGATAAAAAAAAATGCTTCATCTACTTTTTGAAAATTCAAAATAAAATGTAAGTTTATACACACTGGGGCATCTCACACAGTTTGCACCAGACAGATGAAATGGGCACTTAAGAAGCAAAAGATGTTCCGGATACCAAGGTGAAAATGGATGAAAGTTCTTAACGTTAATGGATAAAGGAAAAAAAGTAGAAAAATAGATTGTGGTAACTGAAAGCTGAGATTTAGATAAAGATAGCATCATGAATTCATCTAAGGACTTCGAATAAGGTATTTGAACTGTATATGGAATGCAGGAAAAAAGAAACATGGAAGGGAGCACAGCAGAGTGGAATGGAATTGTAATGGAAGGAATAAAGAGTAAATTCTGTGATAACTGAAGAAGGAAAAGTAAAAATATATGCAGAGAACCAGAATGGGATTAAAATAATGGAGAGGTACTTGGGAAGGTTTTTGTTATTATAAAGGATGTTTGGCACTATCTGATAAGCAGATATTTCATGAGGGACAATTACTTTGGAAGACAAATCTGGACTTAAAAAAAAATCCAGACTTGTAAATGTTTCTTATTGTCTCATTTTTGAGAGGAAAAGGTTACAAAATAGCTGATAAATAAGGCTGATTTTGCTTTCAAAAGCCCAGAAATTCAGTGCATGGTTATCTTCCACCATTTTATCTTCTGCCATAACTAGGACATTTGCCACAGTGCATTATGTGAAACACATCCAAAACAACCATACGACCCAAAATGCCACAAACTATTTAGAATATGCTGTGGAATTGACTGGAAATATGTCTCTTTCAAATTATGAAAGTAGAACATATGGACTAGAACGTATGAGACACTGGGCCAAAGTCCATTGAATATCTTGTCCCTTCTGAGATAAAATATTTTCTACTAGAAGAAATACTGAATTTTAGTAATTTCAAGTGGGAAAGCAACCATTGTTAGAAAAAGGCAACGTAGCAGTTTAAGAAGGAAGAAAATGTTTACTTGGCCACAAACACTGACCAAATCCTAAACTTGAGAGTGAAGTCAGGATTTTGCATTAAAAGTAGCCCTCCCCTCATTCTTACATTTCTGTCTGTGGTGAGAAATTCCTTTGCTAAATGTCCCCTTTGGACATACTGATCCCAAACAGTTTAATCTAGACCACACAGTTATATGAAAACTTTGTAAAAACTTATGTGCAGATTGTGTCAAATTTGAAGCTCTGATCTCAGATACCAAGGCAGGAAGCATGGTGTGAAATACACTACCACTGTGAGAACCTCCTTCCCTGCACTGAGCTTAGGCTTTTGATAAAAACACTTTATTCAGAGCGAATATGCCTTTTCTGCTTTCTGATGGACTTTCAACATCCCAAGAACTACAGTCCCTGCCTCATAGGGTCCTCATAGCCAGATATTTTGCTTCTCTAAGTCGCATCATCTCTGCTCTTTCAAAGCACATAGACCCTATTCCTTGTTACACCTTGTGTCCTTACCCTTTGTGCACTCCTTCCAACTTATTACCTTGCATGTTCTTTCTGCTTCAGTCAGTGCTTTTACCTAATACTTCCATTTCTGCAATGTTCAATAGGGATATCAAATCTATTTTTCTCTCATGTTGTCAAAAAAAGGCAATTTGCACTAACTCATAAGACTGAGCTCTCAAAATTGCTAATTGATTTGATTTGATTGCAAACCTGAACAGTGAGAAGACACTCACTGAATTACCTTTTGATGATTCTAGTGAAGTCTTTGTTCCATTTCTAAACTACTGATGGAATGTGCCTGTTAGTACTAGCTAGATGTCTCTTTAACTCTTCATACTTGAAAGATTCATGATGGATCATCAGTATTCTTTTGATTGTGGGGTTGATGCTGCGCATATTTTTGCCATTTTTGTTGCTCTTATTATTAAAGCAAACTTCTGCTACAGGAATGAAATTCTGTGATCAATTTGTCTCTAGAAGAATATCTAATGAATTCAGCTGATGACTGAGAGTATGTGAGCTATAGATGTGTCAAAGGAAGGCAATGCTGTTTGACTCTCCTGATTCATTCAGTGGCAGATGTTAGATTCAAGGAGGAGGGGGATGTTAGAAATAAGCATTTATTTATTCATTCCACAGTCTCCTGCAACAAAAGACTACAGTAGTGACAGTGTTCACCCACATCTAACAGATTAGAAATGCCAATTTATGATTAAAAAAAAAAGCTGATTGTTCTGTTAACATGGAAACCTTTCAGGGCACAACAAAGGAAAAATAATCTACGTTCAGGATCTTACTGGCACAGTATGGCATGTATGATAGCACTTTACCACAAGCTTTATTTATTCCAATATGAAGGTCGAGATGGCAGAGATTTTTCGGAACTGCAAGCCTAGAACTCATACTGGTCCTTTTCAAAGAGCTGACTGGGGGCCAGAATATAAGAATTCTCTATAAATAAAACTAAGGTTTCTTGGCAAAGGAGTGCATTTCATCCTGAATGTAGACATTATTTTTAGATGAATGACTGCCTCATCACTCTAGTCTCTTCCTGGAATAAAAGCTGCCACAGGAGGGTGCCACTAATAAAATTACATCAATGAAAGGTCAGTTATAATTCTCTCACTCTCCTTAGTCCCTGAGGAGCCAGCAAAGGACAGTCACATGGATTTACCATTCAGTATCTCCTTTCCTTTGTATATTTTGGGATATCAAAGTTCCACTTCTACTGTGATACAATAAAATTTATTATCGGGGGGGAGGAGGAAGAGGAGGGAAGTGAGTGGTGGAGAAGGGTACATTTGAAGAAAAGCCTTACCACCACAGTCATTCTTTTTTCTTTCCTAAGATTTTTTTAAGTTTGGCAGAGAGAAAGGCCTTAAAATCTTACAACATAGCATTGCAGGAACCTTTCCTTTTCAGGCCAGTCCTGCCTTCACCATCATCTGATGCTCTGGTAACAGTGCTGGTGATGGCATGGCACCTGAGCTGTGAATGCCCACATGGCCTCCACTGCAGCTCTGAGCCATGGAGAGACAGTGTAATCAACCCTTCTGCTTCCAACAGTTGTGGGAAATCTGTCACTATTGATCTTTTTAGACCATTACACTACCTATAAGCTATGTTATGATAGATAATGACAACAGACTGTGATCTTCTTCTTTGCTCTTCCTTCCCATCTCTTATCTGACTTCTTTCACCAGCTACAAGTGTGTAGTGGTATTCTTTTGGTGTGTAGTGATATCCTTTGGATATGTATCCCCAAAGGATAATCTCCTGAAGAGATGAGAATGTATTCCCAAAGCAACGTCTTCCTGTTTGTATTTAAAATATGTAAAACCTTTTTTTTCTTGGTATTTCAAAATAAGACACTCGATGTCTCTCCATAGGAAAATACCTATCTTTAAATATGTGTGATTTTATTATGGTTTAGGAATTATACCTTCCAGTTCAGTGTTCCCACTGAAACCGCAAACCATGCTGCTACTCACTCGCTTCCTCCCTTTTCTTCTCCCCCTCCCCACAGCAGAGAATTGGAGAGGAGAACTGGAGGCACAAAAGGCAAAGATCACATGTTGAGATAAGAACAATTTACTGGAAGTAGGAATGAGATAAGAAAATGAACAGTAACAGCAGCAATATTAATAATACCATGTACAAAAGAGAGTGTGGAGCTCAACCTGACTGCATCAACACCATCCTGATTGCTTCCTCCAGCTCAGCACCAGCATTACCCATTGCTTCATCTGCCAGGTTTGCTTGACATGAAAGTACTCCTCCTTGGAAGAATCCCTTTACCTGGTCCTTGGCAATGATGTGAGATAGTACAGAAAAATCACTGTGTCCTAGTAGCCATGTCTCCTCCTGTCTACTGCAAAAATATTAACCCTGTCCTGGCCAGAACCAGGACAGATTTCTTACAGAAAATCACTATTTTTAAATCCAGGCAACATCTGTTTATATATCTGATTATTTATTTCCATTGTTCTTGAAAGGTACATACAATGGCTTCTCCTGCTAGCTGTGTAGCTCTATTCTTCAAAAAAATTCTGTTATGTGTCGCTTTATGTATTCTTAATTCCACAGTTTGTTCTCTAGCATTATATATTCATTAAAAAGGTATGTGAAACACACTACCAAAATGTCAAGCCCCTTGCAGCTCTTGATTCACGTCTGCTCAGCATTCAGGAATTAGCTCCAGCAAACCTTCTGTGAACTTTTAATTGCAGCTGACACAAACTTTGTGCTCTCCCTGCCTGTCTGCAAACATCTTGTGTTTGTACAAACATCTCTGCAAACATCTCTGTTCTGTGATGAATTTGAAAGCTGGCACTTATCTTTCTATAGAAAATCAATACTCTTCATTTCTCTGACTGGTTGAAAGGGCTGTCAGTGCCCTGGAGGATCAGTTGGAAACTATTTCATTTGTGTGGCTAAAAAAAAGATAATCTGAGCTCTTTTACAATGGGAAAAATATTAAAAGGCTAATTTATCTCAGTCTTTTCTACATTAATGAGAATGGAGTTTAATTTTTATCTCTCAGTGAAGTCAGTGCAGTATGACAGCAGGGCTACAAATGGTCCATCCCTTAGATCACAATTCTAAACAATGCTACACAATTGCTTTGCAATTATAACCTAAACCATGCATGATCTCAATACACAAGCAACAAAACATCACTGTGTGTGACCATGTGACACACCGCCAAGAGTGTATGAATGCAAAATATCACGGTTTTATCCCTTAGCATGGCTTTCTCTTTTCAACATCATTGTATCCCATCACCTACATCCAACTTTCATCAGGAAAATATATCTGATTTTTACTTGTTTGCTACGTTCTTGCCGTCCAGCTCTGGTCTATACAGACCTCTTTGCTATAGCATCACTGCATAGCAGAAACTCAAAATGTTTGTCTCAGCCTCAGCTATGAAATTGTACCATCCAAATCCATCTTCAAACTTTCCACTGGTACAAGACCTGTTATATATAAAGTATTTATGTTAGTGAATGGCTTCATGTATCCCCAAGCATTTAACTCACCCCACTCATGACTTCAAGAACTGTATAACTGCCACACACTTGCAGACATGACTCCTCAGAGCTTTGACTTACAATCTGTGGAGCTGGATAGGTTACTGGATTCAAATGTCAGTTCATCTTTCTGATACTGCTTAGCCACTACATATGACAGGCTGACTGTGGTCTTGAATCTCCATCAAGTTCATTTCATGTTGGTACACCAGTCTATGATGAGAGGACCTTATTTTCTTTTGTCTTCAGAAAGAACAGAGCAGAAAGCTAAAGGAGTAGGGAAGGGTAACACTTTAAACTGACACTGCACGAACCTATGAAGGCAGTGACTCAGTCTTCAGTCTCAAACTTTATCTAGAGACTTTGTTAGTAGGGTTACATCCTGTCAACCTCTACCACCTCAGATCCTGCTTCTTCCTTCACATTTCTCCTCTTTACAATATATATTTCTGTTCTTTCACCATCTACAATCCTCTTGATCATTTTTCCATTTAAGTTTTGGTGCTGCCTGTGACTTGAGTGGGCTTCTGAGCACATGCACAGACATGTCTGTGATTTGATAATGAAAGCTAATCTTTAGTGGTTCCGCATTTACAAACATATGCATGCCTATTTCATACTGAATTTACTACAAGGGGAACATGTGTAATTTTTCTTCAATGAAATTGACTGGAGGTTTCACCACTGAGTTCAGTGAACCATAGTTTTACCCTTAACTTCCACATATAATTTCACTCAGAAATAAAAAGAGAACATTTATTAATGTGGTCTTTCTAGCCCCTTATCTACAGCCACTAAGTCTGTTTCCTAAATCTATTTCAACCATCTGCCTAACATGGGTACAATCATACCTATCCAGCTACCTAACATAGATACCTAAAATAGATACTTTCTCCAAGGGCATTAATGATCAAAGTCTTAATGACTCATCTCTGATACTGTTTTCTAACCAATACTAACTGCCCTTAAAAGAACTGGCTAAGTAAGTAAGGTCCTGTACATCAAATGCTAGCTTTTCTGACTGAAGCACAGTGATTTTTGAATAACACAGTATCTTAAGGAATGAACAAGACATCTGTGAGAATGTCTATTTACTTGAAATTAAGAAACCACAGAGACTTATGAGGCACACATAGAACTTGTCATAGAATATAAACATCCCTGAGTTAAGCAGCCACTCAAAAAGTATAAATGAAGGGTTTAATTAGCCTCTGCTATGAGAAAGCAGATTATTAGAAATAGCTGTTCAAGAATGCTATCCCAGGCAAAAAAGTAGCAGCTGGGTTTCCAGAAGTGACTTCTGTGTTACACATTAAGGAAATCTTTGGCAACAGAGACAGCCAGTCATTGAAAACAGAAAACAAATCAAGGAAAGCAAAGCTTCTTCATATTTAACACATGGTCTCCATGATAAAAAGAGTAGCAGATAGTGCAGTAGACAACATTATGGCCTTTTAGAAAAGATGTGGTCTCTATGTAGAGAAGAAGGTCAGAGCTATATATACAACTGCTTGTCATGCATCATGATACTATAAATTCCTGAGTTACAATGAATTAGCAGAGATTATAGCTGGGAAGATGCCTGCTCTTTCAGAAGTGGCTTGTGTGGATCCTAGCTGTGTCTGGTACTCAAGCCTCTTGTGCCATAATAAGCTCTCTTGCTGTGCAGTTACTGTCTTTCAGCACAGTAGCATTCCGTTTCCCTTCCACCTCCGTGATTTCTTGAATAGTTCAAAATACTGATAACCTGAAGCACTTGCATGTTGGTTGAAAGGAAATTAGGACCATGGGAAAAGAGAATGTACACAAACCTCCTCTAATGGAGGAATGGTAATGGAAGAACCTATGGCTCTCCAAGCTGGAAGAGAAATAGAGCACCTTATGTCCTTGTAATCAGGAGACAAGAAGAGAAAACAGACCAAAACTTGTTTTTGTGAAGCAAGTGTCCAGCTCTTCTTTGAGCAGCTATGTAGAGTGACCTCTAACAAATAAAATGCTGTAAAATAATATATAGAACTGCTCCTGTAATAAAAATAGTCTTCGAAAAGGTAAATAATTTCCCACCTCACAACAATAATGAGTCGGCCTCTTTTGTAGTTTCTCAAATGCAGTGGGAATACAGAAACTGAATGCCTAATTACGTAGCTTCCCTTCCTATGAATCTACTTTTTGTTAATATGCAAACAGAAATTTAAATATGTCTAAGGATCAGCAGACCCAGCTGAAGTAAAAATCTCTCTGTAGTGAAGACCACTCCTTTGAAAAGGTCTTCCTACACATAAAGCATTTAGAGTGAAATCCAAGCCTTGGCAAGTCTCCTATTGGTCTCATTTATTTCAGATGCATATACTAATAAAAAAACCCCCACTTTTCAATGTGGATGGAAGAGAATTGGAAATTTAATGAAAGTCTTACATACTCTTGCTACAAGATTCTCCTTTTGTATTTCACGTTTTAGACTGAAAACACCTATGCCACTTTATGGTACTTTCTTCAAAGCTATCTTCTATATTGGAAAGAATCTTCCTGCAGACATTTTAAATTCTAACCTGATTAACTTGGTCTTTTTGATTTAATTTCTGATTGCCTACAGGTACCTGACCCATTCCAATTAACTACTATGGATGATAAAAATAATCATTTTATTAGCTAGCAGCCACAGCTGCCATGGTACCCTCATTTAATACACTACGAGAAAGTAATGCAGAAATTCAAAACCTTAGAGAAGCTTTAAACATATACAAATTATCAGAAATATGAGATTAATTTCCAGCCCTACAAAATCTCTTTTATATCTAATTTGTATAATGCCTGAGTACTAGGATGTCCTAGAGGAGAAAAGAATTTGGAAAGATATGCTATTGTATTTCAGTTATTAGCAAAAAAGACTAGAACAAAAAACCCCTACAGCTAAAAGTAGAAAGTCAGACAAGTGTACTGAAAGTCCCTGTGTAACTTCTTCTATTATTAAAAAACTTGAAAGTCAAAAGTCCCATTCATATGTGATACTTCTACAAAACACTTTTTTAATTCATAACTAAATTTGTCCGTCATTAAAGTTTAGTTATTTACATATTTCCATTGAATTTGGGGAATGGTTTGGAAAAGGAGGTAGGCATATTCTCTCCTTCAGACAGGGGAAATATGCAGGTCTATATGCATCATGTTGCCCACTCAGATAGTGAACATGACTCTATTTTAAGATCAGCTAAAAAAGGAATTGGACTATGGTAAAATTTGGAAATGTCATTGCCTTTTTGTTGTAGCTGTTATCTTTGGAATGAGTCAGTTCTGAAGGTTTTCATTTACAATTGAAATTGTGAGCGAAAAGGTGAAAAAAGTTTTGAAAAGCATCAAACATTTTGGATACTAAGAGAAATCATTTTAGTTCGAACACACAAAATTTAAAAAAACATTTTCACCAACTGGAAATATCAACTATTCTCAAAGCCTTTTGTGCAGCAGAAAAAAAAAGGATGAGTTAAAAAGTCAGGGTAATGCACCTGGACTGAGAGATAGTGTCTGTTAAAGAGCTCTCTCAGTGCTACTGGAGAATTGCTGCCTGTTCACTGCAAGTACCTCCCTGTCTAAAAATACAGAGTCATAAAGGAGATGCTTTTCAAAGCTCTTAAGCTATTCAGTTATTCCATATATCTCTAAGTTGAAAGTGTTTCCTTTGTTTTGTGGGAAGTATAAGCCTGTGTATTAAGCAAGCTATCAGCTCTGCTTTAACTTAATTTTCCTTTTCTAATCATAATATCAGTAAGACAACAAGCATCCCTCAAAAGAGAAGGGACCAAACCCATTATCTTCTGAGGAAAACTGCTTGACATTTGTGACATTTAAATCCCATTCTTAAATGTAGTCAAGGGACGTGGTGAGACATGATGGCTCTCAGTTAAGCAACATAGCATATCACAGAAATGTCTGTAAGGGACAGTCCAGAGATGCTCTGTATCTCACACAATGTGTCTTAAAATGCTGATGGTCACTGTTTGCACTGGTGAAAAATTATGAACTTTTCCCTTTTTCTTTCTTTTTAATCATTAATAGCACAGTAACCTAAGGGTGGTCCTCTTTTGCACAGACTAAGAACAACGTCATTTTCCACTTTTCACAGATCTTCTCAAGGAACCTGTAATGAAATAAATCAGAATTTAGATATGTATCTGTAGTTTTTGGGCTGCAGTTGCCACAGCCTTACTTCACGCTAACAGTGCAATATTTAAAATTAATTTATTTTTAGTAGTTTTCTGCAGTCTAATCTTCTTAAGCCATGTGACTACAATAGGGTCTGTGGCAGATGTGTTAGAGCAGTGAATTCTGACTTGTGTGCAAAGAGACAGTGAAGGAGGAAGGTCTGTGATTAAGGTCTGGAAGTTTTTACACTGGTGATGTAATTTTGAAAATAGTACATGGAAATATTCAAATGTCTGGGCCAAGAACACAGGCTATGACTGCTGGACCACCTTAGAAAAATACCTGGTTTTGACGGGCTTAAAAGCTTAGTAGATTGCTGTCAATTCTAAGAAGAAATACCAGAGTTTCATGTAGATGCTTTTCCCATACACAATCATAGATTTAATTAGGTTGCATTTAATTACACTGATATACTTTTGATGCATGTCTTCTCTTCACCTTTAAACAAAAGCAATCCTCTCTGTGCTCCTTCCTGGTTCCCTTTCCCTCCAGTTTCCAGAAATGCAAAGGGACCATGTCGAGACAATGAAACTTCTGTCACACCTCAGGGACTGAGCCAGCTCTGCTTTGTGGCACAGGACTGAGTGAAGCACCACTTTGGGAGGCTCCCTGGACATCCCTGAGGTTTCCTTCCAAGCCTAGGCTAAGGAGAGAGCTTTGGAGCAGGAGCACTGACATATTTCTGACCATGGTTTGATCATCTTCATTCTTTAAACCCATTTACTTGACATTCCTGGAAAATACACCTGTATTTAGAAAACTCTTGCTCTCCAAGCTGAACTCATCTGATTCTAAAGAAAAAAGAATGACATTAAAGTCATTTATTCTAGGATTTATAATATATATAATATTTATCATATTAAATGTTGTCAATAGTAATTATTTTGTTTTGGTAACAGTTTCCTGCCTTTCTCTGTGTTAACATTCATTCTCCAGTCTCAAGACTATCAAACCATCAAGTTTCAATATGCGTTATACCTCTTCTATAGTGTTTATTTTTTTTCTGGCAGCTTTCTAAATTTTCTATTTAATAAATTAATTAATTTCTATTTAATAAATGCCTATGAACCTTATTGCAGAGCTATTTAGATCACAGAATCACATGCTAAGTTGGAAGAACCCAAAGGATTGAGTCCAAGTTCTGTCCCTGCACAGGACCATTTCCAAGAGTCACACCATGTGCCTGACAGTATTGTTCAAATGCTTCTTGAACTCTATCAGGCTTCATGCTGTGACCACTTCCCTAGAGAGCCTGCTCCAGTGCCCAACCACCCTCTGGATGAAACAACTCTTTCTAATATCCAACCTACACCTGCCCTGACCCCACTTTAGGCCATGCCCTCAGGTCCTGTCATTGGTCACCACAGAGAAAAGATCAGTACTTGCCCCCTCTTCCTCTCACGAGGAAATTGTAAACCACAATGAGGTCTTCCTTCAGTTTCTTCTTCTCCAGGCTGAATAGACAAAGTGACCTCAGCTGCTCCTCATACAACTTCCCCGCAAGGCCCTTCACCATCTTCATGGCCCTCCTTTGAATGCTCTCTAACAGCTTAATATCTTTCTTATATTGCAGCGCCCTAAACTGCCACAATATCCAAGGTGAGGCAATCCCTCCCTCGACTGGCTAGTAATGCTTTGCCTGATGCCCTCAGGACATGGTTGGCCCTCTTGGCTGCCAGGGCACTGCTGACTCATATTCAACTTGCCATTGACCAGGACCCTCATGTCCATCCACGGCACTGCTTTCCAGCATCTCGTTCCCCAGTCCATACATACATCTGGTGTTGCCACATTCCAAGTGTAGAATCTAGCACTTTCTCTTGTTGAACTTCATGTGGTTGGTGATTGCTCAGTCCTCTAATTTGCTGAGGTCTCTCTTCAGGGCCTCCCTGCCTTCAAGGGAGCCAACAATATCTCCCAGTTCTGTGTTCAAGTCATTTATGAAGATGTTGAAGGACTCTATGGAACCCCACTAGGGACAGGTCCCCAGTCTGATGTTACTCCATTCACTGTTACCCTCTGTACTCAACCTGTCAGCCAATTGCTCACACACCACATGATGAGTTTATTCAGCTGCGTGCTTGACATTTTGCCCAGAAGGATCCATAAGAGACAGTATTGAAAGCTTTACTGAAATCCAAAAAGATTACATCTTGATCAATTTCCCTTGATCAGCTAGGTGGATTACTTTATCATGAAAGGAAATCAGGTTTGATAAGCAGGACTTTCTTCTCATGAAGCTGTGCTTTGACCAATGACTCTGTTGTCTTTCAATACCTTCCAGAATAATCATTTCCATAACTTTATCAAGCACTGAAGAGAGACTGACAGGCCTGTAGCTTCTGGGGTCCTCTTTCTTGAAAACTGGGACAACATTTGCCAGCTTCCAGTCAACTGGGACCTTTCTGGATTCCCCAAAACACACAAAAATCATTGAGAGAAGTTTTGCAATAACATCAGCTAGCTCTTTGAGGATTCTGGGATGAATCCCATTAGGCCGTATAGATTTGTAGATGGATGCTTTTACAGCCATTTCATTGCTCATTGTGCTTTCTTAGCATACGCATGCTTTATTTGGTATTTTGTTAACATTTAGAAGCATCTTCCCGAAGAAAAACAGTTATTTTTCTGTCATTATAAATGTATAGTCCAGATTGCTGTTCTTTCTATTGTTTGGGTTGTCATTTCAGCAATACTGGGTTAAGTTCCAGTGGCAGTTAATATTTACATCTTTAATATAGGGAGATGCAGTTAAAAAAATCTATGGCACGATATCGCATGAATTTTCTGTAAAGACACTTCAGATTTCTGTGAAGAAATAGTGGAATTAATGAGCTACTAATATTTACTGTTTCTAAGACATGTCTTTAAAGTCCTTTCTATGCCATGGATCAGTACTTTAGAGTAACAAGAAAAAAGGAGAAAAGTATTTTGATGATGAGACCAAAAATCAGTTGTTTCTGTCAGACTTGATCTTATCAGCAAGACCAATTAAGATGCTCCAAAATGTTGACAGAACAGAAACCAAAATAAAACATTAATTAAGTAGAATTTGAAATGAAAGGATGACAAAGTCATTACTGATTACCATATTAAAGTGGAGGAAAGACCTTTATGTTTAGCTTCCTTTAGTTTGAGCTTTCATTCATAGATACACTTTTTAGGGGTAGCTCAGCTGCTATTTAGCTTTTAGTCAGTAAATAAGATGGTTACATCTCCGTTGTATCAAAAAGGAAAAAACAAAACAAACAAAAAAACCCAACCCCAAACAAACAGAAAAACTGCCCACCTAACAAAATAACCCTGAATTAGCTTTAGAATTTAGTCTGGGTTTGTAGCGATATAGAAGGAAATGACATTCAGTTTGTAGATTATAGCACCTATTGCAGGCATCTTTAAGTAGACTTTCAGACATACACTGAACAAGTGAGAGGGCTGTCATTACACTGGGGAAATTACATTATATTGAGAGCTTAGAGAAGAGTGCAATCATAAAATTTAGGTGTCACAATCTTTCAGATAAATTCTAGCCATGCTATTTACCTAGGTTATTGATCTTGAAGCTGAACAATTATTGTTTGAGACAATTATGCAAAAAGTACTTGGTTCATTTAAGGAAAGGTAAATAAAATATTGCATGAGATCCTTGTGTTGATCTCTCTGAGCCTGAATTTAGTAATTTCTGGCTGCCATAAGATTTGCCTAGTTCAGTTTGTTCTGTGTCTAAGAAAAGAGAAAAGCAATTGACAAAAGGCTTATGCATTGATGCAAGGACTGGCTTTCACACTATATATCGGGCTTTCAGACTACAGCTATCAAAAGATGATAGATATTAGCATCCATCTAGAATAATGAGCTGAATGTATTTGGGACCATTCTCCATACTATTAAACTCTTAGCTTCTAACAAGAACAGCCTTGTAACTGCCTAATGAGCGTAGTATTTAACCCATGCTAGCCCCTGAACAGCACTCAGGAGGTGTTTGGAACAGTGCTAGCTGAGTTGGGCCAAATCACCACAGAATATATTCTAACAATTTAGCTTTACAAACCAATTGCTTCAGGGCATGGGTATATATCTGTAATTTTCAGTTTATTACTATAGATACAGCTTCTATGTTTCTCTAGCAACATATTTATAGCAATGTATAAAATCATGAGTTTTCCTATGCTATGGCTGAAGACATGTATTAGGATGCAATAAAAGTGGCACACCAATAGATATTTCAGATACTTTAAAGAAAAAGAGCAAGTTTGAGACTGTATTAAGATGTACAAAATTAAATATTGTAGAATAATGCTTCAGATGAGGATCAAAGCTACAGAGAGACCAGGGAACAGAGTTTTGAAGGAAAGATCTTGGAAAATATCCAATGTTCAGTTACTTCAGCAAAGTCAGGATAGCACTGCTGTGACACAGGTCTCTCCAAAGTACCAAGCTGATAGAATAGAGAGAACATGCTTAATATGTGCATAAGTTTGAACTGAATTTTCCTTTTAAGGTATCTAGTACTTTCAGGAATTTAATTTATAAACTTTCTGACATTTGAGTTTTTTATCCTCATATATCTCGTCATTTGATTGATTAGGATTATCTTTTTAAAAGGCTTTTAATACTTTATTTTTCAAGTTATACTTAGTTGGAAGGATAACATACTTAGTAATGTCTATTTCTGTTCTCCTGAAGCAATTAAAACTTGCTGCACTTTCAGTTTGTGTGCTGAGTAGATATCTGCCAACATTCCTTACCCAGATTTTCTTTTCCTCTCCTGCATATTTTAAGTCTATATTTGCACTTCTTCAGGAATTTGAGCAAGGTCTGAATGCTAGGGGGAGAGAATGTCTGTCACAAAATCAGGGTTGAAGTTGGAAGGGATCTCTGTAAGGGTCACCTAAAGCCAGTTGCCCATGACCATGTCTAGATGGCTTTTAAATATTTCCAATGTAAAAGAATCCACTGTCTCCCAGGGCAACTTGTGTCCATTCTCTGTCATCCTCACAATAAAAATGTGTTTCCTGATGTTCGGGGGTTGGAGTTGGGCCTGGTTTTGTTTAATATCATTATCGATGACCTTGATGATGGGATTGAGTCCTTCATTAATAAATTTGCAGATGACACCAAGCTCGGAGCAGGTGTTGATCTGTTGGAGGGTAGGAGGGCCCAGCAGAGGGATCTGGACAGACTGAAGAGATGGGCAGATTCCAATGGGGTGAGATTCAACAAGTCCAAGTGCTGGATCTTACACCTTGCTCACAACAACCCCATGCAGAGCTATAAGCTGGGGTTGGAGTGGCTGGAGAGTGGGCAGACAGAGAGAGACTTGGGAGTGCTGGTGGATGGGAGACTTGACATGAGGCAGCAGCGTGCCCAGGCGGCCAAGAAGGCCAATGGCATCCTGGCCTGCATCAGGAATGGTGTGGCCAGCAGGACCAGGGAAGTTATCCTTCTCCTGTGCTCGGCACTGCTTAGACCACACCTTGAGTGCTGTGTCCAGTTCTGAGCCCCTCAGTACAGGTAAGATGTTGAGTTACCGGAACGTGTCCAGAGAAGGGTAATGAGGATGGTGAAAGGGCTGGAGCACAAGCCCTATGAGGAGTGGCTGAGGGAGCTGAGGTTGTTCAGCCCAAAGAAGAGGAGACTCAGGGGTGACCTTATTGCTATCTATAACTACCTGAGAGGAGGTTGTAGTCAGGTGGGGATTGGTCTCCTCTCTCAGGCAACTGGTGACAGAACAAGAGGACACAGTCTCAAGCTCCATCAGAGGAGGTTTAGACTTGATATTAGGAAGAAATTTTTCACTGAAAGGGTGAGCACCATGGGAATGGGCTGCCCAGGGAGGTGGTGGAGTCACCAAACCTGGAGGTGTCCAAGAGTAGGCTGGATGAGGCACTCGGTGCCATGGTTTAGATGATGGGTTGCTGTTAGATTATAGGATGGACTTGATGATCTCTAAGGTCTCTTCCAACATTGCTGATACTGTGATACTCTGACGCTGTGATACTGTGAACTTCCTGCATTTCATTTTGTGTCTATTGTTTCTGATCCTATCACTGGGCACCAATGGAAAGAGTGAGGTTGCATCCTCTTTGCATCTGCCCTTCGTTTTTTTATATATATTGATAAGGTCTCCCCCAAGTCGTCCCTTTTCCAGGCTGAACATTCTCAGCTCTCAGCCTTTCATCATATGTGAGGTGCTCCAGTCCCCTAATAACCCTTGTGGACCTTCGTTGAACTCTACAGTATGTCCATGTCCGTCTCATACTGAGAAGCCCAGAACAGGACCAAGATGCCTTTCAGGAACAGGACTTTCAAGATGGCCTCACTGCACTGAATAAAGAGGAAGGATTCCCTCCCTTGATAATATTATCTAATACAGGCGCGGAAATCATTTGCCTTCTTTGCCACAAGGGTATATGGCTGACTTACATTCAACCTGGTGCCCACTAGAACTCCCATGTCATTTTCTGCCAAGCTACTCCTCCCAGTTTGGTATTGGAAAAGTTGCACTCTGGCCTATCATCCAGATAATTAGTGAAGAATGTTAAAAAGGACTGGATACAATATTGATTCTTACGGTACACCACTAGTCAGTGGCTTCCAACTGGACTTTATACCAATGTTCACCACCTTATGGGGCCAGTCATTCTGGCATTTTTCAATCCACTTTGCTCATCTATTTGTGACTTCACCACGTTGAAGCCAGACCAATTACTTCTGATGACTTTTTTATTCTTAATGTGCCTGGAAATAGTTTCCGAATTATCTTCCCAGTGATCAAGGTGAGGCTAACTAGACTGTAGTTCCTCAGGTCCCATCTCTTACCTTTCTGGAAATGTTCTGAACATTTGCTTTCCTACAGTCTTCAGGTACTTCTCTCAGCCACCATGATCAGTGCCCAGTTTCTTAAGTATTCCCTGATCTGGTTCTCTTCCACCAAGAGACCAATTTTAAACTTTCCTCCTGGGATTCCAGTCTTGGTAGTGAAGACTGAGACAAAGAAGGTATTCAGTACTTCCATTTTTCCATGTCCTGAGTCCCGTGTAACCAGGCTCCCAATTCATTTAGCAATAAGACTACATTTCCCCTAGTTTTCCTTTTTAGTTCTGCATTTTTCAGGTTTCTTAATTCCAAATGGAGAAGGCTTCACCCATAGGATGCTGTGCCCTATCATAAATCTCATCTTAGGAAAGGGTTAGCATGACGGAATATAGCTTCAGATGCTAAAGTGCTGGCTATAGCACAGCCCTGTTTCTTGCTTTGTGACTGCAAGTTCTAGATCCTGCTGTATCAGGGTCAGGACAGACTGCAGTGTTGGAAATCTTCACATGTTCTGCAGTCTGGCAATCTTTACATGTTCTGCCAGGGCAAACTAACAGACCTGTGGACGTTGTGGGAGTTCTCAGTGGTAAATGACCTCATCTCAATGTGCACAGGTCCTGGTCTGACCCTTTTGATAACACTCTACTCTTGAGACTCAGCACCATGGATTGTATCAAGGTTTGTGGAGGATCAGCCCAGCAGGCTTTCTGGGTGGCAGAAACTATAGGGACAGCACTTCACTGAGGCCAAACGGGACAAACAATTGGGAGGGATTACCCACAACCTATAGTTTGTCTTGGATAACTCCTGTAGTACGAAGACAGCAGTTGATGAGCAGCACAGGCTTGAAAAGAAAGCAGCAGAAGAGCTGAAAATACAATGTTTCAAAGCTTTTGCTTTCGTGATTTCCACAATCTGGTTTTGACCAGAATTTATTTTATTTATGTCCGTGACAAAAAAAAAAAAAAAAAAAAACAAAAAAAAGATATCACTATTATGGTAGTAATTGTCAGTGTTGTATGTTGGTGCCTCGGTGTGTTTGTTTGTTTGCTTGTTTGTTTGTTCATTTTTCCAGTGAGCTTGGTTTGTAGCTAGAGAAATAGCAGTCTTGGTTAAAACCCTTAACAATTATTTAGTGTGTTCAGTGTGACATTGATTGCTAATAACCTGAAAACGGAAATTTCTGTGGAATCCAGGTCCTCAGGTGGTAAAAACTGTACGCACAACACTGAGTTCATTGGATATGACAGTTTACATTGGCTAAGAATATCCCTGATACACACGTTGTTAATGTATATGGCATCACTTGCAAAAATCATTTGCTACAGCAGGTGTTATTTTTCACATAATGTATAACACAGTATTCTTTTTAAAGTAATGAAAAAATTAAACTCCTTGAAGTTGAATGGAATATTAGGAGGAAAAAAATTCTTAATAGCTTTGTTAACTCAAGCTGTGGTTCCAATTCCAAGTCTGCCTTTAGCTAGCTCAAGGACATTACAGATGTTGTCTTAATTTCTGGTAGTTCAGCACATCTTTGAGTTTTAGCTTGAAGACAAATGCTGTTTGCTAAACTTATTTTAGAGGTAGGAATACAGATGACGCACTTGCTATATGTAGATTTGTGTTTTCTTCATAAAAAAAATGCTTGTCTGCAAGAAATGCTATACATCTACACTGCAAATACTCTTGGACTTGTGACAAATATTTTGATTTTTACTTAAAATGCACATTCAAATCATGGCTTGCTGCCTTAACATATTAAGAATTAAATTTTTGTGACATAGCACTCCACTAACCTTGCTCTGAAACATCATGTGCTCATTTTCATGTTCTTCACAAAAATCTGTCAAAATAGAAATTTCAGCCATGTTGCAGAAAACCATTATTCAACCTAGAACAAGCACATACAAACACCTGCTCTTCCACATATGAAAAGCCTCAAAGGGAAGAAAAAAGGCTCTCATGTGAATCCAAGGATTACTCAGCAATGCCTGCTGGTGTCTTGAGCAAACACATTAGTCTCTTGCTTAAAAAAATATGCAGGTCACGTTCTCTGGGCCAACAAGCATAGACAAGACTGTTGAATTGCCATCTGTGTTTAATCTGTCACAGAAGAGCAAACAAGGGTGTTCCAGAGTTTCAAAGGAAATGCTGACTGGTAGGAACATGTGCTGCATAAGAAAGCCTTCCAGTCACAGGCTTGTTTCACTTGTGCCTTCTGTTTGATTGCTTTCTTAATTAATTATTTGGCCAAGATAGCTATCTTAATCAGAATAGACATATATTTAAATGATTAATTACTAAAAAAGAAGGGAAAAAATCTCCTTGAAAATTTCTTCTTTTAGTATATTGCAGCCCTTGTGTAATTTCTGGACATGTCTGTTCTAATTAGCCATCTTCTTGTTAAGAACTCCTGTTTTTCTAAAACATGATTCTCTGAAAGTACATGCTTAGGGATGTAAAAATGCACAAGAAGTTCTTTCAAGTTACTTTAATATATTAGCTGAGAGGTTTTTTAGAGACAATTCACACTTAGCCATGTTTTCAGGAGAAATCTTCTGCCAAAACCGTTAGTTTGCCAGTGGGTTTTTTTTAGTCCTCTTTTCTACAGTAGAGATATTTATGTGGATTAAATGTAGACTTTACCTTGCCAAAATCCATCTCTTCTCTGAAACTCTCCTACATATATACTAATTCATGCAGGTCTCTCTAATTGCTATCACTAAAATAAGAACGTAATTTCACAAACCGTGTATTATGACTCAGCTACTGCAGCAACTAGAAAAACATCAAATTACTTTCCCTCTAGAGGCAAGACATCGTTTTGATATTTAGGCAAGACGGCAGAAAAGGTTGGTGAAAATAAGATCAAGACAAACCTCCCAGCATTTTAAATAACATGGATGACATGTATATCTTGTATGAAGTGATACAGTTCCACTTACATAAATTATGTCCTTATTAATACAGGATGAAATTTAAGCTTGATGTGTTTTGGGTTATTGTAATTTATCTAACAAACTACTTAGGCACCTGCTATCATGGGCTGGATGCTGGAGGCAGGGAGAGAAGATCTTCCCACAGAATCACTGAAAGAGTGGAATAATTTTTTTGCACTTTGCATTATGCTGCAAATCTACAGCAAGCTGGACCACTTTCTAGCCTTTAAAAAGTGTGCATAAGCTCGATTACCTACAAAATAAGCAAAATTATGATGAGAAAGACTTCTGAGGAGAACAGTTCAATTTTTTTACCCTGCCAGTGCATGAGGTCCTCATGAGTCTTCTGTGATCTCTGACATTTTCTGGCCAAGCATTCCCTTTTTCTGAAAGTTACTGTTATATGTTGATATGCATCTGCCTCCTCAGATGATTGATTATAAGCAGGTTTTCTTCTATATTCTAGAGCAAAGACATCCCTGGCTTTATTTTGCTGAGACTAAAAGGGAGAAGATTCAACCCTAGAATAGAAAACTTTTTTTTTTTTTTTTTGGTGTCAAACATTGCCAAATTCAGTAGCATATTGCACCAGCTAAAGGCACCTCTATAAACAAATATCTTATTTTTTAGGCTGTGGACATAAATTAATCACTGTACTTCATGAATTCAGGATGGTTTTGTGGTCTCAAGCTCTATTCTATAGAGGCAATGACATTAAAAAAATCACTCTTATCCAGAAAACATGGCAGTGAAATACAATGGTCATTTTGAGCAGTCTTTTGGGGAGTATGATATGATTTAACTTGATCCTGCTCTTACCATATATAGATAATTCAGTTTCCCCAAACTCATGTAAACAGAAATAAAAAATTATTTGGAAACAAAACAGCAACATGTTCTGTTTTGCTTTTAGCAGAATCTTACCTCTGTCGCCATTGTTATTTTCTAAACAACGACAGCTTATCATTGTGACCCTGAACTATTCTTTAATTTTGACAAACTGTGTCTTCAAGCAGGAAAATGCTCTGTTGAACTCTGACTAGCTCTGCATACTAGAGCTGAGCAGATGGAAAGCTACTTGTACTACTCCCACCAGCAGTGAGATTCAGGGCGTCGATGCTTTTCACTTCCCAGGAATTTTTACTGGCTTCATTTTTAATCCTCCCACTCTCAACTCTCAATCCTCTTTGGAGCTGAAACCAGCCTTTTCTCCTGTTTTACAGTTCTTGCTTCTCAGTAACAGTTAAAAATACTCCCCACCTGGAATAAGAGCTAGGACGGTCCCAGGATAAACAGACACTTGTATATTTTTTGCAGTGTGTGCCCACTAACTAAACAGTTTATGAATGGATTAAACATATTGACATATCTAGTAATATCAAGTGAAAGAGTACTATTTTATCTGTAAAAAAAATCAAAGTTTATAGTAGTTTGGCAACTCACATAGCCATTCAGCATGCCCAGACTGGAGTGGAGATTGAAATTCAGCTTTTATACAGCGGAAGGCAGATTATTCATGCTTGCTTGAAGTATTTTGTCTCTTAAGTATTAAGGCTATTATACTATTTAATGACTGTCCCTTCCATGCCCAAATAACGTAGTGTCTTAGTGCCCACGTGACATTTTTTAGGGAAATCGAAAAGATATTTTGAGCTGTGATCTGTTCTTTTCAAGCTGCAGTTACTTGGTGCTAAAAACTGCTGAACAGAGAAGGACTTCAGTGCAAGAAATGAAAGCTTGGACCTGACGATAAGCTACAATCACAAATAAAACCTTTTTCTGCAAAGGGTCTGCCATTTTCGTCATGAGAAATACTCGTTACACTGACAATGTTCAAATGCCCCTGATCCCGTTTTGCAGCTTCCTGAATGCGCTGGAATCGCGCCGCTGCTGGAAAGGACTCGCGGCCCGGCTGTCAGGGGGAGGCAGGCGCGGTGGTGCTGCTGGAGCCGGCAGAAGGAGCGGGAGCAACTTCCCTCCCAGCATCACCACCGCCTCCACCTCTCTGCGTTCCTGTGCGCGCAGCGCCGCATGCCGGGAGCAGCCCCACCTCACCAGCCCTCTGCCCAGGAACTGGGAGAAACTTTCAGAAATGCAAGAGCAAAATGTAGAGGCTGAAAATTATCCATATACTGAAGGAAAACAAAAACAAAACAAAACAGAAAAAAAACATACAACAAAAAAAACCCCAAACCAAACAAAAACGGGTAACACAACACCACAACAACCTGTCCTCTAAACATGTCATATTTAATTTGGTTAATGCCCTCTCCCTTATTGTGTCATCATGCTGACTCCATAATTACTTAGGAGTTTTCTTCCAAATTTTTCACATTCAAAAGGATTTTCAAGGGTAAGTAGATAATTTAAGACAGTTTTGAAGAAACAGTACAGTGTGGGATCTCAAATTTGTCATAGCTGAGTATCACAACCTGTCCAGTCCTCTGAAAACATCATGGCTTATGGCTCTGGACAGCTCGTTCTTACCTAGATGACAAAAATTTTCCGTGGGCATCTGAAGTAGTGGACAGGTGAATACTGTATCCTGGTAACATCTCCATAATACATCTGTTAGTCTGCCAAAATGTTACCCTAATTTGAGCTCCATAATGCCTCAGAAATGACCTTTTGCTTGTGAGGATAAAGCTACCCGTGCTAAGAGCTAAGCTTGGTGTGACTTAAAGAATTTATCTTGCCCTTTCAGGGCAGAAGATCCTTTTTGTTTTCTTTTCTTAAAGCCCTGTAAGGGACAACCTGATGTTGTGGGATGATTCCCATCTCAGGTTTAGGTATGTAAATTCTGGCATAGACCAAAGTTGTTTATTCTGTCTGGTATCCTGTTGTGTTTTTAGAATATATTTTTATTCAGCTGTAATTTCATGGGGGAACAATTACTTCATACGTGTGCAGTTTTTGTTGGTAGTTCACTAGTTTATAATTTTAAGCACTGCCTATTTTCAGTGGTAATTATTATTATAGTACCCTGTCTTCAGGTGTTTGTGACTGTTTGAGCATGGGACTGAAATTTTCCGTTGGATATATTCCATTTTAACTTTCAACTTGTAACCAAATTTATTTTAGTTGTTTTTGACAATAAAACTATGAAAAGGTCATGTCCCTGTTAAAAATCCTTGTATTCGCTTTTTTCCACCTCCTGTACTTCCTCTAAAGAGCAGGAACTCAATGTTGAACTGAAGAATGGCTTTTATTTTAGGACACACCTCTTTTGTTTTGAATGAAAAAAATCACTAATGTTTCTTTCTTTTATGAATCTTTAAAGAAAGCACAGTTTAGTTATGACTACAGGAGTCTTGCAAAGGTTTTACAGTTTGACTGACGATCCCCTTGCTCTGAGTACACAAGTGCTATCCATGTGGTCACATATATTATCCCATATTCCAGTGCAGGGTTGAAAGGAGTTCTGCCAGGCCTCTTAGTGTATGAGAATCATAAACAGTAGACAGCAGGTTTAGAAGTGCATATATATATGTATATATATTTATTTTGAGAGCTGAATGTCAACAGGTTCCCTGCTCTTAATAGCTGATGATTTTACAGGTCAGACATTTTCCTTCTGCTGTCACTCTGGTTTATGTTTCATGGTAGATATCGTCTTGTCCTCTGCAGTCTTGATGGGCAGGCTGTGTGCTCTCTGCTTCCTCTTCTGTTCACGTGTCTTCAGCCTACTGGGCTGTGGAACGGAAAGGGGCCATGAGGGGGAAATCCTCATCTGCAGTGTTGCGATCACCACTTCCTCCAGACACCATGACTGCTGCTTCATTTTTGTTTCTCTGCATGTACTCATGCTGGGCCATGATGTACTGGCTGGTGTTGTGGGGTGTGCACATCCCTGGTGAGCAGTATCCTGCCATGTTCATGGGGCGGAGGCGTGTTCTTGCCTCTCGCCACGTTGCTGCTGGCACGTGCGGGGCTGTGACCCAGCAGTGCTTCTTCACATTCCAGAACAATGCTCTCTTTTGACCACTGCTGCTCTGCCCACCTGTCTGGTCTTGGTGCATGGGCTCAGCGCATTGTGGTTGTGGTTTCCAATTCCTCCTCCAGTTGTGACCCCACCAGTGTGCCTTCAGAGGCTGCTTCCACTGTGGCCTATGCACAGGACCCCTGCGCTGGCCACTGTGTCTGCCATAGCCATTTGAGGAAGGTGCACAGAGGTCCTCCCCTCTCCCATGTTGCCCTTGCTCATTGTCTCTGTTAACATGCCTTCTGCACCTGTACTTCCATTGCTGCTGTTGTCTTCTGCCCCTGCTGGCCCTGTTTCTACACAGGATCACAATGAGCATGTCATCATTTGCCTGCCCTTGCTGCCACTGTCTTTGCCTCTTGCCCCTGCTCTCACCCTGCTGTGCCTTCTTGTGCTGCCCAGGAATGACTGCAGCAGGCAGTGTGGTACAGCTGGGGCGACCATGCTGGGGGAGGTTTCCCCTTCGGCTGGGGCCTGGCCCTGCAGGGATGGCAGCACCCCTGGCTCCATGGCAGGTGTTTAGCTGGGAGGCTTGTAAGGGAGCCTTGTACCTCGCCCTCTCCATACAGGCACCCTGCCGTCCCACAGAGGTTCTTCGTGTGGTGACTGAGTGACAGACTGCCTTGCCATGCTGCCTGGAGGAGCGAGCGGTGCGTGTTGGTGACATGAAGGTGGTAGCAAGGACACCAGCCGTCGGTCAGCAGGTGCTCCCTCCTGTGCGGGCCCCTGAAGGCCCCAGGCCAGGCCTCACTGCAACGGTCGCCAGCCCTGATTCCTGCTTCCTTCAGAACGCCTCATGGGACTGAGGGAAAATTGTCCTGGGCACCTGGCGGAGAAGGATGCAGAGGGACTAAGTAGCTGTCACAAAAATTCAGCACCTTTAAAAAGCCTTTGTCACTCTCCTCGCTCAAAATGTTGCATCTTGCCCTTTATGCCACCTATTGAAATGAATTACTGCCTTTTTAGTGTGAAATGTAGAAAGATAGATAGCATAGGCCTATTTCAGGATTAATTTCCCATACATAATGTATTTACAGAACACCACATGCTATTTGTAGCATATCTCTTGTTGGCTTTTAGTGGCACTTAATAAAAACTAATAAATCACAGAATTATATAATCATAGAATAGTTTGGATTGGAAGGGACTTTAAAGATCATATAGTTCCAACCCTTCTGCCATAGGCAGGGACATCTTCCACTAGACTAGGTTGTTCAAAAAGTCCACCAAACCTGGCCTTGAACACTTTCAAGGACGTCAGTAAATAATTAAATAAATTTGTCTTTTATAGTGAGAGAAAAAACTTTATCAGAGACAACTAGATTGAAAACAAGTGTGTCCTCATTCTTACCATTCAAAGATAAAGGAAGGATTTTTGTGTCTGTGTGTGTCTTTGGAAGTTTGCACAGCTCATGCAACTGGGAATAAGGGGGTACTTATTATTTTAGGCTCGCTCTTTATACACTGATATTGCCAGATCAGGCTTACAGTTTCATAGCAAGTGTTGCATATCCACATTTAGACCAGAGTGTGTCTATCTTTTGCTGAGAGATATCATCAGGGACTCTGAATTTTCACTTTTGCTGATCTGAGCATCTGTATAGTGTCATGCCCTGAGACATAAGCTGTTCTGATGGCATTTATAGTCTACTTGTTTACATACAAAATAAGAAAAATAGTAAAATTTTAAAAAAAAAAAATTGTTTGCACTACTCTGTACAAAAAGGAGCTTTTTCTTTTTTCTTTTGTTTTTCCTAAGTTGACTTAAAAAAACCCAACAAACAGAAAACCAAAACTGAACCCAAATCCAAACAAATAATCCCCCCAAGAACCCAAACCAAAAAAATCCACATAACATTGCTCTTATCTTGAAAAGGTTTTCCATTCCTTCAGCTTTCATTATAGACAATAGTGAAAAATTTACATAGGATTAACAAGCAAATAAAGACAGGTCTCATCTACCCTTGAGTGCTAGGCTTTGGTATGATATCAAGTGTCACACGATGGCAGTAGTGGTCCATGAAATGATTAACTGAGGCTGTACATCAGTAAAATAAAATCTGTCCTAGGTTTTTTTCTAGAGATAACTACGGGTTTGACTTAGGAATATCAAAAATTTCTGAGCTCAGCTCCACAAAAGAATGAAAAAAAAAAAGAAAAGAAAAAGAAAATAAAAAAGAAAAAGAAGAACGTTGTTTTTTTCTTCATCGGGATCAGCCTAGCTGATCTCAGATACAGTTTATGATCCCAAACACCATGTATGAAGTGGCAGACTGGTGTTTTCATTAACCATGTTGACTTGCAGGAAAGCTTTGTCTGTCTTATCATGTTAACCATAACAGGGTCTGTAGTCATTCTTTATTTCCTGGTCAAATTGTATCTCTTTGGGGACCTTCTCAAATCAAAGATTTCTTTGGCAGCCCATTTATCTAATAATGCTCTCTTATCTGTGATCAGTTTTGAGTGAGGTCAAAGGCACTTACTGGAGACACATATTGACTGAGCAAATACAACTTCTTCCAATCTGCATTGTCACTTCATTTTCAATGTGTTAAGAAAAATCTTTTAGACATGTAAAAGTAGCTTAATTACTCACAATTATTAATTTGATTAATATTGATTTGCCATTATTTCTTCCTTTGTTAAACACTGACAGCTTCTGCCTTTCTGCCGCACGTCTTTGAGGATTTCCTTTTTGGATGAGATTTTTAATAGAGCTAGACATTTAACATGAATTCCCTGTAACTTAAAGAAATTAGGCAGTTGAGATTATTATGGGTTTCCCAAGCTGGAATTGGATAGTTCTGTAGCTGAAGGAATATTTGGACTGGTCAATGGATTGTGCTGCTGAAATGATCCTGAATCCTTCCCAGCTCCAGAACCAACAGCAGAAATACCTACTTTGCTGCAAAATGCCTAAGTTGACAGGATTTATGGAGACGATCTCAAAGGCTAGATATCTCCACTGTTTCAGACGCCTTATGTTGTCCTATCACAATTCAGTCCTCCAAGCCAAGAAATCATTTACAAGTTATTAATTCATCCTGTGACAGTTCTAGCAGGTATTCTCAAAAGATGTCAAGCGCAAAAGTGCTGCACTGAACACTCTATAAAACGTGCTAGTAGCTTCTTTTTTCTTTTAAAATCAACACTGGTTTTACTTTTGTGATTCACTAACAGCTTTTCTAAGCGCATTGACTTCCCAGCAGAGAGCAATTGGCAGAAATTACCCCTGAAGAGACAGGACTCCATCCGCTTCCATAATTTGGTTATTGTCCAGACAGGAATGGTAGAAAATGGCAGTAGATTGGCCCATAAATGACACAAACCTGTAGCCTTGGCATTACTAGTACTAACCTCTGTACTGCTTTCTGAAGTGGGAGGATCATCAACTCTATTATCTTTGATAATACTGTCATGCTATAAGGGAAAACTCAAAGACACAAAAAAAGGAAAATATATACATAAAACCTGTGAACTCCCTGACTAGCTAACTGGATAAGGTCTGCAGTAGATTAGTACAGATGACTACTATACAAGGAAGAGAGCTCTGGTCTGTGGTTATTCCAAGGCAGATTTTAGAGAGATTATTTTCCATTCAGTATTTCTTGACTTCTGGAGCACAATAGTTGATTTTTATCTACAATATATCCTTTCCTCACTGCTCTTGCTCTGAGAGCACCTTGCAAAACAGTCTTCATATTGTAAGTATGCATCATAGAATATGCCTGGGGACCAGACATCTGAACACCCACACCCCTTTGTATATTTTTGGTGCACTCATCATAATAAGCAACATTTGCCCTCTCCAAATGAAATGTATCTTTCCTGAAACAGCTGTGCTATGGGCAGCAAATCTAGCATGGAGCTTGACCTCTATACAAGAGCTCTGGATCTGATTCAACCTGCTGCATAAACTGTAGAAGGGGCTTTAGTGTTCTCTCTTACTTTTTTCTCAGCCTTTGAATTTCTATCTTTCCCTAAGCATGTGTGTTCTACTGGGAACATGGGCCTCATCAGCATTGCAAAGATAAATTATTGCTGCAGAAGTGTAAATAAATAGCTTTTGTGGGGGTAACAAATTTAAGATCTGTATTTTACTATTGATTCAAAGAAAGATTCTGTTTTCTAAAGAACACATGTTTTTTGAAATGTTGCTAGTACTTTTCCAAAATGAAGGGACATTTAATGAAAGAAGAATGGATGTGTCCTTGAGAGAAAAATATTTAATTAAAATAAAAGGCAATAAATATACAATCCTGTACCAAAAATTTACTTTTATTTCTTTATTTACCATGTAATAGTTATACTTTAGCATATAAAGTTATTTTACTTTAGAATTCATACATTGAATAATTCAGCATAAAAATTGGCATTTACATTGTTTTTGTAGTAAAATATTTTTCCTGATGTTGCTACATAACTTGCAGTTGGGTAAGTAATGGATTTGTCTTTTAGCATTTCATAATCTTATTTGTTTCATAATAATTAATTTAGTTATTAATAGAAATATTTCCCAAATTAATGAGATTTGAAAAAAATCATTTTGGTTAGTGTAGTAGTAAGTTAATGATTTGTCTTTAGAGATCCTAATAGCATACGATAGTATTGGCTGCTCTCAGAGCTTAGATGAGGTTACCAACTGGCAAACGGGGTAGACACATGTATGCATAAGGTGTTTTGCTCAGATTGATGGGATTACCATCCAGTCTGATGTCTTCAAGAGCCCTGCGTACATAATTAAAATCTCTCATTTTGCAGAAAGTATCTTCATGCATCTCTTGAATGTTGTTGTTCTAAAAGAAAAAAGAAAAAGAAGCTATCAGATTAATTGCTTGAAACTAATTTTTAACTCATTGAAGAACCATTTATGGATGTATTTTTGGTGCCTAGAGAGAGATGCTTGTTTGAACTCAAGGGACCAGATTGTGGCAGCAAGTCATCAACACAGAAATCTTCCACACAGTGGGAAAATTCCTTGGGCAGTGGTGCAAAGCTTAAACAGAGACAGGCTTTGCAGGAGAGACCTGATAGGAATATAAAGTATTTTCGTTTCCGGATCATATTGAAGAGCCACCTTAAGACAAATTGGAACCAGCATAGGCCAGTCCAAGAATCATAGAAACATCATTATCATCCTGACAAGCTTGATGTGCCTGCAAAGGCATAAATCTGCAATTTTATCTGTGATATTTTTTTTTCCCATAGACTCTCTCATGTTAGTTTATCCCACATCTGTATATATACTGGGGAAATGGAATGCTATAGGTATTATTCTTTTGATTTAAATGCCTCTTATGCCTTATATTCACTCATATTTTGTCCTGAAATGAACTATTTTCAAAAATTAATTGCTAGAACACAATATTGACAGGAAATTGAGACTATGAAGTTCATCTCCTGAAATGAAGCCTGTCTGAAAATTCTTCTCTACTCCTTTACTAGACAGAAATTGGTGTGAAAAAATTTCAGCTCACTAACTGTTCTGTAGCATATAGCACTGAATATTTAATTTACAGGCATAAACAGGTGAAAGAAGGTCAGCTAACAGGCAGAGTGTTTCTATAGATTTACATATTGAAACTTAGACATTAAATTATGTGTGGTATATTACGTTGCTTATTAAAAAGGTTTATTTTCTATATTATGTAATAAATAATGACATCTAGTAATCAAAACTACATTGTTACAAAAGGAGATAGAGGGAAAGAAGCAGAGCTGGAGAAGGTTAAAAGGAAAGATTCAGAAAAAAGTGTTAGATAAAATGATATACAGAAAAAAAAGATTACAGAAAGATGATGGACGGGATGTTCCAACATCGTCAAATGGAAAAGTTTGGCTGAAAGAAGTTAATTTGGAATTATGTTTATTAGAATAAAAATGAAATTCACTGAATATGGATACAATCAGTATGTAAAACAACTGCGTCTGGATATCTAAAAGTATTCCTGATAGAAAATTTGTATGAGCAGTGTGAAGGTTAGGGTTAGGGTTAGGGTATTCCTGCTGGAAGATTTGTATGAGCAGTGTGAGGGATTTGTGTCATTGAAGTCTCTTAGACTAATGTTGCTCTTGAGAGCTGCGAAAATAATTTGTGCTAATAATAAGTCTAGAATTTGATGTTTGAAAACATATTGTATTAAAAATTCTAAAAATTAGTGCTTAGATGATCTAAATTTTACTTCTTTGAAAGACTGCATTCCTTAGTAAATTTTACGTTACCCATAGCTTGATTAGTCAAGTAAGAACACTTTTGGATAAAGAGAAGAAAACACTATATGGCAATAGTTGCCCTTTCCAGTTTTACGTACTATTTGAACATGATATATACAGCACTATTTTTGTAGCCTACCTGAAGATGAAGAGCTTGGAGGCTTTCAGGGAGCGGCAACGGAATGTGATCCAAGTCATTGTCAGTGATGTAAAGATGCCGCAGTTGATTCAGATCCTAGAGGATGAAGGAAAAAGGCAGAAGGCAATGACAGACTATTTGAAAATCTCTAGCAGGTAAGTTTGAAATATATCACTGCAATAAACAATGCTGGATAATAATGCATTTTCTTTCATCATGATATACGTGAAGAGGGAGAAATTCAAAGATGTTAATGAACTTTGATTTCCATAGGCTAAGAATGTTGCTGTTAAGAATTGGATGTTTGGAGTAAAATAAAAAGGGAAAGTGTATCAGAAATATCTACAGACTTAATTATTAGAGATATAATTTCATTCATGATGTTTTAAATAAAAAATACTGCCTCTTCTGGTTATTATGGGCTTCCTATTCTGTTTGTTTTCTTTCCTGACAAGCTTACTCAACTTTGCAGAAATGTTTTGGTGTTGAAGCAAATCAGAACTGCATAATAAATGCTTGAACTAAAAATACATTTCTCATTCAGTTTCAAAAGGTAAATAATTTACTCCCCTGTCTTAGTGGAAGAACAAGTGCTGGGAGGGCTGACAGACATCAGAGCTAGGCTGCTCCCAATCATCTTTGAGAGGTCCTACTATCAGGAGAGGTGCCTGAGGACTGGAGGCAAGCCAGTGTCACTCCCATCTTCAAAAAGGGCAACAAGGAGGATCCAGGGAATTACCGTTCAATCAGCCTCACTTCAACCCCTGGAAAGGTGATGGAACACCTCATTCTGGAGACCATTTCTTCCCACATGGGTGGCGAGAAGTTATTTCATACTTTGACTTCAGCCAGGCTTTCAGCACTGTCTCTCACAACATCCTCACAGGCAAACTCGGGAACTATGGAGTACATGAGTGCACAGCAAGGTGGATTAAGAACTGACTGAATGGCAGATCCCAGAGGATCATAATCAGTAACACAGGGTCGAGTGTAGGCCTATCGTAATGGGCCTAGCATTGTTTAACTTATTCATCAATTACATGTATAAAGGGGTAGATCCCTCCTCAGAAAGTTCACTGACAACACAAAACTGGGCAGAGTGGCTGATACTCCAGAGTGCTGTGCAGCTTTTCAGAAAAATCTCAACAGGCTGGAGACATGGGCAGAGGGGAACCATCTGAAATTCAACAAAGACAAATGCAGGGTCCTGCACCTGTTGAAGAACAGCGCAAAACATCATCACAGGCTGGGGGCAAACCTACTGGAAAGCAGTTCTGTGAAAAAGGACTTGAGAGTCCTGGTGGACAGCTATGAGCAAGCAGTGTGCCCTTGTGGCCAAGAATTGGGTGTGTTAGCAAAAGCATTGCCAGCAGGTCAAGCGAGGTGATCCTGGCCCTCTACTCAGCCCACTTGAGGCTGCACTGGGGTGCTGTGTCCAATTCTGGGCTCCTCAGTACACGAAGGATAAGGAGCTCCTGGAGCAGGTTCAGTGGAGGGCAAGATTATCGAGGGACTGCAACATCTCTCTTACGAGGATAGGCTGCTCTTCTGACAACATCCTGGAGAGAGGAAGAAAGGATTTTCCCATCAAACCAAGACTTACTTTAAATGCCTCCTTACGTATTCCTTTGCGACCAAGCCTGTTCTTACTAACATCAATAAATGTTAAGGTAGATGGTAACTCAGGGAGTTGCCTTATCCTATTGTCATGGAGCACCAGTTCCTGGAGTTGGGGCAATCTTTGGAAGGCATCCTTGTGAATATCTGATATAAAGTTTGCAGTCAAATCAATCCTCTTTAAGTTGTCTGGCAGAGAAATGAGATACAAGAAGAATGTAAGAATGTATTTCCTGAAATTTCAAACAAAGAAAAAGGCAAATGGGTTATTGAAATTACAGGTGAAGTGTCTTGAATCATATTCATTCCTGGCCCACTATGTGACCGTGTTCTCAGTATATTATTCAATAATCCATATTTTAACTGTTCTCCTAAGGAAGAAAACCTTCCTCTGCATCCACTTTATAACTTCCTCTGTCGTTCTTTATACATCTTCCAGTGAAAGACCTCAAAGTTAACAGTTTTAAGATATATGTGTGTTCTTTTTATTATTTTCATAATATATTAATTTATTATTATGTTCTTTTAAATTCTCTTTTGGAAAAATAGCATTTAAAGGGAAATATACATGTTCTCTAATACGTTATTCCCTATGTTTCTTTATTTTAACATTTTCCTATATGTAAGAAACTTGATATATTGACTTCTTTATAAAATACACACAAGCACTTTTTCCAATTAAAAAAAAAATAAATTGAACATCTTTTGGGTTTTTTTCTACCTTCCTAAAAATGATTGCAAGTAGTAGCAAAAAGATAAATGATCATTGCTATTTCTAATAATTTAAAAATCTGACAGAGAATCTGCATCTAAAGCAGACTATATGCACCAAAGTAGCAAACTGCTTTTCCATATGTACATTTGAATGTAAAATTCTACCATCATCAAACATAATAGAAAATGTGTCACTACTTTAGATTAATATGATTCAGAAATAATAGAAATGAAAACTAATTGCCACAGTACTGCTATCCATACTTAAGTTTGCAAAGTCATTTCTGCTGATCTTCCTGATTCTGTTGTAGCGCGAATAGAAATACATCGTTTTCTTAGGCAACGGTGGAACAGCATCAAGCTCACGATCGTCACAGTAGACTGTGGTCCCTAAGCATGTACACAAAAGGCAAGTGGGAAGACCTACCAAGGAATTCCAAAGAAAACAGTTAGTTAGAAAAGAAATGTACAAAAATTATATGTACATTTCTGCAATGAAATGCACACCTAAGCACCTAATGATCAGATTTTTGATATGGTAAAGTTCACTCCCATTCTCTTTTGATCACCACATCATATATTGCAACAATAAAATTATTAATTCTTAAAATTAATTTATTTCTCTCACTATGCCTAGAAAGACAATTAACTTGTCCTAATACAGTGTTTCTCAGACTACGACAATAAATACTTGGTGATAGCAACCAGCCAAAGGTCAATTTCCCCCTAAGATAGGAGGTGTGTACTTCCCTTTAATTAGAGGAATAAGAGCTGATGACTGAAATTTATTATGATTCCTGTTTTGTTCTGTAGATAGTACTTCTTAGCAGTCTTCCTACAGAGCTATGGAAAAGAATCTCAGTTTCATTTGTTAGGTGATTGTATTTTCTGATTCAGAAGCTCATCATCATAAAAAATATCTCTGTCAGTATGGGTTAAGGTAACTTGAAGACCATGTTAACAAAACATTTGGTTACTTCTAGAAGTATGTGAAAATGAAAAAGGAAGACATTTCATCTGAATCATAAAACTGCATCAATACTATGAATTCAGAAGTTTCTTTTGATGGTACTATTCATATTTGGTGAGACTTGTGACACTGACTTTTTGACACAACATTTCTTTGATTATGGGTATAAATCAGCATATCTACTTATCAGCTTTTAATCCTGTAGAAATACTTTTCTGTTTCATGTTTTCCTACTCCTTGTAGCAGACGGCTCGTTATTTGTTCTGGTTACTTATAGAATAGTAGCATAATTCATGAGTATAAAAATGTTTTTTCTGCAGACTAATATTTTTTCTCCAGATCAGTTGCGGCTACATGACAAGTGAGCTTTTTTTAACCTGTATCAATTACCAATGGCTAATTGAGATGCTTTTTCAATCAAGATTAAAGAATGAGTAACCAGAATACTTTTTTATTTGAAAATCTTCTGTTCGGACATCCAGAACCAACATTTCCAGAGATATAAGACTCCTTTTATGTTTTCCCTAACTTTCTCCACAGGGCAGCTTAAATTGCTTACAGGAAACACAGAGAAAAAAAAGATGGTGACATCTTGAACTATTCCAGCAAATCTAGGCCTAAATGAATATATAGTTAAGGATGGCTGACATTTTTTTTCATAATATTGCAACACAGTGCAGGAAGAGAGTTTTCGTTCTGTCCTATTTTTGATCTTGGGGGAGTGGTATTTGTCACCTATGGCTGTTGTACACTGAAAAAGAACAGAGGTAGGAGAAAGATTCAAAAAGATATCAACAAGAAAAATTAACTTGGCTTGATGTTCCTGAGCCTTGTAGTCTTCTATTCATTACCAGGTCAATAAAAGCAACATCTGACAGGAAAATAAAAAAAAAGTCACAAAAGCCATCTGATTTGACATGTTGCAGCTTTGAGCATCCCATGCATGTTTTTAGTTGATGCACTTAGTTGATTTGCATCTAGTGCTTGAAAATGTTGACAGATACAGAAGTCATCATATATATTTACATGCTGTTTTTTAACATCCTGTAGTTTTCAAAATTGGGAAAAAAAAACCAAAAAAGCATGTAAGCTTTTTTAAATTATTATTCTGAAATCTAATTTAATTATTATTCTGAATCTATTTCTCATTCTGTTTTTATTTGTTCTGATATCAGCATATTTTTTGCCCTGTCAAGGCTTACTTGTAATATGCATAAAAAGAAGACTAAGAACTCTGGGGTTTCAGTTTGGGATTTCTTTTGTTGGTTGGTTGGTTTTTTGTAGTTTGTTTGTTTGGGTTTTTTTAAATAATTTAATTTTTCTTCTATGACAGTCAGCTGTAGCGTTAGGCATACTAAAAATTGGGATTTTCTGTCATTTTATGTTGATCACCATACAACACAAAGATCCATCACAGCAATGAATAACTTAATGAACTTCAACTAAAAGAGTTTAGAGGTCATTGACAAATGCCAACTATCATCATTGCAAAATTTGTGTGGGAGAGAGACAGAATATGTTTTGTACGATATATAAAGTTCTTATTTCACTACAGATAGTCAGAAAAAGTGAAAATCATCGTCACCCAAAATTTGTAGTTTCTTTTCCTTAAGTTTTGCAGTTTCTAGTTTTCATGGTCAAAAATTCTTCAACATTTTAATTATACTTTGTATGAATACATTTATAAAAAACATGTAGCAAATAATTGAAAAATAAAGATAGTTAATAATGTTATTGAAATCAAAGACAAAAAAAGCTACCACTGGTACAATTTGCCAAAACTCAGCAAATTTTTAAATTGTAAATTTTCATTGACAGAGTTGTTTTCATAGTGAAATAGTATGCAAAAATTTTAACTAGGCACCTATCTGACTTCAGAGCATTCAAGATAGGCATATTATATCTTTCTTCAGTAAGAGAAGCACAGAAATTATGCACTTTCTCTTCAGTAAAAAAAGGTAGACATTCATAAGTAAATAACATGTGCTTACTCAAAATCCAAGCTATGCACACAAAACTCATTTCTCTTTCCCACTAACCATAGTGAGTTTGGGGTCCAAGAACCCCGGACCCCTGTGCTGAACTCCCATCAATTAGTTTTGTTGTGGATGCTTCATCCTCAGTTTCTTCTGTCAATGGTGCAGAAGAATAACTTTCTTGAATTATAGAAGGTAGTGCTGTCCCGATCCCTGTCTAGGAAAAATTAAGAGGAAATTTTATTTTTTGCTTTCATTCACAGCTGTTTCTCTTACAGTTATCCATATTCTTCCACTAGAGGTCACATATTTTCTAAAGTTTAGTGCTTGAGCTGCATTTTATCCAGAAGCTTTAATGAATTCTGATGAAGGCAAGGCATGAAAATCCAACGTATTTATTGACTTTTTATCACAGAATTTTGAATATTTTTTGTATGCATACATGCATATTCTTCATTAGTGAGACTATCTACTAAAAAAATATTTTTTTCCACATTTATTTAAAGATAAATTAGATTTGAGAAAAATATTGATATATTGATACAAATGAAAATTTCCCATGAAACATCAAAAAGATGCAAGTAATTTAGGATGAAATTGTGAATTGTACCAGTATAAATCTAAATCTGATACAGCTATGCAGGCTGTGTTTTAAAGAACGCTAACATGCTTTAAAAATCTTATTATTGAAGAATTATGAACTCTGACATCACAAACTATTTCCTAACATGTTGACAGAGGTTTTTTGTATTTTTTTTTCTAAATCCGAATACCAAAAAACTCTGATTAGCTTCATTCATCAGTAGCTGTATAATATAGCATGAAAAAACAATATATATGTAAGTATTAGATAAAATTTTGATTTTAAAAAAACTATATAAATTGTAAGATCTTTGCATGGAACTAGAAACCTTTTTTTTTTGCCCTGCACTCAACATAATTGATCAAAGCAGCAAATTTTTTCATGTTAACTTTAAACGTAAAGATGCTTTCTGTTGAATTTCCTATATGAAAACTTCAGGATAAAAATTAAGATGCAGGAATTTTCTCCCATCATATCATCACTCATAAAAAGAGTATAGCAGGCTTGCCAGGCTTTGTAGGGGGACCTATATTTGCAAAGAGGCAGAGTGGTTTTCTGTAATCACCCAGACATTTAGAATCCACTCTAGTGTGGCATTTGCAAGTTACTTTACCACTGTATCTTCATCTCCCCATGTGTAATACTATTGTTTGACCATACCAGGACCTCTTTTAAAAATGCAGTCTTTATTCTTTAAATCCAAAACTATGGGAGCAAGTCCAGAAGACAGCCAAGAAAATGAAGAAAAACTGAGAGAGTGGAGTTTTTCAGCCTGTAAGAGAAGGCTCTGGGAAGACCTTATAGCAGCTTTTCTGTACCTAAAGGGGGCCTATAAGAGAGTTGGAGAGAGGCTTTTTATAAAGAACGTGTAGAGATAGGACAAGGGAAAATGGCTTGAAGCTGAAAGTGTGAAGAAATTGTTTGAATGGATTGATGAAATTCTTTACTGTGAGGGTGGTTAGGCATTGGAAATGGTTACCCAGAGAAGTTGTGGATGCTCCCTCCCTGGAAGTGTTCAAGGCCAGGTTGGATGGGCTTTGAGTCACCTGATCTAGTGAAAGATGTCCCTGCTCATGGGAGCCATCCAGGTCCCTTCCAACACAAACCATTCTGTTATTCTATGATCTGTGAAAATTTTTGGAAGAAAACACTTTACACTTCATAATAGACTCTCTGGACCTTGCAGTGTAGCTACATGTTCTTTACAAGCAGTATTAAACATTATGATTATGGATGGTGCGAGAACATCTAAATAACTATCTAAAATCTAATTTTTTTGCACAGAAATAATTTGATTTAAGTTATATGATTGTCATATGTTCAAATATTTTTCATCAATGAATTTCACTAAAGAGAGAATATGGAATCAATGAAAAATCTGTAAGCACTCTCAATCTCACAGGCTCAGATTTTGACTAAGCACAATTCATATTGTATATTCTTTAGTTGTATTCCAATAAGCCACAGATATTAATTACAGTTTATGGATAAAAATGCCATGATACAATTACCAGGCTCATAACTTTGCAAAATGCAAGGTGACCAAGATGACCTTCAGATGAACTATGACTGAGTAGTGTAAGTAGGAGTAAGGATGTACCTTGTTTTGTGCAGACAGATACACAATGTTCCCATCTGCAGCACTGACAGTAGACAGCTTAATCAGGAATGGACTCACTGACAAATCAAAAGATTTTCAGAACAAAGGAAATGGGACAGCTGTTCTCAGAATGGAGGAAGCCTAGAGGGAGAGATGCATTCCAGACTTTTATTGACCCAGGTTAGTACTGCGGTAAAGTTCTTGCATATGGTGTGTCCTTCTTCACCAGTTTTGTGGAAATCAGATAAGATTCCCTCTCCTGAACTTTAGAATAGAATCTGGAGATTTTGAGACCTTTATATGCAATTTTTTTGGCAGTTCTACTGAAAATTACATTCTGGAGAAGAGTATTTCCGAGATACACTTGAGGCTGTAGACTCATAGGCTTCAGAGCAAAGATAATTTTTACTTGTTCTGGGATTTGAGTCATCTACCATGACTGCCACCTCTCTGAACATTCAAGGGCATACTTTATGGAACTTAGTGTCTTAGGATTTGTCATTTATTTACACTTTCTGGGGTGTTCTTAGTTGATTAATCACTGTAGCTATTGAGTACCAAAGCAGAGGTATTGACTTCAAGTACTTCTGTTTCTAGACTGTTTTATCTGCCTTACTGTAGTATGTTATCTGGCTTTGTAGATGCACAGTTGAAAGTCTCCCAGTAGTTTTCTTGCCTCAGTTGCACTAAGCCTGTGATCGAGGGAAACTGTTCCAAGTAGTTAGCATTATCTATTCAGTCTTCTGCACCAGTTGTGACGGTCATAAAAAAATAAAAATTATTATAATTTACTTAGTGATGATGTTATTTTTGTACTGATAACAGCATAGGAGTTCACTGATATTGTATTACAAAGCAGATTCAGAGGATGAGCAGTATTGTCTTGCTGTACATGGCCTGGACTTGAACCAGTAACCTAAAGGTAAAAGTCTGTTTCCCATTATTAGTCATCTGATCCATGTAGCCTTCTATCTTTTACATATTTGATAAATCACGCAAGACTGTAACAAAACAAAGATGTGTCTTGGCCTATGCACTGCACAGGATGATCCCTCATCTTCCAGATATTTGTTTATTTTTGGCAACATGTGAAAAAAATTGAAACAGAAACGTATATCAATTAATGGCATAATTTTCCATAGGGGTTGTGAAGGGGGATGGAATTGTATTTTCTTTGCTACTTTGAGTAATATACTTTATGGAAAAAAGCAGGAAGAACATTGTAGAGAAACACAATGAAGTATGTTTCTCTTTGACAATAGTTGCAAACCTTCAAATAATAATCAGTCTTCCAAGACAGATTTAATACACAGCAAAGGAAAAAATAAAAGTGTATCCCCACCACCTACTTTTAGCCATCTAATAATATGGTTAATAGTTACTCTACTCTGTCCTTGGAATCAATCAAGAGTTTTAGAGAATAACAGTGCAGAGTATTAGCCACAGAGCATGCCAAAGGAGAATGATATCTTTCCTGAGATTGCATGAAGTGTCTATTTTTTCCCCATCCTATATTTATCAAATGCGACTGCTTTCAAATGAAACTGCTTAGTGTGGATGGCAAATTTAGAAGCACTTTCAGCCTGTGAAGTTCCAAAAGTCAAGAACTCAGAAATCAAAATGCATCGGTGAGTGATAAAATGCGATTGGTTAAAGCCAACTCACAACTTGCCACCCATAGGCTGGTTATTAATTCTGTACTAGCATCCTTTCACAGTCAGTACAGAATAAGACAAACCGTATGAAAAACAGCTCCGTCCACTGGCTACAGATGTTCCTTTTAGGGTGGGGTCTTTGGGTGTCTATCTCTCACCACTGATTGTAAAGGAGGGGAGAAAAATGAAAGGTTAGAAACAGCTCAGGAGTCTGAGCTCTGGGGGAAAATAAACCTTAATGCAAAGGAATACATGTAGGATAGGAGTCAGTAGGACTAGAACTGAACAGAACTGGAAATGAGTAATCTATATGAGGATTATTGACCCACATAATCTATGCAAAAAAATAAAACACAGAAAATAAATAGACAAATGCAAGGCAAATGGCAAGACGAAACCATTAAATGCCACATTTTTCTTCTGAGATGGTGCACTTCCATTGGCACATGTTTTGTCTATTTTATGTGTACATCTTTTAGGATTAAAGTTGATGTATTACATCTGATATATTTAAATTCACAGGCAAATCTGAAGTGTGTTCTGTTTCAGTGTTTTTTCTTTTACTGCAAAAATACACTTAAAACACAAATAAAAATTCAAAACTAAAAAATTATAAGATTATAAACTTGAAGGGACAGTTGTTCCACACACTGACCCATCAGAAGAAACTAGCTTCTCGCACAGTTGTTCTAAAACTACCAAAGGCTTACAGGCAAACGTCTAATTATGGTAGAGGTCATTCACAGAATTACAGAAGGGCTTGGGTTGGAAGATACCATAAAGACCATTTAGTTCCAACCCAGTTGTCATAGGCAAGGAGGTTTTTTCCCTTTCCAAAACTGGCTTATACTTGTTTCTGCTTGAATTTTGCATTTAAAGTCTTATTTTCTCCTATTGTTCTATCTTAAAAAGAAATTCATCTATTAGCCACTGCATGCTAATGCAATGATTACTTACACTGCAGATTACACAGTTCAGGTAAATTGTATTTTTTTTTAATTACAGAGCTACATAAATAAATTGCATGGAGGAATTAGTGTGATAAAATTCAGTGATATCTTGGGGAGGGTGATATGTGGTTATAAAATTTCTAATTAAATTGATTTTACCTACTTTTACTCTTTTTCTCAGATTTTAAACACTTGCACATTTATACCCACATACTTCCACATCTCTAAATGTGTACGTTTAAGTAATCTGGTCAGGATTGTTTGTGTTCCATACCAAAGACAAAGGACAGAAGCTACTGAGTTCTTCTCTGTAATTCTTCTTGACAGACGGAAAACTAACGTTTTTTATCTCCTTTAAGTTTCACCAGCTGTTATGGGGCAGTCTTTTTCCTCAGAGTCTTGGATACCCATGTATACCTCAGTCAGACCAACTTTCATATTTAGGTTACAGGGCTCTGGAGTTGTAGCACAGTTCTCTAGAAACTAATGTTTGTGGTTTCTCCCTTGAAAAGCATAGGTAGATTCTGAGGTTCTTCTAAGGAGTCTTAGAAAGAGAAACAATCTTTTAGCTCCTTGATCTTAGACTATCCTAAAGATTCTTGTTTTAAAACAAGTGTATTTATGTCATGTCTGATTTTAGCTGACTAGAAACATTTATGCTACACTGCATTGCTGCAGAGATTTTATTTACTAATTCTGTTGTCAAAATGAAGAAAAAGTCAAAGGATCATTACAGCACTACATTTAAAAGTACAGATTTTATTTCTAACATTCTGCTTTGAGGGCTATATAATGGCTTACAGCATTGGTTTGTTTTTTTTCTGAAAAGTAAGACATTAGTTTAATAAAAAACGGTTTCACCCCCTTTCCATTTAGATGAAAACAGAGGTCCTGGTTTTCCATTCATCCAAGCAAGAGATATAAGTTACTAGACTGAGGGAGCTAGCACCCCAAAGACCTCTGTTCAGAAGACGTCCTAATCATCAGATGATGTCCAGACAAGATTTTGGATGAAATGTTGAAACAAAGCTGGAATACGTCTAAAGAAGCAAAACTCATGGCAGGAAATGGAAAACAAGTCACAGGAAAAATTATTTTGTAGCTGAGAGTAAAAGCAACTGAGACCAAGGGCTTTTGCCAAAGAACTATTAATGCTCCATGCATTAGATATCACTAACCATGAACAAATATAGAAGTTGCTCAGAGCACAACCACAGCACATCCCCCTTTGAGCTGTGTACCAAACCATGGTCTGGATTGTGTTTTGATTGGCTCTAAAGTTATTCTTAACTTAAACAACTTTTATATGGGACGGAAATGCACATTATTTAACTTCAGTGTTCACAAAAACCCAATATAACCATGAGTACAATTTAAGATTTGGGATAATTTTCTAAAATATCTGTATCTTTGTTTTATACCTCACATCAGTAGAAGATGCCACAAAAATGGAAGTCTGGGAGGGAGCGGGTGGGGGAAGGGGATGGGGAATTTGAAGGGACAGAGGAAATCAAAGTAGCAAGCATCTACTGTAAAAGGTCTACATAAGCTCACTGGAGCTTCAGCTGTCCCTCTTTCAAAGGTATTTCAGGCATTGTGGTAGTTAAGCAATGAGGTCCAGATGTACCAGTTCAGGTGGTTTTGGACCAGGACAACTACTTACAGAATCTCATGCAGTCTGAGGCAAGAGGAAAGATGTAGCTACTCTGTCCCTCTAAGGTGGTGGTGGTAACTAATGGCATGTTTAGTATCAGTTTTAGTTGCTTAAGAATATCTTGGCCAGTACACTTAGACTTTAAAACATATCAGATAACTGAAAGTGTACTAGAACTCAGAGACTAACATGCTGTTTCAAATTCTTCCTTTTTGTCTTGTGGTATTTGTTTTTGCTATTTGACAAAGGAGTTAAAACATCACTCAGGTATTTCATTAAGACTTTTTAACCCACAGAAATGTTCACCTTTAGTGAAGACATCTGTACAAAAGCAAATGGAATCAATTTTGAACAGCCAAGTGAATATTAAGAGCTATAGGCAAAGCCTTTCTGAAAAAGTACAAAATTCCCTATTTGGGAAGCTTCAAATGATAAATTTAATTCTCTTATCACCTATGTAGATATCTGGCTTCTACATTACTCATACCAATTAATAAGTATTTTAAAAATGTATATGACATGTTCTGAAAAGTCATTGTATATCCACTTTGAAGTATCTTATTTAATCGGATACCTGCCACAAAGATAGAAACAGTAGTGCAAGCCTCTCTCAACTCTGTAGAATGGCAAGAGTGAGGTTTTGTATAAGTATGGCCCATCTTTATATGTGTTATGGCAGCAGCAGAGATGGGTTGTGTGTAAGTGCACACATCTATAAGTGAATGTGTGTGCATGTAACTCATGTTCTGAGCATTGTGCAGGCAGTCAAATGTCCTATTATCAGTTTGATTCAAATTCAACAAGCTAATGAAGTACCAAATACCAGACTTTCGCAGTGCTTCTTTCTTATTATTTTGTGGATCATATTTTACAGCTCACTTCTTTGGGGTTCAAATGCAGACCAACCTGTATTTAAGTCTCTTGTTTTGCTGCTTATTCAGTGCTAGCATAACTAACCACTGTTGAGTTCTCCTTTGCTTCTCAGCCTCACTGATGGCCTATCTTAGTGATGAAAATATTTTTCTGATGCTACTGTATTTTCACATCTTATTTTTCTAACTTAGCTTTTCTTACCTGAAGAAAAATTGATTAACCGTATTGAAATTTCAATGCCATTTTGTTAGACATTAGTAGCTGATATACATAAGAATCTCTCTCCACAATTTCTTTTTCTCACACAGTTTCCAAGAGGGAAAAAAGAGGTTTTAGTTCCAAAGAGTGAAAGTGAGAAGCTTATGCATTTGAGAGTCTGGCTTTGCAAAGCAGTTAGAACAATGGAGACCTAGTCCTGACTGGACCCTATCATGATATAAATTTTTATAGCAAATACTAATGAACTTACTGTGAAGAAAAGGGAAGATACACCAGTTCGTGTTTATACTGTTGTTACTGGCAGTTTCGGAAGATTAATCCAACACAATCTTGTACACTTACTTACATTCCTTTGCAGTATTTTTCTCCTTTAGGACCTTGGAACTCCTTCCTTGGTGATAGACTTTTCTTTCACATTGCAATTTTTTAGCCACTATCTGTGAAAGAGTTTATACTACTCTCTGTAATGTTTCTACACACATTTTATTTCTGAGTGATATATTACTTAAATTTTTTCCGATAACAGTTTCCTTGTGGACACAAAGCTTTGGCTAGGTCTTCCATGTCTCATTAACCTGGGATCTTGGAAACCACAGATTTTATAGTCCAGATTTGACCCACCTAATACATGACAATTGAGGAGTCAATAGAATTCTCATAAGTAATTCACAGCTATAATTACTTTCCTTATGCAAAATATTTTCATCAAAATACATTAAAAATATATATTCCATGTGTACATTGTTAAGTAGCTTTTCCAAACCATAAAGTTATTCTAAAAATCTATGAGAAAAATCTATGGAAAAATATCAACTGCCATTATCTAGATAAAATGTTTTCAGAAAAAATATTTTCAAGCCAATGAAGTTTGTGTATATACATATACAAACACACTTCACAAGAAAAAATATTTCCAGAGTATAAGAAGTAGCAAGGAAGTCATGAACTCGGAGTTAGGCATTCTTGGTTTACTACAGTAAGATGAAATTTTGGTACTAAGCCTGAAACAGGTGACTAGGGTCCTTCGAAAGTTGTTTGAGGATGATAGGTTTATGGAGACCAGCTTGGATGGACTTTATTTTCCCTATGGCATCCCTCATAGTGCTGTGCTTTGTGTTGGTAGTTACAAAGGTTTTGATTATACACCAGAGTTTTGTCTCCTGCTGAGCAGTGCTCTCACAGCAACAAGGCTGTCTTTTTAAATTGTTCCTCCTCACCATAGGCTAAGTGTTGTCAAGATCTCAAGAGGAGACACATCCAGGACAGATGACCCAACCTGAGCAAAGGGGTATTCCATATTCCATCTGCTCAGCAATAAAATCTAAGAGAAATGAGGCTGTGAGCACAGGGGGCTGGGCTTTTTTATTAAGGTGTTTGTCTTCTTGAGCAAATGTTATGCATACTCCAGCCCTACTTTCCTGGAAATATTTGAACATCACCTGTTGATGGGAAGTAGAGAATAAATCTTTATTCCCTTTACTTATGCATGCAACCTTTGTTTTTCTTCATTAAGCTGGCTTTATGTAAACTCATGAGTTTTTAACCTTAATATCTTCCCCTGTTTTTCTAAGAAGGGGGAGTAACAACACATCTTGGTGGTCACCTGGCAGCCAGCCAAGGTCAAGTCACCTTAATAGATATCCTAAGAGAATGATTCTTTTCTTAGAGGATGGGCTTGGGATGCAAAGCCTAATTTTAGCCAGATAGAAAAACTCCCTCCCTATACCTCTATGTCTTTCCTCATTTTGATGATTACACATTGAATGAGTGATTATAGTATCTAATGGGTAATATTCTGGAAAGAACATACTGACATAGATGTTTTAGCTTAACTTCTTAAGATGCACATTGAATTTAACAGGAGCAGCACACTGAATGCATCTGAAGTCCTAGAACTAGTTGAACTTCCGGACCTACTGAAAGTCAGTTAGACACACCTTACCAAAATTTGCATTTTGACAACGAGTCTAAAAATGTGTTAAACAGAATTATTTCTATTTGCCCTTACCTGAATTGCAAAATCTTAAATTGAAGAACAGAAACAACAGAAAATGCTATTTTAATTTTTTTTCCCACTATTTCAAAAGTCTAAAGACTTGATTCAGAGCTCTCTAAAAGGAAATGTATGCCTTAAAGAGCTACTGTACACAGGCTAGATCTATTGAAGACTTACCGTTTGTGCCTTTGTGGTATTGCTCATCATGTAATAAAAAGTAACCTTGCATAAGCATTGACTTTTACCCATAGACTCTCTTGTGTAGTTCATATCTTTATGATAAGAAGTTTGCAGGCAGTAAATTCATAACTAAATCAAGAAATCAAATGTATTCTGTTTAAAACTTGAGTGACATCAATAATATTCAGTGATTAAAATATAATTTGCAAGATTGACGTGAACTATCAAATAGTGCACTGACATGTCTATAAAAGTTGCTTGATTTCTACAGCATTGACCACTCATCTCTCCTGTGATATGGGAAATTGTGAATGCTTAGGTTTCTCTTGGGTGGTACATGGTATGAGGAATGCAAGCCAAACAAAAAAAAAAAAGTCTGGCTCAACATCTATGAAAAACAGAGTTCTTACAGGGAGGTCCATCCATATGCAAAGTAAAATTCTATCCAACTGCTATGATGACCTTCACCTGATGAATTTTAAGAAGGCTCTCTGAAAACTCAGTAATGGGAGATAATCCTGCTCTGGAAAAGAAGCTTCCCAGACAGAGTGAATAGTCTTTCTGGGTTCTCCCTATTCCATGCTCCTTTATAAAAAGCAACCTGTGATGAGACCTCTTGTACCTTTTCTTGTTGGGAAAAACTTTGATTATCCTGAATTTCCTTTCAGCTGAAAAAGAACACAGAAGCCTTCTGTTGTCTCCATCCTTCCCTCAGAAACTTGGAAAAGGGCACCCTATGCTTTGGTGTCATAGGAACCTCACAGAAAGAGCACAGCACAGGGGAATCACCCCTATCATTCAATTCATTAGTAAGAAATCTACTGTTTGAATAACAAAAACCTCAGTGGTGAAGTACATGCAAAATAGCCTCTCTCATTTCTGGGAAGGAAGCTGCTTCTGTAGGAATGATAAAAGCCTCATTTTTAAGAGGAAAGAGAGACAGAGAATGTGACTTATTAGTCGATGTGTAATACAGAGAGCACAACTAATATTCTATCTGATTTTTGTCAGGGAAAGAGCTCAAACACTTAAGTAAGGAGCTGTGATTCTGTGTGGCACTAAGGAAGCAGGTCAAAGGTAAAGTAATTTCTTTACAGTAAAGTTCAGGCCTCCTTAGATTGAAAATTTACAAATCTACAAACTGTAAGGTTCTGATCTTAGTGCAAAGTTCAAGGCTATTTTTATCTCTTCAGTTTTGGAATATATTTATTCTTAAATTGTTCTGTGTTCTTTGATGTCAAGTCTGCTATCCAATCTCACATTGATGGAACAATAGCTCTTGTCCCTCCTGCTGCAATCATGAATCTTTCAAAGAAATGTATTTTCATGAGTTATGTATTGCTATGTGAAAAAGTACTAAAAATATAAAAAAGGAACATATAAATATTTAAATACTATATTTTTCATTTAACTTCTATCACACTCAGTCCTGAATCAGAGAGGAAGTTGTGTTCATGTCTAATGAGCAGTGAGAATAAAATTAGTGTAGCCTTTTAGTAAGTGTGGAGAAATAAAGAAGTGTAGGAGGGGAAGGGGGCTTTTAAGTCAACAAGTGGAGTTTCTTGCTTCTGCAGGCAACACATTAACTCATATTATAACATAATTTTGATAGTTTTTATTTGGTGATTTTTCTCACTCTCCTGTTTTTAAATTCAAATGCTTTCCCTTTCTTTTTTCTTTCTTCTGCCAACTTTCCTAACAGAAATAGAAAAAATTAACATTTATAGCCCCAAATACTTGCATTGAATGTATCTATTACAATAACAAATTACCTAAGGAAACAGCATTTTACAACCGTGTTTAATGGGAAATGCTGGATTTTCTGTCTCAGCTACCTCTGTATGTCATTCAGATAGATAAATCACAGCAATCTTAAACAGAATTTGTGGCAAAGCACAGAGGCCTGAGGAAAGTGTGATATCTTTCACCTAATCTCAAAAATTGCTACAGAATTCCCCTGCCCCTCCCTCCCCCCAAATGGTCAGGATATATTTTGGCTATGTGTGAAGAGTAGGGAAAAAGATGAATGAACTGCAAAGGGAGTAGAAACCACATGAGTAGATTTCTCTGATAAATATTTTCATGGACAGCAAAAATTGATCAGTTGCCACTGCAGTCATGCACTTTGGAAAGACAGAATAAATAAAGTTCTAATTACCTCTACTTGGTCTAACTGCTCATTTTCATCATAGACAAATGGGTGAGGCAGGTCTTCAAGTGGTATGTCATAGAACTCAGAATCATAAATTATGTTATCAGTGATAGGTGCAGATCCAACAGACCCAAAGATAAAAAATCCCAGTAAAACATTTACAAAGGCCTTCATTCTGTTTTCTTTTCTGAAAGAGAATAAAATGGATAGATTATAGGTAATCTGGTATTCAGAAAGAATCTATGAAAATTTAGTGCCACGAATACAGTATTTATATATATAACACAATATTTCTGATTAATAACTCATGTTTATTCATGATGATGGTGATTCAGTGGTTTCGTCTGGTTTGCTTCATGAAGAGTCCCTGGCTCTGAGAATTTCTGCAGACTGTTTTGGCCATACTAGCATTCAGAGAATTAAAAAAAGACCTATTGAATGTTATTGATACAAAATTCAATTGTCCTCAATGAGAAATTATCTGAAAAGTGTTTTTCCTCTTTCTTCTAACTTCAACTATTCCCACTGCACCATTAGAAAAGAACTTTTGAGAAATCAGAGAAAAGGTAAATGATATTATTTGTCTCTATCACAATAAATAATCTTTTGAAATGTACAACAAGTTTATCTTTCTCTACATTAAAAAAAAAAAAAAGGAAAACAAAAGAAAGAAAACATCAGAAACTCTTGTTGTTTCTGAATGAGCATAATCAACACACAATTCACTCATTAGTTGTTTTGTCAGAATGTAATTATAATTGGTTAAAGGATGTGGCATATTTGGAGCATACAGTACTCTGAATTCCTTCATTATTCATAAAAAAACCCCATTTTTTAAAGAAAAATGGTAGCATAATATAGTCACCTGTTCTCCTTGGAGAATAGAATTGTAAAATTCAATTATCATACATTTAAACTTCCAGATTTTTTTAAAATAGGCTTGAACATTAGTGATACATTCACTATTATAATATAAGATGCCTGACACAAGGTCGCTGCAGCATTCTTTACTTACACCTTGATTTATCTGCCATTCACATTGATTTCAATAAAGCACAGTGATAATGAGCAGCGCATATGTTGTAGTACAGATCTGACGACATAATACAATACACATACGTAAATATTTAATTTAAAATTACAATAGATTAAGTATAAGAAATATGAAACTTTTTTTTAATGTATGTGCTAAGCAACTGGCTGAATTTTAGCTTCATGAAAAGAGGTCTTTATGAAGCTGTTTAGGCATGAGGATATGAGATTCCTCTGGGGATGGTCAGTAACACAAGGCATTCATTTTTCTCTCATTTGCTTTATTCAGAAAGACTTCAGCTGGTTCTAGGAGAAGCTAGAGTCAATGGGACTTCTCTTTGAGAAGGCTTGTATGAATTGCACCTTTCAGTATTAGTTTCCAATATTACTAAGGCATTCTGCTTCATTACAAAAATGAAACAAAATAAAATAAAAATGAAATCAATCTCCAAAATAAACAGATATGCTAGAGTTTGTGGGTTTTTTCTGTCTTTATGTTTTCTTCTTCCTGTTTTTGACAGGATTGATTTTGTTTTTTCTTTTATGCTACATTTATCACTGATCATTCAGCTATAAGGGTGTTATCTATTAACCAAAAATGTAGTACTAACATGTCTGGTGTACTTTTCCCTCGGAATAAACAATTCTTAAATAAAAAATTGCTCATTATTCAAAATTGTTTTCATGTCATGTTGCCTAGAAATAAAAAAACATTTGAAGGGTATAGGGCTTTATAAGTGTTAAATTTTTTATATATCTAGACAAAACCAGCAAATATAATATCGCTGAAAAAACCTGTTTACCTATGGCTATAGTATCTGTACTAACTTGCAGGGTTTGCATATCTTTATTTCCCTTATGTGTAATATCTTGGAATAAACTGTAATGATATTGGCATCTGCAGTAGCTGTAAGATCAAATATTTTGATGAAGATTATGTAAACTTCTTATAGGAAGGAACTAAGACATATCCAGGGAAGAACAAATAGTCTCCACAATCTGCAAGATTGAATCAATATTATGCATGATAAAATAAAACAAATACTATAAAAATATTTCCAGCGATAAATATTCAACTAAAAGAGAAGTACCAAACCTTACCTTTAGCTTCCACTCTCTCAAATGGGATGGAGTTACTTGGAATGCAGAGCCAGTGGTATTAGACCCTGACCAATTGCAGTGACATTCTGGGGCTGTGGGAGGTAGTACAGCTTCTACCCTCAACTGGAGACCTCAGCCCAGGCAGTTTCTCAAACTTCAAGAACCTTTACATGTTATTTTGCTGAACAGAATTTTAGGAAGATCACACAAAGGTTTGTTGTAAGAAAATGACGTTTCTTTCGTTTCACAATGTTTTAGCACTTCCCCTCAAATTTCTTACTATTCCTACCAGTATAACAATAACATTTTCAGTTGTATTCTGGAAAAAACCTGATAACCTAGAAATGCAAATTTTCCAGCGTCCAAAATCAAGGCTTAAACAAATTAGGTTATATATTAAATATATATATATAATATATATTAAATTTTCCCTTTTATGGCTTATTATATGTGATAATGTTTAATGAATTTCCATCTACTGTGGATATTATCTAGTATGCAATGAGAAATACTCTTTTCCCCTTTACTTTTCTATAAGTACTTATGAGGCAATACTCATAGAATGTAGTCTTTCCAGTATGTTTTCCTTCCAAGAGGAAATACCAGCAACTTAATAAATATGAACATCTACCATATCCTGCAAATGATAAGCACACATTGTAATATCATGTGCTCTGTTACAACAGAAATAGGTTTTACTATATTAGCATAAGTCAACCTTGCTCTTTTCCTAATTGATCATAATTTCTTTATTATGTTCCTACCTAATTCTTTGCTTTTATATTGCCAGTATTTGCACAACATGCAACCCTTCCTCTGAATATTTTCATGATTTTTCCAACTCTTAAATAGAATATGCCTTCCAATACTGTCAATATACTATATTAACAGTTAAGAAACAATATAACCCATTCCATATCTCTGGAGGGAATATAAGATTCACATATAATGTTCCAATGTGCTCAGAAAATTATTTTCCCCTTTGCTTTATGTAATTTCCACATTAGTTTTTTTCCTAATAAGATCATCCTAGAAGGTCGAATTTGCATAAGGCACTGAAAGCACATTAAGAATTTTAAGTGATCTGTCAATAATTTGAATGTCTAATATCAAATTTATAGTCCTAGCCTAGGGTTTGACAGGTAGGTCAAATGGTGAAAGAGCAACAGCTTTGTTAGCAGATTGGTAGAGGGTACAGTATTGTGGGACATATCAAATGGCACTAGGTATTTTTGCAATTCAATCAAGTTTGTAATGACTTACGGTTTTATGGCCACTCCTAGATGATAGACTTCTTTCTAAGGAACATTCAGCATGAATTGCTTCTATGAAAACAGGAGTCTTGAATCATTACATCAGGAATTTTTAATTTCCTTATTCACTTTTTCCTTCCCGTTGCAAAAGCATCTTCTTCCATGAAGAAACAAGGCAGTAAGTACAGTGGAAACAACACACTATTGGGTGCTGTTGCTATTCTTTTTCTTCAGTAGCCTCAGTTTACTCTAGTGAGGTATACACAATGCCTGTGTATGCTCCTTTCTGACAACAAAGCAAATAGCTGTTTCTTCTGCAGAAAAATTCATCTTTCACCTTCTTACTTTTACTGGTAATTGCTTGCTCCACTTGGAAGTAATTAGCATTATTTCACTTTTAAATATATTATTTTCCACTGTGCTTGATAATTTAGGATTTATTCTCCTAAATCTTCACTCCCATGTCTCCTTCATTTACCAAACACATCCTTTCTAGGCAGGTTATTCATTGCTTTCACAATGACCCCAATTGTTAATTCTTTATTGAAGGAAAATTCTAATATACAATAATTTTTTTCATATATATATTAATGTTTCTCTTCATTCTCACACAACTAACTGGATTTAGATGTTCTAAGACCTAGGGACTGAAACCATTGTATCTTTTGTTCTGTATGTTTACCTTTTTCCTTTTATAAGACCAATGAACTTCAAACCACTTTGTGTCTGAATCTTAATCTTGATTTTAGTGGTTTACTGTATTTCTGTCAGATTACAACATGCTTTTGTGGTCTTGTTTTCCAAAAACACTAAGGAAGTAAAATTAATTGAAGGTAAATGTTAACTTTTTTTTGTTAGGGATATGGAAACTTATCTAAAAAATATATTTTATACGAAGAATTTTACAAGCTTATATACACGATGTTTCATGTAGCATACAAATAAGAAAGCAGTTTTGTTTGTCACAGTTTACGCTTCAGAGAACAAGAACTTGGAGATTGAGTGGTATATCTGTAGGGGATATGCCTTTATTGATGTTGAAATTAATTTTTTTGGCATTTTGTTTGAGCTCGGATGCTGGAAGGCATCCTAGACCCACTAGAAACCCAAGAGACCCAAAAACCAACCAAACAAAAAAAAGATGAAAGAAAAGAAAGACTAGTTATAGGCCTTGTGGTATTGCCAAGAAAAAAAAAACCAAACAAACCCCAAGCATTTAAGAAACGCTCACAGAAAATCTGTACTTGAGTTATAAACTGATTCAGCTCACTGCTTGCACTTTCTGAGTCCTGTTATCACAGAAGATAATGAATTTCCTGAGTCTGACTGAAGGACACTTGGGAGTGAGCTTTTTACATCCTATAATTAGTCCCTCCACTGACACTTGGGTTTTTTTCCAGATCCTTTGTCCTCATGCAGTTTAAGTTACTGTCTTGTGAACTTCCTCAGTTGTCTTTAAATCTTGCTATCTGACTTACTTGGGTTTGATTAAAAGTTCAGTTAAGTTAATGGAGAGTTCAATCCCATCCAGTGGTTTTTGGAGCAATACTTTAGCTAGAAGCATACCCAGCTGTTGACAATTGCCTAACACATTCCTAGCTAAAATGCGTTCCCACTGAATAATTTCTGGCAAGAGCAAATGAACTAATCTATTCTCTTGTTTCTTGAGATTACTTCGTTTCCATTTTAGTTCTCCTAGTTTTTGGAGATGCAATGACTCTTAACTGTGTTCTTTAACTCAGTGCCAAAGGTTTAGAGTTGTCCTATTCTTCTTTTTCCAAAACCCTGATTATAAAGCACTGAGCCTTTGATTCAGACTGTCAGCATTCACTTGATATAAATATAATTTTTTTTCTTTGCTTTCTTTTCTTTCGATTCTCACAGATTCATTGCCCAGGAGCTTGTGATAAGAAAGAATGTGTGGGATAAACACTGTCTTTACCATAAAATGCAAAATGCTGTCTGAATCTCAGAGTAAGTTTGGGCATAGTATCAAATTTCCCTCTTGTCAATTTCTTGGTCTGCCATCCTGAACAGAAGTAAAGGTCTTCAGTCTGTACTGTCAGCTCTAGAAAGTTCTAGTACGGATTTTTACAAGGAGAGCAAGAAAATATCCAGGTTTGGATGGAGTGACAGGGGAGAGCCAAAATGACTCTTTCATTTTCTTTTTCAACCTTGGCACCTGGCTAAAAGATGTTCCTGGTCTGGAACTATAGAGTAAGAGCAGTAAAGCAAAACAAATGAAGATATTTAGGTATTTTCATATAAAACACAGTAACAAAATAAAATATCACCATTTTCTGGGCCAGGAACCACTCTACATAAGGGGAAGCTAATATGTGAGTGTTCCAGCAAAGGTGGCCTTAAATTCAGCTGCTTGGGCTACACCAGTTCTTTTAAAAAGACAGATTCACTTTCCTCCAACTCTTCTGTATTCTGTGACCAGAAATGCATCTGTTAGATGAACAAAATGGGGTCACTCACATTGTGTGACGGGGACAATTGTATTTTGATCAGAAGTGGGAGGCCCACAGGTATTCATTTATCAAGATATACTATGCCTTATGAATTTGTTCATGTTAGTATGGAAAAGCAAATGTGGTGCATTTACAAACAAAAATGGCACAAAATAGTCATGTTGAGCTGGTACCAAGCACTGGGCATAAACTGAAGACTACAGAATATGTGCACCAGTGAGGGGCAAGAGCCATCTCTTTCAAATAAAGTTGTTATGAGAATGTCACTTCAGCAGATATAGAAAACATTGATCTTAAACCTCAAAATTTATGTTTTTGGTTGATTCCTTACATATTTTAATTTTAACAAGAATTATTTTTAGAAAAAGCAAGTTTCTCTTGTTTCCCTAAAAACCTTGTATAAAATGTGGTTTATATTTCATATACTAGGAGAGAATTCATAGTTGAAGTAATAAAATGTCATACAATGAGTAAGTTTGGCTACTGATTTGTATATACCAATTAATTTTTGAAATCTTTTTTTCTTTTTAAGTACCTATACACTCTTATCTATTTGTGTTAGGTTTCAGTTTATTTGGTGGCAAACATGTACCATTTATTAAAAAATTTCCCACAATGAATATTTTCTTTGATTTTATTGTAGAGAAGTGACTGCAAAGTAGATGTAATTCCTTCTACTGACATTCTAAATTCTTTGGAAAGACATTCATTATTGGTCATTCAAAAGAAGAATCGTTTATGATTTAAAATATGATTTTAAAATAATATCCTCTACCCTGCATATATGCACATCAACATAATCCAAATGGATTTGTTTTAGTTTTCTAAATAAAAGTAGTATTTAGAGCTCCAAACTATGTCCCTTGAATGTTCATGAAGAATTTACTAAGGTGCATAGCAAAGAGTTTTCCCTTTCTGCACCTGGATCAACCTTCTCTGAAATCCTACTTCTCTCCATCCTTTAATACCAGAATCTTCCAACACTTCCATGAATATTGCCTACTGTACCAGTGAGTCTGCTTCATGTCCAAATAAAAGGTTTTCTCGCATTTTTCTTGGTCCATAACCTTATTATGTCCTGAATCATTATTTATTATTTATTTTGAAATTTTAAATATGTGATCAGAATTATATTGAACAAAGAGATAGCATGATGTGAAATCTTAGAACAACTAAAGAGAGTCAGAGTGTTTGGTAAGTGTTCAGTATTACAAAAAGAAGCAGTCTGTACTGGCCTGAATTTAAGCCCTGAAACTGATTGTAGCAACTTCAATGATTCTAAGGGCAGAGTAAGAGGATGGAAAGGTAGGAAGCTGCTTTGATAGATCCCTTGCCTGTCCCAGTATCACTTGCATTTCATGAATTGCTGGACTGTGGAACCTTGTTCACCCTAGGGCCTTGGGAAAAGGAAAGCATCATATGAACCTTACTGGGACTAGGGAACAAAGGCTGGCGGACAGAAAAACAAATGTCTCGGAGAGAAGGAGAAAGGAAGGAAATCATGTGCCTGCAGAAGGGATTAGCATTTCCATTTTGCTCATCAAAGTTAAAAGAAGTACAAAAGAAGGATTTAGAGTGCTCCAACTGTTCTATCCCCTGTGTAAATCACCATAAACAGGAGGCAAAAGAGAGTTAAACAGAAAATGTGAGATAGCTACATTTGTTTTTACTAGCAAAGTCTTGTTTATATTTAATTATTTCAGCATAAACAGTGAATGCAAGGAATAAAAAAAGCTTTTAATGAGTCACAGAAATAACTGTGCATTATGTACGGATCAAGTCAAGTGTCTTACTTCTCACATTTGCCTTATTTTTTGTTCTCAATGGCAGATTCTCTTTCAGTTCATATACCCTTAAATGCTGTTATTCTTTTCCTTTGTAATTACTTTTATTGTCACATCCTACTTCCACAATTGATGTAAACAGATCAAAGTGTGAAATCTTGAAGTATGTGATTTTTTACCTGTCATTCAAATATTTATTATTTCTCTTTTGGTACTGCATGTCCAGCTAGTTGGCTTTAGTTTTTTATTTTGTTGGGGTTTTTTTTTTTGATTGTTTTGTTTGGCTGGTTATAATTTTTTACATCTTTTAGAAAAAAATAACAAGCATTTTGCAAACTTGCCAGATGTATGCTGGATCTGCTTTATACTGATTCCTAATAATGAAATGCCTGAATATTTTCATGCAGACTTGTCTACCAGACTATGATGCTTTTCTAAATGAGCATCCAGGATATTTTTTTCTTGCATATATAGTCTCTGATTCATCATTGCATTCAGTATAATTAGATTTCCTTAGCTGTTAAGAAAAAAGCATTATCTTTAAAAGACACCATTCACATTTACAGTAAAATCAAACAACAAATCCATAGTGAAAGGGTTAGATTGCTCCAACTTTTCTTTCAGAAAGGGTGATTTAGAACCTTCAATATCTGCCTCTGAAACTATGAGCAAGATCCAAATATATTACTTTTAATCATCTTATGGCAGGCTGGTTGGCAGGACTGTCCTGTAAAATTCAAAAATCCTCCTTTAATACCGTTCCAATTATACATCTGTGGGGGTTTGGGAGAGGGAGGCGGGGGGGATGCTGGGAAGGGGAAGGGATGTTCCCTTTTAAACGATTCGTTGGCTCCCCGTTCTGTTATAAATCCTGCTTTTTTTTCCCTTAATAATCTTCCCTTGCTCTCCTCCTCCTCCCGCCTCCACCTTGTCCTTCGGAGCTGGCTGGAGGGGAGGGGGTGCCCGCTCTCTTTCTCACTCGGGGAAGGCAGCGGGGGTCGCCCAGGTGTTCCCTCCACTTTGCCCTTCGGAGCTGGCTGTGGGAGAGGCGAGGGGGGTCACCCCAGCTGTTCCCCCCACAGTTTTCTCTTAGTAGGAACTAAGAGAAAGGCGGGAGCGGGGCCGCTGCCGGCGGCTGCATGTGTGGTCGGCGCGTGAAGCGGGTCTGGTTCTCATGCAGACACGGCTCGGCCACGCGGGCAGCGGCGAAGATGCGGGTTCCCCTCACAGCGGCTGCGGGCGGGAGACGCCGGCTGGAGGAGGCCGACGGCAGGAGCCAGTCGCAGCCCCAGCGGTGGGTCCCGGCGGACATGGCGCTGTGCGGGGTCCGACGGCTTTCCTGGGTTTCTGCAGAGCAGAGCCTGGCGCCGGCTGGCTGGCTGCTGCTGCTGTTGCGCGCACGGCTTCCTGGCAGCGATTCTCGGCAGGGGCGGCCACGCTGCTGCGGGTTCAAATCCCTTGCCAGCGCAGTCCCGGCACCATGGAAAGTCGCTGCGTTGTTTCCCTGCCTCTCCCTCAGGCAGCGGCTGCCTGATCCCTGGGTGTCTGCAGTGGGCTCTGGCAGCAGCGGGCGCGGACACCCACTGGTTGTTCTTTGCCGGAGGTGCCCCGGTGCCCGTGGCCGTGGGGCAATAACATCAGAAGTGCCCCGGTGGCCGTGTTGGCCCCCTGCGCTGCCACAAGGGAGCCCGGCAAGGGGTCCCACGATCCCAGCGGCCCCAGAAGTGGCCCCCACGCAGTGGTGTGGGCGCGGTGGCTGCTCTAGGCAGCTCCTGTGGTCCCAGTCGGCCTCGGAAACCCCTTTTGAGAGTTCCAGCGGTCGGTGGGTGCCCTGGAGAGGCAGCAGCCAGCCTACGGCTGGTAATAAACATGGCGCCGGGGAGCAGCAGGCTCGCGATTTTGATGGGAACCGCCATTTTGCTGGAGCCCGAAGATCTTGGAAGGAGAGGTGGAGCCTGGACCGCCGGGCAATCCAAAGAGAAGCCAGGAAGAAGACGGAGAGATTCGAGTGGGACTTGTAGAGCTTAAAAGCCTGAAGCAACAGAAGTTCGCTCTGTTTGGCTTCCTGCAAGCTGGAGAGCAGCAGCACGGCCCCTCTTCTCTGACTTCCAGGCCTCGTGGCTTGACTCCACCCACCTCCATCGGTGTCGAAGCCAAGCCAGCACAACTGCAGGTGGAATGCTTCCCCAAATAGCGTCTCTGGGTTGGGGGGAGGACTTTTCACTGTGTTGTGTTTTTCAGAGACTTCAAAGGCTGGGAGTTAACTACCACCAGAGAGAGAGAAGAGGAGCGGCTTTCCCTTCCCACTGCTTCTCTTGGGCCAGCCTGCCTGGCCTTAGAAAAGCAGTTCCCTTATTCCTTTTTTTCCCTTTTCCTTTTTGCGTGGTTCTTTGTCAGGTTTAACTCTGTGTTAAGTCTGGGACTTCCATAAACTGTTTGCTTTCTTTGGTTGAGTCTCAGATGAATAAACTGTTTTCCCTGTTGTTTAAATTCTGTTCAGTCTTCTCATCACTGTTCAGCATGCCCCTTAGTGAAACACAATGGTGCTAAACCACCACAACATCTCTAACATTTGTTTGTGTAATCAGTCCACAAGTTAATCCATCATTGCATGCTGGTCACTCTTTCTGCAAGTTACAAATTTTAAAGTAGAAGAAAATCTCATAAGATTGTTACTATATACACTGTATATACACTGATTGATCTAACTTTGCTAAAATAGGTCTGAAATATCCTTTATAATACATTCTGTTCCTTGCATTTCTTTTTATTTGATTAAAAACTCTCGAGAGTATATTTTTTCTAAGGATATTTAGTAATTTTGATTTGGAAACACCTGGCAGGTAATCCTGGTGGCTAAGATAAAAATTTTCCTTGTTCCATGTAAACATGCATGGAAGAGAAAGAGAGGTGTATTTCTGAAGATTTTACTGGAGAAACCTTGCTGGAGGTCAGATTTTTTCTACCTTGTTACTACTCCTTTCATAATTAACTGAGTTACAGCAAATGTGGATTGGTCTATCAGGTACATGCCTGCATGTAGATATATAGAGGTTATGCTGCAGCTTGTTAATGAAAACAGTTTCAGTAATTCCCACTGAGGCCAAAGACAAGAGTCATAGCTTCAGACTCATACACTTGAGTTATATTCCAGTCATTAGACAGACATTAGACAAACTGCCATTCCTCTAAAACCAAATTTACAGTGTGCTTTTTAAGAGGTATAATTTGTATCAGTTTTGAGAAGGAGCAGGAAAAGAAATCTCTATTCTTTCTTAACTGTAGTTGAATATGAGATAGCACTGCTGAGAATGCAAGCAAGTGGTGTTGCAGAATGGTTTTTATTAACATACAGAGCTATTGTCTGCTGTTCCAGCCCAGTCTGTGGACTTGTGGTGTTAGATCCTTTCAGGAAAATATAGTTCCTGGCCCCAGAGATGGAAAACTTCCCAGTGTTTTTGCTTAGCTAAGAAAGTACCATTCAGACCTAGTTATCATTAAAAGATGCATGAAGTTTTGCTTGCGATTGAAAAATAAACCAGAAACAAAGTTCAGTAAGACAAGGATTTGTAATTCACTAGAGCATAGGCTTTGTGTTTTATGTTGACATACCCTTTTTTTTCCAAAAGAAACAGTGAACACTATTGTGCCAGACTCTAGATAGAGACTATAAAAGATTTCATGTAGCATGATTTCCTCAATAGACTGAGTAAATTTGAAGTTGAGGTCATGAATTAAAGTTGTTTTTCTCATTAACATTATTTTTTCCCAGTTTCCTACGAGGTTTGAATATGAAATTGTATGTGTGTTCTTAGGTTTGCATTTTGTATTGCATATATCACAGTGTTTTATACCCCCATATTTGTTTCCAGAATGTTAAGAAATGTTTGTTAAGAAGGTAGCATGATTATTTGCATTAATGCCTTCAACCTACAGTTGTAACATAAAGGTGTTTTCTGCTTTCACTGAATTTGTTACAAAATGCATGGATATTAATTACTTGTAGTATCTTAAATTTTACAACAACTCTCTAGCAAGCAACTTTCACCTACAGTGATCCAAACAAATTATAATTACTCCAAAATGCAGAATATAATCTGGGAATTATTATTGCAGTGTATACCACAGTCATTTTCAGATTTGCTCAGACACCAGTGTGTTAGACATGTGTTTTCATAATATCAGTTGCGTCCTTCAATGACATGTTTGCAGTGTCTCTTTTCGACTGTTTCTTCTAGAAGTAGCCAAGGTAGTGGCTCTGAGGGCATTGATCTCTAGAGAAGTTCCACTGACTTAATCTACAATGGTCTGGTCTAATGTTCTAGAAATATATTAATTCTCGTAATCTCTTATGGAATCAAGATTGAACAGAAGTATGTCTTTCCCCAGAATAAAAGCTAAAATGGAAAAATACTGTTTATAAGGCTGTGATACTGATGCCTGAAAGCACAGAGAAGAAGGAACTTCCAAACAAAGTAAGCAGAGATAAAAGTGCAGTTCTTTAATGGAAATTTCCAGATGCAAGACACATGCCAGGCGCCCTTATCACACTATATTTATAATATTCATCAATCCTAATGCCCCTCAAAACATCCAGCCAGAGTTTGTCTCACCCCTGTGCCCTCCCCTGGAGCTGCCCCCTCCTTGGAGCTTCTTCAGGGTCCCTGGACTTTCTATGTCATCTTGCCACCTTGCTTATCGTAGAAAAATGTTAAACATAGTTTTACAAACCATGGAAAAGGCCTAACAAGAAGCTTATGAATGAAACTATATAGTCAGGGCAAAACCCCCCAAAAATGAGAGAAAAACCCTAAGGCATCAACAAAAGCAGTAAAACTGCTCCCCTTTTTTCCCTCAACTATCTTTTCAGATGCATTCAAATAAAAAGTGGGTTTTGGTATAAAAAGTTATTTTAAAATTTTAAAAATCCCATTTAAAAAGTCAGGAAGAAAACTATTATAGTATTGAAATATATTTTATGGGATTTTATGAAATATTAAAATTGTAATCCTAAATTTAGTGTTTTCAAAATACAAAGGTCTGACAATCAGATTATTTTTCTAATTTATTTAGTCAAAATACATACACTGTAAAATAGAGCTGCAAATTATCTGTCACTTCTGAACCTCAGCAGGATTGTTGTTGCCAGTAAAACTGTCTATCTACAATTTGTTTTCTTCTCATTGCTCTAATAACATGGTAATTATTTTTTGAAATTATGTATGTTTTCATAGAGTAAGCTTTTAGATTTTCTTTTGGCACAGATATTCTTTTCTGTAACAGTCTCCATTCTACGGGAAGTTTTCTCTTAATAACAATTTCTGATTTTGAAATATTTGATATTCAAAAAAACAAACAAAAAAAAGGTGATGTGGTCCAGAGATGCTTTGCAGTGGGAGGGATAGCACCAAGACTTTTGAATAAGATGCAGAGGAGAGGTGTCTCATGGCATAAGGGAGTGGGAAGGTGGTGAAAGAAGAAGGTAAACATTCTTTAGTAGGGACACAAGCTTTAGTAGCCCTCCTTACTGCTCCTTCTAGCAAAAGAGAGGCTTCTTAGGTTTGTTCATGTGACAAAGATGCTGCAGAGATGCATGCAGGTAGCTACACAGATACAGTGGCTATATCTACTCCAGCACTATGTCATCTGATGGGGGACCCACCAGACTAAAACCAATGGTATATTTACAAGTACAGCTAGTATTCATCCTCTTGGATGACCCAACCCTGACTATAACATAGAATTTCAGTCTCTAACCAGCCTTTTTGACAGCAGTCAGCAAGATTAGACTGATACATCTGAGAGGTATTGAGGGAACTATGGTACTCAGTACGGAGCCTGAGGCGGGGGGGGTCCTGTAGTCAGGGAATGTGGGGCAGAAGTGAGTGAGCCAGTTGCACAGACTGAAACAGACATAGCTTGTCTCTGCCAGGGCTAACAACAGCCTGACTCCAAGACCTCCAACAGTGTCAATAAGAGACACACCACTCTTCAGCCAAAAGTTCTGTTTATTTGTTTTGAATTTCTGTTTTAAACTGCCTCTTTTCTGAGTTGACTTGGGAATGTGTCCCTTGAGACACTAATGCAAGAATGTGAGGATCTTGATTTTTCTCATAAGCTTTAAGGAAAAATATTAATTTGCTTTAGGTCTTAGAATGACTACAGATTTATCTAATACCTATAAAATAATGTGACTGTGAACAAGAATTAAGGATGTTTTAGCTTGGCCTTATCTTATACCAATTAAATATTTGGAAAAAAATTTTAAAAAGTTTTTAGAAAATACCAACACAGATAGCATTTCAACAAAAGTGCAGGATGCTATTAGCAGACATTAAAGGAAACAGTCATTGGTTGATGAGCAGCATGTGAATTTCTCTACTATTTTATAGGTCATACATTAGACATATTTTTTAAATGCAAATATCCAAGGAAAATACTTAAGGTAATAAGTTAATACTCTGTGGTTATTTGTGGTTGAACAGAAGTATTAAAACATAGGTTTTCAGTTCTATTTGAAATATAAGTGGTGTTTACCATAACTGTTTTTTCTAATTTACACACACACACACCCCAGTAGCTTGAAAGAATCTCAAAATAGTGCAATCAAATGGCCTTTAAACCTCTGATTTGCAGGATTGTCTTTTAAGGGATTTTTTTTGTTTTGCTTCGTTGCCTGCACAATGTGTCATTGACCCTTATTGCTTAAAATGAAACTGCAATCAGCATTTACTCAGCTCACCATCTGCCTCAAATTACCATGTGGTTTCTGCTCTGCAATCTCTGTCATCTCTATGTTGCTTTTAACAGAAACAGGATCAGAATAGTCTGATGAAAGGCCTTTTAACTAGCACTGTCAATACATACAGCTAAAGTACAGGTAAAATGATTAATTGAGTGAAATTTCACTACTGTATATCCTCCAGAAGAGAGAAACAAAAGAAAAATTCAGCACCTGATCTAAGCAACTGTTGGGAAGATACACAAGGACTGGATGATAAACAGAACGGAAAAGGAAAGTGTTAGGGTTCCACATAAATGCAAATGTAGTGTCTTTTGGAGCTATTTCAAGATTGCTTATGTCCTGTTTTCAACAAAGCTGTGCTGTTGAATGTGTGATGGATCATTCATGTGGAAGTTTCAGCTTGTGCAAGTTTTCTGATGTCACGAAACTCAGATTAATCCAGATTTATCCAGCTTTAGGCTGAGGGAATAACTCCAGCTCTGGTGCAGAGGAAAACTCTCCATCTAGGCACAAGCGATGCAGTATTAAATTTCATTGTATAAGTGGTGGGTTTTTGTTTCTGTCCTTTGATAAGCAATGTGCTGATTGTAGTGCTGATTGCCCAGATGCCCACAGTTATTTTGCTGATTCCTTTTGGTAGTCACTTGATCCACTGTAAGTAACTGGGGAAAAAATGGAACAATGGCAAAAGGCCTTATGTCAGACATGTATAAATTCAGGTGGGAACTAGAAAGTTTTCTAACTGTAAGAGCAATAGATCAGTTGTCTCACGATGGTGAAAAGCCTTTGGTAGTTTTAGAGCTCTCAAAGGAGGCAGCAGTGTTATGGTGTGTCTCCATGCCTCTCGACTGGGGGCCAGAGTGGACCACTGGGGGCAGTCAATATGACCAACACTGAGGTATTGTTTCAGGGTGTCCTTGCATCTCCTCTTTGGAGCTCCTCTGTTGCAGCAGCCGGTGGTGAGTTCACCATAGAGCACAATCTTAGGGAGGCGATGATCCTCCATCCTGGAGACGTGCCCTGCCCAGTGCAGCTGCGTCCTCAGCAGCATCGCCTCAATACTGGTGATGCCTGCCTGTTCAAGGACAGTGACATTAGTCACGTAGTCAGTTCAGTGAATGTTTAGTATTTTAGTATTGTTCAGAGGCAGTGCTGATGGAAGCATTTGAGGAGTCACAGGTGGTGGCAGCAGAAAACCTATGATTCAGACACATATAAAAGAGTAGACAGTACCTTTCCACTGTGCCTTTTGCAACGGGACTTGCTTATCCCACATCGGCCTTTTTCACCATCAGCACGCTTGCAGCAAGCGTGGGTAGAACCCTGCCCATATCTTCATTCACGAAGCCTAACCATGATGATGATGATGAGTTTTAATGAAAAATAACAGAAATTTATGAATTGGATTATGTGACAACAAGTAATGGAGATTTTTGCTCCAAATGAACAAGTTCTACATGAAGATCAGAAGCTTAAATTTTATTATCTGGGGAAAGGGAGTAAGCAGAAATGTTCAGCTATAGCCTGTTGTGGTCAAAATGGTAGACAAGGAGAAGTATTTGAAACTGTGCATTTTTAATGTATGGAGTGTATCTGAATGACCATTTGTGAGGAGACAAGTAAAATAAAAAAAGAGTTGCTATACTAGATACCAGAAGAAAGATATTCTAATAACGAATCTATATAAAAATACTGCCAAAAGCCATTCATAGGAATAACAGTTCAGGCATATGAAACAGCATAGCATGTGGTGACAAATTTCAGACCACAGAATGAAGAAGGAGTGCTCCAGTAGAATAGTGAGTAAGAAATTAACATCACTAAAGAAAGAACATAGATGGTATCATGGAGAATTACAGAAGAAAAAGAGTAAGCCCTTTTTTTCCCATTCAAAATTCTAGTTCCTTTAATATAGCCTTCAGCAGGAGATCAGGGAATCCCTACCACAGAGGTTAAAGATCAGGTAGTGTGAATCAGTAAACTTGTTTAATGAAAATGAGCAACAGGAGATCAGAAAGGAGTGAAAAAATTGAGGGAAGGACTAAGTGCTACTGAAAAATTACTTCAGATATAAGAAAAAAAACAATTACTGATGTTGCTCCTAAACCAATAAATAAGATGCTGAACAACCACTTGTTCACATGATCATGTCCTGGCAGGAAAACAGACAGTTCAATTTATTTCTGTTATGCAGAGGTTTAAGTGTGTACTTCATTTGTAATCTCGAGTGTTCATAGTTTTTCTTCACCTGAGCATATTCCAAGGAACACAGCTTCAGCTGGTGAAAATCATAATTTGAATCATTTTAAATGAAAGTTGAGCCCTGAACATTTTATGGTGGCTTAATCATAGCTAATACACAAGTATGATATGCCAAAATTAAATATAAATTACAAAGCTCTGCAGTGTGACTTGTAAAACTGCATTACTGAACTAAAGCCATCTCTGAGGTAAATCACTTGAAGCATGTCGTGAGCTTAGTCTGTTGCAGAAAGCTTTTGCTTTCATTTACATCTCTGTAAAACCTTTAACATTGGCAGATTTTGGTCCACGTGCTAGTTTAAATAGAATTCAAAGGCAGTGAACAAGTCAGACATTTCTATCATTAAAAAGAATCCTGCTGAGGGGACCAGTCAGCTTTGGTTGCTACTGTATATTGCCAGCGACTGTCACTATATCGGCTGCTAAAGAGAGGAATTTGTTCCTGTAGGATTTTCTGCAATTGTGTTTGAAGTGGTTTCATTTCATTATGTCTGGAATTTTATATCATTGCATAAAGATAATAAAAGGGAACAGAGGCGAACGCCATCATATATCGTCTGAGAAGAATAACCAAAGGCAACAAAAACTTTCCCTTTGGCAGTCAGTTTTTTTCCTTTCACTACATGAAACATGAGAACTTTTATTACATAAAACTGTGCTTTCTTGTGAATTTTTCCTTTATGTTTGCCAATGAGAGATGATGATTTAATTCTTTCCAGATATTCAGTTGATTTAATATAATTTCTTTCATGTGGAACAAAATGGGATAAATGGGCACAACTCCTAGAATATCTATTCTGTTTTTACAAATCCTTAAGGGTACATTTCATGGAATCACCACATATCGTTGGCACTCAGTTCTCAAAATAATTACATGGTGTTTGATTATAAGGCTGTTTATTAAAGATCATATGGTGTTTGTTGTGATGTTCTTACCCTTGGTTTTTTTCCTTTGTTTTAATTGAGAGAGATGCATACTTGAATGAAAAATACTATTTAAAAAAGACATATTAGAATAAGAAGCCCCCTTGTCCAGGTTCTCTAGACACAGCTGTTAACTATTTCAAACACAGAAGCTTTCATGTAACTCAATCTCATTTTATTTCTCTGGGATTATTTCCAGAATAGCTTGAAGCATTGATTATGGCTAAAAGTTTCATTTTTCTCTAACTAAAACCAGTTTCTTGAAAGTCTTCATTTCATAATATCTTTTATTCCCTCTTGTGCCTTCTCCTCTACCCTGTGTTTTATATGTGTATGCAGCATGTTTCTTTTGTGTGCTACACATATTTAGTTTGAACAAACATAATGAAATAAGCAGACATGTCAGTGTGAACTACTGACAGAAAAAAAACCCCTTGCTTCTGTGAGATTCTGGAAAGAAGATGTGTGGATCTGGAGAGGGATCCTGAACAACATTTTTTTCTCTAACTTGATTATTATGTATTGATACTATGTATTGATATTATGTATTTAAATAAAATGTGTCATGTAAGTGTTTAGTCAAAAAGCAATGCAGTGGGTAGAGGGATTTGATAGGAGAGCAATTAAGTACTTTTTTCTCAGCTTTCCCTCCTCTGTCACTGAAATTTACCTTCAAAGTTAGTAACTTTTAGTAACTTTTTTGCACTGTTCTATATATTGTTAAAGTAGAAAAGGACTTAGGGAAATTGACGTAGTTTTCCTTTTAACCCTTCCTTCTCCTTTAATTTTTTAATAGGAAACCTTAAGGTTCCACTGTCTGGGAATGACTGCCTCACTGACTTCAGGGTGAGAGAGCAGCTGAATTTTATTACCGTTGCTGTCATGGCTGTTTCAAAACAGTGCTGCCGTTCTCATTGTTGAATTGTTGACCAGAATTCATTTGGGACCGTAATGCATTCTGTCCCTCCAATAATAAATTCACTTTTAGATTCCTGAAACCTCAGAGAATGTAAGATCTGATGTTTATCTGCCTTTAAAAAAAATAAATTAAAAATTTTTTATCATGAAAGGTAAAACATATTTTCCAGTGGAAAAAAAATCCTGCAACCTGGATTTCTGATATTATGAAATCACTATTTAAATTTAAATTTGGGCTATATTAATCCAGATTAAGTATCCAATTGTCTACCTATAATGAGTAAGATGACTTTACAATGCCATTCTATTTAAAAAAGCATAGATGCCAAAGATTTTATGATGAAGAAGTGTTTGGACTGCACTTAGAATTTCTTTAATCACTTTTTTATAACCATCCTATATTGACTTATGTCATTCAGCATGTATAACTTTTTTCTGAAATTCCTAGAAAAAATAAAACTTTTTCATTGTATGATGTTAAATGGAGGCTAATAAGAAACCAAACTTTATTTTTGAACTTGTGGTACATGTGAGCCATGATTCAGCACCTAAAAATATTTAAGGAGCCATAGCATTTCTGTAAAACCCAACAAGTTAGCATGTCTCTGGAAATTAGCAGACCGTGAATTTCATATCAATCAGTGTCTGAAATGTCAGTTGATAAAACTAATCACATAACCTAATAAAACAGGGAGGAGCATAAGGTTTACAGGATAAAGGTCAAGACTGAAAAGCTGCCAGAGTTGATTTGCCAGCTGATGTTGCCCCTTCATGTGATTTCCTAATAATTAAATTGATGCTTGTGGCATATTCCCCATAGAATTTACTCTAAAGGACAACTCTACATCAGCATGAAACAGTGCATAGAATAGAGTAATGCGTGATCTGAAGAAAGCTTATAGATGTCAATCACACATCTGCACAGTTTCTTTGTGTTTGGACTATGAATTAGTCACAGTGCTTTAGACAGCATTGCAAATATTGAACAATTGCTATTAGCTGTTGTTGTCCTGCCAGTTCCCAAAAGACTAGGCTAAAGCATTATAAGTGTCAGGATTTAGGAAAGACCAAAGCACTGTTATAAGAGGCATTGTGGACCAGTAGTTTCCATGATTTCAGGCTCTCAGTTTTCCTCTCCAAAAGCATCTAAGCTCCTCGTGTCTCCTTCCTTCCTTTACTCTCATGCAAAGTGATGCCCAAAAAGTCATCTCTCAAGCTTCCTTTTTTTCTAAATGTTTTTTTCTTCTTCTTCTCTTATTCTCTCATCTGAAAATTCTTCTCTCCTGTTCCTAGTCATCTTTTCCACATCTCTCATCCTCTCTCTTCTAGTATTTGACTTCCTTTTACTCCTTCCTTATAAAATTATTTTTTATATTGATTACAGGACAAATGCCAAATACAGTTGCTTTGTTAGTCAGGTACTGGCCACAACGACAGCCTTTTCATATATAGGGAAGTACAGAGTAAAATTGATACCAGGTAAGGCTCCTGCACAGATTTCTGAGATTTCTAATAATTCCTCCTAAACAGGCAGTTTTTCCAGAATTACAATACTATGAAAGAGCTGTTGTTTTTTATTTTGTTTTGTTTTGTTTTGTTTTTTTAAAGTGGAAAAAACCATCAATGGATAAAGATAATACACCTTTCTAAGTAAAGAATACCACCCACAGCCACTTTGACTTTAGTCTATTGAATGATTTCTCATTTGTTTGTATTATATCGCTTCCCTTTCTGCACAGTTTTTATCTGCTTCCAGATCAACAACTGACAATAGAACTCCATAATTTTTTCATGCAGAAGCGGAAGCAACACCTAGTCCTGGTCAAGGGCTGTATAAACTATCTAATTTTCTTTCAGCTTTTTTTCAGCTGTAGAAAGCACAAGGCTTCAACATGTTCAACTCGTCTTTAGACAAAAGTCTTCAGCCTGAAGGCTTAGTCTCCTCAAAGAATAGGAGTTTCCATTCCCAGCAAGGAAGCAAATTTGAGTCAGCAGATTCCCAGTTCTTTAGACATTTTGTTGAATTTGAAAACACTCTTAAAATTATTATATGTCTCTACGCACTCACAGAAAAGGGACAATTTATGAAGATAAAGTTCTCACTTCATGAGAGGCAAATATCCAATACAAAATTTGTCTTCTAGCAGATCAGTGTGAAAAGGTTTATCTAAAACATTTCAAAGTGTCTGCTAATTAAGATATGTTTGTTCTAAGTTTATTTTCTTTTAAATTAGGTACATTAATTCCTCAGAACTGTTATGAATATGGTTTCTGAAATAATGAAGAGTTAATGCAAACTGTTAGAGTACTTAACGTATTCTTTCTGAAAACAGTAAGAACTTTCCAATGGGGGTGCTCTTTTCAGTTTCCTGTTTTTTTGTTTTGTTTTTTTTTTTCAAAACCAAGATATATGTTTACACGAGCTTTCATCAACACTTACAACTCCTGACCTGTGCCCAAACTGCTATGTTGAAACATTTTAGGGAGACCTAAAAGAGCTAATTGATATTGTTTAGAGCTGATCACAGTGTGGAAAAAAATAATGTTCTAAACCAATCCATGTCATCACCCTACTGTTTACCTCCAAGAAGGTGAACAAGGAGAGACAAATCATTACACATCAGAAAACTCTGCAAATGTTAAATCAGCCAGTGCAATCAAAAGAATCATTTTGAGGAGATAAAAGTGTTTCCATTTTACATTCACAGTTTTCCACTGTTTCTTCTCTCTGAAGTCCCTCTGGATTTATGCCTTAGCAGCAAATCGCCCAAGCTGTATGCATGTTTCCAAACACCTCTCTTCCATCTGTACTGCTAGGTTGAGGTGTGAGCATGATTCAAGAGGCAGCTCCAAGAGTACATAATAGTTACTCAGTGACTGATGTCACTGAGTCAGGTAAGGATGAGTTAGTGATGTTAAAATTCTGTTCCCCACGTCATTGATGATAGAGAAATTCAGCTTTAGTTAAGAAAATTTTTAGCCCTATTGCACATAGACGAATTATAATTTTATAAACCTTATGAATTCTTAAAATAGAAAAATTAATTTAGCAATAGCCTTCTTTTTTAGACTGCCTTTCTTTTTCACCATTTTTGTTTTGACATCCCAATCTAAGAGGCCTGGTTCATATCTTCAGTCACAAAGGGCTGCCTTAAAAATGTTCCCAGCCAAACTAGGATCCTTCTTTTCCTTGACCTTCATTCAGCCTCCAGACTTCCTTGTGGAAATGGAAGTGCTTTTTAAAAGATTCAGAACACCATGACCTTCAGTGAAAATCTTCATGCACAGCTTTCTCTTCCCCATTTGGCCAGTAATTCAGACGCAGGGAATCTGGGGGCCCTGTGCCTGGCAGCGTTCTCACAGAAGACATTATAGGTTTAACTCTATTCTGCTGCTAAGCAGTGTTGAGAAGGGTTGTCATCAGTCTTTTTCACTGGAAGCAGTTCCAGTCAGTAAAAGAAACAAATTTTAGGATTCACAAAATAGAGTGAACCTCTATACTGGTGATCAAAACAACCACCTCAGAGAAAAAAAATAAATAATAAAAAAAAAACCCAAACCCAAAACAATCTACACTCCAGTTCAATCTGTTTCTGATTTAGACAGGGATTTGAACCTAGATCCTGTAATACCATGAAGCCTATCCTCACTGCCAGGATAGAGAATCGGTGATTATTTCAAGTCCTGTTACAAAGTAGAGTATCAAAAGGAGATTACTCTCCTTGAAATAGACTTCCTAGTAGGAAGAGCATGATTTCAGGCAAATTCTATGCTTTCACTACCTGATGAAGGGCATGCCATGTTATATGGACATCTTAGCAACAAGAATATTAAATAAGAAGCATGAGCACTACTTTATTTTTTTTTCTTTCCCCTCCTGTGGCTGAAACTATTTGCATTCTTTTTTTCCAAATTCACTAACATTTAATTAAAGTGGTGATAGACCATTTTTTATGAATAAATGATTTATTGAAAAAGCCTGCTACACTGAAAGCTGCGGATTCCACATGTGTGTTTCATTCCTCCAGTCCCTAATTAGAAACAGCTTTTGTTTGTAGAATATGTGATTCAATTGCTTTGCTAAATATCCTACCAAAAAGACTGTAGGTAGGGAGAGAAAGCCTTGGAAAAGAGATTTCCAGACATGCTCTATCTACATAACAGCATTGGCCTGCGAATGCATGGGAAGAGGTGTCAGCACTGTGAGGAATGGGCATGGTATTCTGCTGCAGTAGGTGTGTGGCAGTCAGGGCAACTGTCAGAGAAACTCAGGTGCAACTGAACTAGCAGGGATGACATCAGAGCAGACATTAGCATTGCATGCATAAACATGCATAGGCTAATAAACACTGAAAAAACAAAACTAAATCAAGCTGACAGGCAGATCAGTTGGTCAAATGGATATAGAATCATAGAGTTGTTTGGATTGAAAGGAATGTTCATGATCATCTAGTTTCAATCACTCTGCCAAGGACAGAGAGCCTTCCACTAGACCAAGCTGCTCAGAGCCCCGTCTAGCCTGGCTGTCCTAGGTTGAAGTATATTCTATTACCATCTCCGTGGGCTGTTGAAACAGCTGGTGAAACAGTGTTCCTTGCCATTATCTGCTGTTAATGGGCCATCAGTCATGACTCAGAGATAGCTCCTTCCTGGACTATCTGCTGTTAATGGGCCCATCAGGCCTTATCACACGACTCACCATCCCACTGTGAGATGTTTTGCCCAGAGGGAGGAGACAACTATTCCATCCTGGATATAAGCTGAGACACTGAACACCACAGGAGCGCTTACCTACTGGACTCCCAGAGGACAAGAGCTACCATTGGACTTTCTCACACTTTTCTTTTTACAGGATCACCGCTTCAACGGAACTGCTTTGCTTGGACTGCTATTACCATAGAGTGTCAGGGTGTATCTGACTTTGTCAGTGTTCTTGTACTACTGCATTTATTTATTTCCTTTAATTTTCTTTTTTCTATTAAATTATAATTCTGACTTGCAATCTCCCACTGGTTTGATTTCAAACTAGTACACTGGCCTTGAACACTTCCAGGGGTGGACCATCCACAACTTCTCTGAAGCCTTCTCTTCTCCAGGTCGAACAGCCACAACTCTCTCAGCCTGTCTTGTTAGGAGAGGCATTCCAACCCTCTGATCAACTTAATGGCCATCCTCTGGACTTTTTCCAATGCTAAAGAAACCAATACAAAAACAGTAAGAATATTCAGCCTGTTGACAACAGTTCAGGGAGCATAAGAACAACTGTATTGAGAAAAGTTTCAAATTCATTATACTGTGGATTTGTTGGAACTAACACTGATAGAGCAAGCACAGCACTTAGAAGCAATAATACTTCACTAATGAGGAAGATAGTAAGTTATCTAGGGCAGAACACGATGCCAATGGTGGATATTGCTTCATATGCTTGACATGAAATGGTTACTGCTTTTCCTGAGTATCACTACATAGACAATGCAGTGCCTATAGAGATTCCCTTCATGTTTAAATGAGTAAGAATTTTTGGGCAAAAAATTGCAATTATTAAGGAGGCTTTCAATCAAGAGAAAGATGTTAACTTGCTGACTTCAACAATGCCAAAGATCCTCAGCCATGCATGGCAGAAGAAGGATGTTAGCTATTTAACAATCGACACAGAAATGTAGATGTTACAGTAATTTTATTCCAAGTAGGTAATGAAACTAGGAGCACTATGATATTAGCAAATAGTTTTCCTAAGATGGAAAAATGATAGCAAGTACTTTTAACACGGATTGGAAATCGTTTTCATGCAACAAGGGTGACTGAAAATCCCTTCAATGACACAGATAAATGTTAGAGTTATTAACTGCAAATATTTGAATTGGTTTTCTACACGCCTTCTAAATTTTTACCTCTTAGTGTTTGTGCTTCTTCCTTCAAGTGTCATACAGGCTGCTGTGGTCACTGGCATCTAAAAATAATTGTTATGGTGGAGTTTTTCCTTAAAAGTGGTGAAGAAAATTGATGAAGAAAGTGGTATCAAACTGGAATGGAGTATTAATTAAAAGACAGAAAGAAGAGTATGGAGCAGGGATATTCATGCATATGGCTGAATTTTTAATTATTCTGGCAGCACCTATTAATGACTTTTCTTCCTGCACAGCCAGCTGTGTTATAAAACCCCACAGTCTTTTGATAGATTTGACATCTAGCCTCAAATCATGCTGGCAGACATGTCAGAAATGTCTGGGTATTTCTCAGTTCTTGAGTCACTCACTTTGCTTTAATGATTTTCTTTACAGAGCAACTGTATGTACCTCAGACTGAGGTGATAGCACATCTGTGTTAACAAACTTAATTTCAAAACTAACTTATATGTAATATGGACTTCAAAAAAGCACCAGGTGTTTGGGTTTTGGTTAGCGATTGACCATGACTGCTTATGGTGCTTATAGTGAACTCTTTTGTTCCCAGCTTCTTATACTTGTAAATGTCTTTGTTTCTGTACATGATATTCTATTCAAAACTGTTTACAATGTCCTCTGGCAAAACAAATAGCTATTTTATGATGGCAGCTGTGAGTTCAGACAGGATAGCTGTCTGAACCTCTGTCCTCCCTTCTTGCAGTGGAAGAGACCACATTTTTTTCTGAATCAGGAAATACCCATTGGGAATATCAAAGCAATCTTGGATTAGGAAGGATTAACATCAGACTTTCAAGCACAGTGATGCCTTTTACATTGTATTAGCAACCTTTTACATTGGGAAAAAGACATCATGTTTTACATATCCCTTTATAGCCTTCTGGCATAATGAATTACCTGAATGAGTAGTGGCTGAAAACCTATATTGTTTAGTTGCATGCAATAATGCGATTTAAGCCTACTATTGTAGTCAGAAAGGAAATTTCACCAACTTTTCCAGGATGTTGAAGAATATTAAGGGTATTGTAAATGGACATATAGATTCAGTAAAGCAGCCCAACACCCAGTCAGTGTTTGTTTACTTTGTAAAGGTTACTCCAGCAACATAATTATTTTTTATTCTGGTTAATAGTGGTTCTGTGTGATCGAGTCAGGATGGGGCAAATTAGCCTAAGTGAAGATACTTAAGATTTTCTCTTTATTAAGTAGTCACCATATGTGGAATCAGTGGATTGTATCAAAGGTGTAGAACACAGCACTTAGCAGAAGCTGCTCTTCAGCCCAATAAAAGTTTGTCCAAGGATGTGTCATGAATTTTTCTCTTCACCCAGATTAACTGAGTTTTGACTGAGACAAATCTTGAGCATCGATCTGCATATGTTCTAAGATTGTTCCTTAAGATAGTACTGACTTTTGAAGAACTAATGTATAAGGATTTCCACACTACACAGTTTTGAAAAAATAGCAGGCCAGCTGGTGAAAAGAACTGTTAAAAATCATTTTATTGGATCATATGCTCCTGATTTCATCATGTGATGGCCCTATCCAGAAAATGTACTACGTTGCTGCTCTAGTGTTCCTCTATGATTCTCATATGTAAGCTTCACTTCTTTTCGGAGAAGGATTAGTCCTTTCTACTTCCATGTGTGCCTTTAAAGGTACCTAAAAGAGTTATAATTTTTTATGGGAATTTGAAGATTCTTTACTGTATGATGAAAACTGTTAACTATGTTAATAATATGCACATATGGCTGTGAATATTTACTTTGGAGGATATGTATTTGGTTTTTTGTTTAAAATAGAAATTGATTTCCAAGTACAAGCACATAGTTATTGTTATAATTTAATTAGTAATATTGCAATTTTTTTCAAAAAAATAAGTTACTATATTATTATTGAGTAAAGAACATAGTTAAACATGCATACATATTGTAGAAGCTTTCTAAATCTGTATTTGTTCATATCGAGTGAACACAGAGGTACAAAAAATATTTTTCTAGAAAAGCAGGAGTTTTCAGCAATCACATAAAAAGAACAGCAAAAATAAGTGTTTCTGTGATAGGATTTCCGAATGGGTTATTTCTATGCTGTGTTTCTATTCTAGTTTATTTCCACAGGTTCTCTGGAGCAAAATAAGGCCTGCTTTTCACATAAAAAGAGATTGAATGTTAGAAATTATGGTTCTCAACAATTTCAAAGATCTACTTTTAAGAAAATACTTTATCTTCAAAATAAAAATTATACCACATGCAGAGTCTTTAAATGCCTGCTATTCTGGCCAGTCTTAAAATGTTCGCAATAAATGCAAGATATCAGAGGAACTAATTACTTCTATCTATAAATGCAAGAAGACTAAAATAATATGACTGATAGATAGTTTGTTGTGCTGGCTATCAGAAATAAGAATGTCATACTCTCACAGTGAATACTTGAGTCTACTATTCAAGGCATTTATTGAAATCCCAATATTATAAAATGGGGGAAAAAATCAACAAAATTTCATAAAAATTTGCCTGCTGATATCTGCCTTGCTAGTGAATAGTTAATGCACTGTGCTCTAAATATCTGGACTTCTCTAAAATCCAGTGTTACTATGTGCATGTACATGAGTTAGCAGATAGCTAAATACTGCTCTAAGTTGATTGTATTTGCTTAAAGCGATACAATTCCTAAGCTAATATTTGGGTAGTTCAGTAAATAATTAGGAAGGGATGTACATCTTAATTTCCTCTTTATCAATATTGCATTGACTAGCCATTCAAATGTTTGTGAAGTACCTAGTTTGTGAAATATATAATCATTAGTGTTCTGTATCTGTATAGATTCTAAAATGAAACAAATATTCAATGGCTATCCCAAAGTTATAGAAAGAAATGGTGTTAAAACAAGAAGTGGAATACTGAAGAATGAAACAGCAGAAAATTGGGACTTTGATAGAACAGGATTTCATCTCATGTTCACTTTGATAGAACAGGATTTCATCTCATGTTCTCTTGTCTCTGGATTTGAGCTGGATTCATCTATTCCAATTATGAAATCATTCACTGAATGAATCCTTACAATGATATATATTCAGTATGCTGCTTTAGATGCTGAGCTTCATTTACTTTTTGCCTTAAAAGTAGCAGTCTTCAAAGTATGATAGCAATTTATGGGTTATTTACATTTTAAGTGGTTGTTCACCACTAGTCATCATATTAAATGAGTGTGGCAGTTCTGTTAACTAGTAGTCATGCAGCTCATGCTTTTACTAGCATATGCATTTGGCCGAGTCCACTCAAATTCACTGTTAGTTACTGTGTAACAAAATAAAGAATTATAATTTGTATCTAGCAATAATGTTAACAGGGTAGATGTCACGTTTGACAAGAAACATGTAGTAGGTAAAAATTTTCTTGCAGTATTTGGGATCTTATGCAGATGATTTTCAATATAATTGCATTAAGAATTCTAGAGTAAAGTGTTAAGCACGTTTCTGGTCCATACAAAATCTCTTCTGAAAGAAGAGCAACCTTGTCAGCTGCAGGAAAGATTCAAAAAAAGAAAAAAATGAAAGTAAAATAAAGATATTACTTCTTGATTTATGAATTAGAACAAGTTTCATTCCAGCAAAACTTGTATCTTAACATTCTCACAGTACAGAGCAACACTATGATATCTTTATATGACAACAGCTTGAAGTAGTCGGAAACATATCATGATGTCCAATGGGATGGGAGGTTGAATTTCATTTCCATCCAGACGAAGGTATCGGAGGCGAGGCATGTTGCCATAATAACCATAGTCTTCTTCTTGGGCAATTGAGACTGGGCATATTTGAGTTCCATTGACATCTGAAAATGCAGATCAACATGATAGGTAATTTCTATGAGAAAGGTTCATGAAGATAAAATTCATTTAGGAAACAAAAAAAGCAGGCTTCCACTGATATTCGCATGGGAGACAAATGTTTCTATCAGTTTTAGAAAATATCAACATTTAAGTACTTTTTGATGGACAAAAAGGCATCTTAACATAATGTATTCTAGATCATTGAATTGCAGGCTTACTCTTCTGCAATTATGAATAAAGGCCACTCTATGCATAATTTTGCCTTGGACAGAGGGGGCATTAATTTAGACCTCCATGTGCTAAGCATTGAAAAATAACTCTTTACCCTCCAAGAGAGAAGGACAAGACTAATGCTTAGGGGTTTTGAACATCTTATTTCAATAAAAGTTCATTAATTTTAGGCTGATAATATTTCCTGATGAAGAATGAAGATCATGAATTCAAAAATAACAATATTGAATCGGTGGAAATTTTCATATAGTGTTTGTAAGTTTTAACATTTGTACTTTCCTGTTCGCTCAAGTTCTTCAGCAGAGTTGGTTTTAATTGCAACAATATAACTTTTGAAGTTGGTTACTTCATCCTAATCTGAAATCCAACAGATCTTTAAAATTCTGTATGTATTGTACATAGTTTGTTTCTGTTCAGATAAAACTTGAATCTATGGCTTAAGTTATTACCCATATTAATAAGGGTTGAATAGCTTGGGTTTTGACATTGTTTCCTCTAGGTTACCTCTGCACTGTCACTTGGCTAAAATATTTTTCATATTTTGTCTTCAGTTGTTGAATATTCAGGCAGCTGCTGCCCGATTTCAGGCTCAAAATGGGCTTATTCTAGAAAACACTGAAGCAGTGTTTGTTCAAATTAGTTTGAAGAAATCATGGTATTTAATGATTGGTCTGACTGCTTGAGGATCTTGTTAGCCCCAGATCTACTTAAAAAAAATGGATGGAGAATATGTATGTAACAGATTTTTTTGAACACAGTTTTTTCGCAACACAGATTTCTACCAAAATTTTTCTCCATTTATATTTAGCAATAATAATATACACACATCTTCTGATTACAATACCCCAAATCAGATAAATGTTATGATGTAAAAATCACAATATAAATTACTTTTTTTTCTCCCAAAAGAAGAAAATCTCTCACTCTATTTTGAAAAACGGTGCAGATATTTGCAACATCTTGGAAGGGGATCTTTGTCATGGAAACTAGATGATTACATCCAGTTGGCCAAGGTCTGAAACTTTTGTCATATCCATGATATCAAAATGTCCTTGTATATCTTGTGAATTTGATTAACGTTGGCAAAGCTTTCAAAACAAGCTACAATCTATTTTTCTGTGTGAAACTTCAAAAGAAGGGCTTATATCTTCATAAATGGTCTCTGGAGAAATCAGGCCTTGTACTTACATGAAGAATTGATGTTATATAATGACATACTATAAAACATAGGCAAATGGTATTTACATAGCAATGTTGATGTCTGAGCTCTTGTAATGCCAGAAGTGTGACTATGAATCACCAAGAGAAAATAAAGCAACAATTTGCAGTTGTGCAGGAATATTTGAGAATTAATATTATGAAAAGGTATTGTACTGAACATGTAAAAGTAAGTCTTCAGAAGGACTCTTTTGTAGAGAGCCAGATCCAAGCTTTTACAGTTATTTTTCTTTCAAAACCTTTACATGAGTAATGACTGATCGTCAACTTTTAGGGTTTAAGAAGACAAAGCCAATCTGCAGAATTAAGATAACATCTTAGTCCTGTCCAATGGAATTACGTTCCTTGTTTGCAATCATAAAGGCCCATTTGAGATATCATCTATTAGAACAGTGTCTCATGAAGACTATGTCATTATCTCTTTACCTCTTGAAAAATTATGCTACATGATAGATTGTGCCTTACATAATACCCAATTTTCATTTAAGGTACCAGGTTGTATTTTTAATATTTTTTTACTACTTTATATGCAGTAACTAAGAATCGAAATTTTTGGCTTGTATTATTATTTTAGTTAAAAGTGGTTTTATGCAGGAGGCCACAATGAATTTTGAAAAGCAGTAAAGGCATTAAGAAATACAAGGTTTGTGGAAGCTTCACAGGTGTCATTGGAAAGTAGGAAGATGACTGGATAGCTCTTTGAATACTATCTAGATACAAAACCTTTCTTAAACTGGACAGGCTACATTCCATTGATTACAATCCACTGTCCACTCAATGTGACAGGATAAAGTCTGCACCTGAGGCCCTGCAGTGAAGTAATTAAAATAAATCCCTTTGTAACCACAGGGGAGTTAAATATGTTCAGAAACAACATCTGTCATAAGCCCTAACTCTTAATTAACTGATTTCTTGCAGACCACTTAAATATATAACAGTTGTACAAAAATTATTTTTCTTTTGAAGATTTCATACATTTAGTTTACAAAATGCAGTGAATTATCCTAAATTCTAATAGGTATCTTCCTTTCATAAGTCCTTGTTTCCTACAAAATCCAAACCATGTTTTTCATATATATGTGCACTACAGTGGCACAAAAGAGTGGTAAAGGAGTGTGTATTCAGCTAAGTTACCAAGACAGGAAGACGGAGACTTAGTTTCCTTCACTGCAGTGATAAATAGAAATAGACAAATAGGTCACTTCTATTTTGGCTTTTTGGCGTGAAACAAAGGATTTACTGAGCAGATTCTTTCGTTATATATGATGTGTGATGTTCCTAAGCACCACATCCCCAGTATATATACCTGGAGGAATTTGGGAGCAGTGCTAGAAATGGAGCCATGACAATGAGCTTCTTTTGCCTTGGGTACAAAACCTTGTCTAATTTACACAACGTGGAAAAAATTGGAGAATAGAGGAGATAAATCTTAGTAGAGCAAAGATTCTGTAAAGTCAGTAAACACTGAAGCATATTGCCCAGAGATGTAGTAGATGCCCCATTCCTGGCAACTGTTAAGGTCAGTTTGGATGGAGTTCTAAGAAACCACATCTAGTTGAAGATGTCCCTGCTTATTGCAAGAGAATTGGACTCAATGGCCTTTAAAGGTCCCTTCCAACCCAAATTATTTAATGATTCCATGATTTATTTCAAAGGACATTTTCTTTAGTTAAGTAGACATTTGAAAATGATTATGTCTTGGTAGAGTCCAACACTGAATATACACACTTACTTTTAATTTTGTTGTGATCAAGATGAAGGTGCTCTAGGTGAGCATTGATTGGTGGAATTTTAGTGAGCTGATTGTGAGACAGCTGTAGATCTAGAATAGATGAAACATTAAACCCATTTGGAGGGATACCATCGTCAGATAATTTATTGTAGTTCAGCCTGAGGAAAGTCACTTTGGGTATTGCACTGAAGTAGTTTTCTGGTATAACTTCAATGGAGTTATTGTCCAAAAACAGCTGCAGTGTGTTAGCTGGAATGCTAAGAGGCATTTTCTTGAGTGCATTTTTTGCTATGTTGAGTTGCATAAGATTGTTGAGTCCTTGGAAGGTGTCACTTTGAAGAGCACTGTCCAACAAACTGTTCTGGTGCAGATCTAACATAGTAAGGTTTTCCAAGTTACTGAAGACTCCTTCTGGGATTCTGGAGATTTTGTTTCTAGCTAGTCTTAGCTGTTCCAGGCCCACTGGTAGTGGGGCAGGCACCTCTTCCAATTCGTTATCTTCAAGGAACAAGTAAAGCAGTCTTTTAAATTTGCTCAGGACACCACTCTCAATCCCGTTGTTTGTAATCTTATTCTTGTTCAAATTTATCCATCTCAGATGTGTGGCATTCTCAAAAGACTTCTCTGAAAGTGTTTCAATGAGATTGTTTTGAAGATAAAGGTACCAAATTCTTGCTGGAATTGCAGGTATTTCTTTAAGCCCTTTGTTATCACAGTATAATGCATTGGGAAAACTAGGAGGACAAAAGCACTCTTGTGGGCACTCAGAAGTGTAATGAGACCAGTGCTCAGGATCCAGATCATCATAAGCTTGTCTCATGGTTCGAGTCCACACAGAATTGATCAAGAATAAAAGCAAAAGGCTTGTATAGACTTTTAGAATCATTGTATTTCCCTTGAAAGAGGAAATAAACAATTAGCTATCTCTCAATAGATCTCTCTAGAAGTATACTAGATTAATAAAACAGTTTTGCATATAAAATAATATTTGACTTATAAAAAGCCAAATTGTTTCCTCTAGGTTATTAACCATGACATGTTAAGAAAAAACTGAACAGTAATATAAGAGCTATAAACAATTCAGTGCTATATGTTTATGAACATTTCCATGAGTCAACTTAGACTCCACATTGGATACCAGTTTTACTGATGTTCATGCAAGTGTCATTTCAAAGAATCTGAAAAGAGGGATCATTTTTCTGGCATTAAATCAATGCTTCTTATAAATTAGTTTGTTTTCCTGTACAGACCTATAATCTACATTATATGATGAACAATATTCAGAAAAGATATTATTACTGTGATGATATAAATATTATTGTACTCAGTGTTCCTGCTTTTAAAATTCCTTTTTTTTTTTTTTTTTTTTTCTCTCTGTCTTAAATTATAATGGCATCTGGATCAGGTTTTCCAGGTTTTTTTCTTCACTGAAAACTGAAAGATCAAATAGTGTTTTAACAGCTGTTGGGCATGTTCTTAAAAAAGCTTGGAGAGAGTATGTTTGTTTAATCCTTTGCCCACATCATACACTCTCTCATATCCAAAGTTACAAATTTCCTTCTTTAAAGCAAACAGACAAAACAAGTGCCTCATCTAAATGACACACAAAAAAAGTCCTAACCAAATTGTATCCACTAAAAGTAAATCCTAACTGAATTATTTTATATGTACTTATTAATCTTTTATCTATTTTATTTTCTTAATTATTTCCTTTGTTTATTTTTTTTTCACCATTAAATTTTGCACAAAATCATTATTGATCATTTACTCCAAAAGGAAATATTTGTCTAGCACAAACATTACTTTACAAACTCTGTTATCTTGCTTGCTGCCTGATGAAGATTAACAAGCATTTTGCAATGCAGAGGCAAGAGACTGATAGCTGAAATTTCTGGTCAAAATTATAATGTGAATTTTTTTCAAAAATAGTATTTTAGTAAAAAGTAAATTTTCTTACAGGATTAATGCATAAGTTAAGTTGCTGTATATGATATGTTGTAATTTAATAGTTTTCAACATTTTTATTATCATTAACAAGTGCAGTATCCTATAGATCTGCCAGTTCCAGACTCTGCTATCTGGAAGCATTCCAAAAAAAACCCCGATAAACAAAGTATTTCTAAAGAATAATATCTCCATTTTACACAGTGAAATGGCAAACTTCTTACTGTGTAAATATTCATATCCCTTATAACGTAAAAAAAAAAAAAAAAAAATTTAAAGCAATTTACCTTGTTAGTCAAGTTCCTGGAAGCCAGTTAGAAATCACTGTAAATTCACAGGTTTTGGCTGCTAACCATTGTGTTTGCTTCCTGTCCTCCTAAGAATTAGCAGCATATAAAACTGGAAGAACATACTAATATTCCCAGATATATTCCCATGCATACCTTAAGCTATTGCTTAGTTATTGCTTCTAATTTGACATTGCTTCAGAGTTTGGGCTTACCTCAGCTTTCTTGGATCTTTTTGTCTTTCTATTGGTCCCTGTTGTTAGACTGTAATAGCTTGAGTCAGGCTACAAGCCGTGTTCTATGAATACAGCCTCATATATACGCATCAGTGGCTACAGCTTTTAACCCCTAAAATAACTAAGGCACCTCAGCACCTAGGCAGGAAAAGAAGGAAATCTTGACTTTAATTTTAAACAGCCACAGAGCTGAAGGCATTTGATTTTTATGTTCTAGCAAAGGAGAGGAACTTGTCTAGCTGAAACAGGTAACTCAAAATACACATTTATTCAAAATTTGTTTTAGAAGATACTTTACACACAAAGCTCACTTACATCATGATTCATTCTCATAATACCTGAATTGGCCACAAAGAATTAAAACCAGTGCCATCTGTTTCTACGGAAATATTTTATTTGATTTTTATCGAATGCAGATGCTGCCATGCCATTTAAAGACAAAAGGCTTGATTAGGAGAAGAGAGTAAAAGCATTTGCTAAGAATTTTTTAATAACATATTTTCAGTTCTCTAAAGATTAAGCCTTATCTTTTCCCTTTTGTTCATAGAAATATTTACATATATTTCTACAAAGTTATAGAACCCTCCAGTGCCTCCTGCAATTTGTTTTATCACTGATCTAAAGTAAAAGTTTTCCCAGCCAACTTGCTGTCCAAAGATTAGACACATATTTCTCACATTAAGTATTTTGGAAGATTTTTGTTTATTTTCTTTGGTCCAAACATAAATTAAAAACTTCATAACAGGAAAACTATCCATGTTCAAAGCCAGAACAATGGCATAAATATTTTAAGGAAAAAAGCTAAGGAAACAATGGAAAATATATCCAGTTATTTTTTATGTGTTGTATTAGTTTTCAAACTTATTTACATAATTATTTTAATTTAGTTTTGTCTTATTGATTTTAACAATAAAATCTATAACAATTTATTTCATAATTTTTAACACTTCTCTTTTAAAACTAAGTATGTCTCAGAAGAAGTTTAGAAGAGGAGTAGACAAAAAGTAATCAGAACCAGGAAAGCAAACCTTAAATACATAGGCAGCTTTCACTGAGTTTAGTAAAGCTACTGTTAAACATGTCATGATTCTTTTTTCATTTTTTTACTGCGCTATTTTTTGTTTAGTTAAAAATGCATCCTTGCCACCAGTAATTTTTGCATGGTTTAAATATGTGCTTAAAAATAAAATAAGTGGTTAAGTGTTTCACCCTGCTAGAACTCTAGACCCCCCATCTCTTAGAAATTATTAGGGATTTCTAATAAAACAGATACAAAATTGATTCCTCCATGTATACTAAGTACAGTATTTTAATAGTTTAAATTAGATTAAGTTAATTTCCATCAATAGCTAAAAGTAAATGTTCTAGTTTTAAGCAGGTATACTAATTATAAGGACAAAAGTTAGGTGTACTGTTTTAACTTTTTCATTATGAGTTTCATATTAAATATCTAGAACTTTAAAATGTTGCCTTTGACCTTTCCTGGAGCAGACCCAGTACCACACATTAGTGACAAAAATGCTTGTCAGCTGTAGCCCACAGAAGAGAGGTGGGGAGAGGCAGACACATTACTGTCTGAAGTTCAAAATAGATGTGTGTCCAGTTGTGAGTGATTTAAGGAGGCTTCACCACAAAAAGTGCATCTGTGACTCTTGTAAAAGCCAGGCAGTGCAAGATAAAACTGGGTTGCATTTGTGCTAAATCTTCATAAAGTGTGTAGACAGGACATGGAAGCATTGAAGGGTCTAAAATAGTGAGTTCTGGTGACAGATATCTATTGTGACACACTTAAAATGCATATTGCTAGATATTTACATTTAACAACAACAAAAAATATTGATTTGTCTTGTGCTTCAAGGGGATCTGAATGTACCTGCTGATTTAAACTGCTAATCGCGTACAGATATTCATTATGTTATCACAGAAGTTGCTGACAAAGCCACTTGCCGGTTACCTAGTGTCAGGCAGTGCTACTATTTGTATGAAATACTGGTCAACAAGGAGTCACACTCTGCTCTTTGTGGATTTAGAGGTCAGATATTATCAATACCTGCAAATGGAATGCTGCCATCCCATTTAAAGAAGTTCTTCACTAGGAGAAGAAAACAGCAAAATAAATTTTCTAAGACTTTCTTAATAATGTGAATTTTCATTTCTTCTGATGCAAACAAAGGCAGGCAAAAAAAGAACAAGAAATGTTCTCAAAATCAGGATGAAAGGGTATATGTCTGTAATTTGTATTCTCATGTGCACTCAAAAATTTTGGAAATATTTCTACGGGAACAAGGGATTGCTTGGATGTCCAAACGGACTTTGCAGAAAGGCCTGCTTTCCATGAAACCTTCAAGATTATGCACATATTCTCTGTCAAGCATTTGGTTTGTTCAGTCTTCCATCATCTGGTGTTACTATTTATTAGTTAAAGAGTGCAATATATGGTGATGAAGTTTTACAGACTAATAAAAGAACATGGACAAGATTTTGAAAAGTGACTAGTGTTTTGGGAGGTGTTTTGCTTCATGTATCCAACCTGAGACACTTTCCAGAACCTTATTTTCAGTAAGACGCAGCTAAGAATTTTGTGTTAATGAGGTAATTTTTACCTTGTGAAGCTGAGCCATCAAAGGCAAACATCAGTGAAATACAAAATGCTCCTGAGACTATGATCAATCTCCCAGAAAGTAACAGTATGAAAGATATTTGCATGACAATAAAAGTGGAAAAATTATTACAGATACCTACTCTGAATTTTGGAGAATTTTAAAAAGGTATTTAAAGGATATTATAGTTGGAGAAAGGTGTCTTAAACTATTATAGGACTTTTACTCCATATGTCTCCTAGCAATTGACACTGTTAATCAAGAGAATTTGTACTAAAAAAAAATATAAAAAAGTGAGGAGCATCAACAGCTGCAGGGGGTGGTAACATCTCTTTGAGAGTGTATTGTACTTGCTTGAAACTAAATCAGATCACAAGCTTGAGAAAGACTAGAAGAGATGAAAAAAAATAGACTAGAAAGATCCATTGGGTGGAGATATGGACAAATGGGAGTCTTGTTAGGAGCTGTTCTGTTTCAGCATCAGACTTGCTGATATTGAAAAAATGCATTCCTTTCTTTCAGTAATGGCTGCCATATGTCTCAGATTTAATTTGAAGTAAGGTCTGTTAAATATCAAGCATGTGTATTGTTCATCACCAGCAGACCCGGGAGTATACTGCAAGCAGAGCTTATTCATTAGCCCTGTGAATTGTTCCACTTAGCAACGGCTGCAATCCAAGGTGCCTAAACTTGATACTACTTTGCCAAAATGCTATGTGTCTTGCTTCACAGGACAATCAGTTTATCTGTATCAGTCCCTTGAATTATCTTCATGGTTACTAGAGAAAAGGTGATGCTTCAAAATTTGAAGAAAAGAATAAGTCCAGTATGCGTATCTGTCAACAGATACTTCGCTGGTAGCTCCAGACAACTTCAGGCAGGTGATTACTTTTACTCAATATTCAGTCTACCTCTTTCACTTCTGAAGACTGACATGTAATGGTGATCTCCCTTTTTGCATTGCTGCTTGAAATAAAGAGAACGAAGCTCTGAGTTTTACTCAGAATCTGAAAGACAAAACTTCTATTTCCAAACAGTTCCCTGATCACCAGGCAGTGATATGTCCCAATTAATAATATCAGCTTCTCCCTTTTAAAAAGAGCCACGAAGGTCAGCAAGATCAAAGAGTCTAAAATAAAGCAGATGACTGAGCCCTTCAGGCTAGCCCAAGGGATTTTGCGAACAGATCAAAGGGACCAGCCCAGATGTTCCAGACCCTGCTCCTACTGATATATTTTACTCTACATAATTTCTGGTGGAAAGAAAAGAAAAAAAAAAAAAAAAAAAAAAAAAAAAAAAAATCAACCCNAAAAGAAAAACAATGCAGACTTAGGAACAGAAACACTGCACCTCTCCTAGATGCATAGAATTACTTGAGACCTCTCAGTGGAAGAAGTTGCATCTTTTATTTAAATAGGTATTTTTGTGCATATGCAGACAGCTCAAGTATAGAGAATTTAGCTCAGTAGTTTTTAGTTTAGATTAGGATACATTGTTTAAAGAAACACTGCAAAAAGGTTTGACCGGCTTAATTTGTGAAATGTAAATGCCACATGACCTTTTGTCTATATAGAATTTAGGAAGATGAGATCCCATTCTAAAGTCCAGAACCAAAATTCTGTCTACTTTCTGCACACCTACACTCCCATGTGAAAATCACAATAAGAACTGAGTAGCTTAGCTTGAAGAGATGCCTGCAGAGTAACACATTTCAGAAAAGAATAACTATGGAAAAGGGCTCAGCTTTTATGGGAAATATACTCTCCCCTGAACATGCTTCATTAAGGAATTTTTTGGCTCTCTGTTCACTTCTCTCTGTTTTGACGTCTTTACCACAATGATATCATAAATGTTTCATTACACAATGCCAGGATCTGATATTTGTCTTGGCTTGCTAGGTTTACTTTGCCTACTATGTAAATGTTGCTGTCAATCTCTTACTTTAGTCAGTTTTCATGCTATCAACAATTTCAACACTAAAACAAATCTAGCCTACCCAGAGACTCAATTTTTAAAATGCTAAATGTATCATAAATTAAATATCTAACATACATTTATCAATTACAGACATATATTGAGTTATTTCACCAACATATGGCTATTTAGATGATTTATATTTTCCAAACAACTAATGGTAAATTAAAACATGAATAGTCTGATGCCCATTCTGCAGTTTTGAAAAGTAGACCATCATGGATTAGATATTTTAAGATCATGAAAATAGGCTATGTTTTCACTATCCTTTAGTTATACCCTTATCCTTAGTTTAGACTAACTTTCGTTCTCTTCTGCTGTTAAGGGAGTCCAAAACTATTTGAATTCATCTTCATTTTAGATCCCTGCAGTAGAATGATGAATTCCAAGAGGCTTAGACTTATACAAAGGTCTGTCCTCTAAAATAAATGACAAGAGCTTCATAAAATAAAACTCCCATAACTACAGAAAAAATATTTTAGTCCCTTCATAATGAAGGTCTGCTATAGTGATTCTGCCATATGAGAAATTCAGTGTTCAGGATATTTTTAAATATTTAAATGGAAAAGGCAAATGGCATAAGAGATATACACACAGAATTACACACAGAATTAACAAGGTTGGAAAATACTGCAGAGATCATCAAGTCTAACCTTTTACCTAACTTAACAATCTACCCAACACCAATCCATCATCTAAACCATCTAGACCATCTAAACCATCTAAATCATGTCAGTAAGTTCATCATCTAACCTCTACTTAAACACATCCAGGGACAGTGACTCCACCACCTCCCTGGGAAGCCCATGCCGATGGGAAATCACTCTCTCTGTGAAAAAGTTTCTCCTAATATCAAACCTAAACCTTTCCTGATGCAGCCTAAGACTGTGTCCTCTCGTTTTGTCACTGGGAGCCTGAGAGAAGAGACCAAACCCTGCCTGACTACAGCCTCCTTTCAGGTAGTTATAGACAGCAATAAGGTCACCCCTGAGCCTCCTCTTCTCCAGGCTGAACAACCTCAGCTCCCTCAACCGCTCCTCATAGGGCTTGTGCTCCAGCCCCTTCACCATCCTCGTTGCCCTTCTCTGGACACGTTCCAGCAACTCAATATCCTTCTTACACTGAGGGGCCCAGAACTGGACACAGTACTCGAGCTGTGGCCTAACCAGTGCCAAATACAAGGGAAGGATAACTTCCCTGGTCCTACTGGCAACACCATTCTTCATACAGGCCAGGATGCCATTGGCCTTCTTGGCTGCCTGGGCACACTGCTGACTCATACCCAGCTTCCTATCAACCAGCACCCTCAAGTCCCTCTCTGCCTGGGCATCCTCCAGCCACACCGACCCCAGCCTATAACTCTGCATGGGGTTATTGCGGCCAAAGTGCAAAACCCGGCACTTGGATTTATTAAACCTCATGCTATTGGACTCAGCCCATCTATCCAGCCTGGCAAGGTCTCTCTGCAGAGCCCTCCTTCCCTCTGACAGATCGACACTCATCCCAAGCTTGGTGTCATCCACAAACTTACTAATAATGGATTCCATCCCCTCGTCCAGGTCATCAATAAAGACATTGAACAAAACCGGCCCCAACACTGAATCCTGGAGGCCTACAACTGGACATGACACCATTCACCACCAAAAATTAGATGGGAAATCAAACCCCGGTCTCCTGCGTGACATACTCACCACTATATGAAAACTCACCTCTTAATTTATTTTCATTTAATTTATTTTCCTTCAATTTATTTTCCTTCAATTGTAGTAATTTTTTTGTCTAATTTTTAATGCAACCCCCCTGGGAAATACTGATGTTAAACATTAGAATATGTGAATTTTATTTTCTTAAACTGTGATATCGTTCTTAGCTTTCAAGAGTTGGCATTTGCCAAAGCACTTGAGTTTTTTTCCAGAGTCTCGACTTGGAGATCCAATCTCATTCACCATGACTACTCCAGTCACTGATTATCCTTTCAGATGAAACGTGTTGAAACTAACTCTTTATAATGTATATGAAATTCCTCACTACTCAGCACTTTGATGCAAATTGACACTACCTTTTTCTTTGAAGACAGCTCCGAAACCAAATTCCAGGGAGAATTAATCATCCACCCCTATCTGAGCACCATGCAGCACTCAAGAGATCCTAAATAATCAGGGTTATGCTTCAATATTGCCTGCTCTTACCTTAGATGATTCCCTGTTCATCATAGTGGATGCTGTGAATCCCAGTGGTAAACGCCTAGTTTCTTTCTGCATTCCGTGTATAATATATACCTCATCTCAGGGCTGCAATTTTCATTAAGAACAACATACCTCTCATCCTTTTGAATCAAGGGTCAGAATAAAAATACTGCAGGGGATGACTTTTCTTAACATAGGAACCTGAATAGAAAATCTTGGTTTTACACATAGAATCAAAAATTCTTTGTGAAATCAATGTAACATTGCATGTAATTTAGAAAACTTATTAATTAATTTTTTTTTTTTGGCAGTAAAATGACTGTAATGAGAGAATCTAAACGGGAAGCTCAGGAAACATTTGTTCATATAGTTTGGAAACCAGTCTACATAGAAATGGATGGCAAATTTACACGATGGTTTACTGGAAAGATGATGGAAACAATAATTTCGAAAGATAGCATTTGGCCTTTTTTATATTTTGGACAGCTTATTATTAAATTAGTTTGTATTAGAATGTGTGAAATTTCTAAAGACTTCCAGTACTTCTGTCTGAAGTCTTATGCATGATTCAATGGAAGAATTATCTTCAGTAGAAAAATATTTTTACAATTATTATTCAATATATTCCAAACTGTAATTATTTGATTATGTGCTCCAGTCAGGTTGCCCAGATAATGTGACTGTCTTGTATGCTTAGCTCCACAATAAGACACAAGGGATAAAGACAAAAACATTCCTCTGCACAGCACAGCAGCCCATTTTGTTAAATCTAACAGCTGATTCTCTTTGCAGGTCCAAAGGCTACATGTTAATTCAGCATCCTCCACAGTCATAAACACTTGTGCTAATTGAGCAATTCAAGAACTGATTGAGGTGCAGAAGGAAAGGTAACAGAGACAGAAACCTTCATAATAGTGTGGAACTCCTGGCATCAAAGCTCTCCATGTCAGCGCTACAGTAGTATCTTTCTCTGCTGAGTGCTGATGCATCTACCCCAAAAGGAGTCTATCAAGAAAATTCTTGATACCTGCTTTGCAAGCAATGCAGCTATGCCTAGAGATGGACCAAGCAAACAGCTCCATAAGTGACAGGAAATGTGTGAGGTTTTGCATTTTTCTGATAAAGAATAGAACTCTAAAGTCAGCAAATCCTTTGTCATTAAGCAGCTAGTTGGGTTTTCTGGCAAGTAAATGTGCTAAAATGCAACCAATTTAAACAATGTGGGATTTGTTTCATGAACATTTAAAAATATTTTGAAACACCTCATAATAGTGGGTTTAGACACCGTAATTCAAAATATCACTGAAGATTGCTTTCTTGGAGGAAAAACCCTGCCATGATTCCTTATATCTTTCCCTGTCAGATAGGTTTGCTTTGCCCTCTTTTGCCAGAACAGTAGTACTTTTTTCAAAATAAAGCTTTCCTTTTCTTCAGAATTCAAGTATATTTGACCAAACCCCTTTGCTCCCACACTGTCATCTGGACAATAAATAACATTTCTCTTCTTCTATATTTGCCACATTTCTTCACTGCCTTCTTAATTAGACTCTTCTTTTCTGCTTTTCTTTAGCAATTTCAGAATAAAAAGGTATGCTATGTCACAGAGGTACCAGATAAAATAAAAAATAAAATAATTATTTGCATAATCAAAACTTGTTAAAAATGTCCTGTTTTCTGATCTGTAGATTAAGAATCCAAATTATGAAAATAAGAATAACTCCCCTCCCAAAACATGTAGAAGGGGTCCCACACACAAAGAATCACAGCTTTTAACAACAAAACATAGCAATATGTACTTTTTCACATATGCTGCTGCCCACTGGAACTCTCAGTTCCTGATTATATGACTATAACTATGTAAATTGATGGAGGGGTAAAGATATCAACCCTCAAAAAAATTAGGAGATAGAACCGTAAGGGTCCACAAAAGCTGTTGAACTGAGAGCACCTTGAAGTATCCCAACCGAAATCTTCAAAGTGTTTATGTTTTTCGGTGGTCACATCCTTGAGCAATTCAGTCTCACCTCTGAACTCAAACTGGCATTTCAGGCTGGTCACCACTCTGTGAGAACTGATGGGATCCTTCTTGTTGTTCCAGCTCGGGCAGGTACAGGCACAATTATTTCCTCTCTAGCTTACAATTGCAATGTGAACTCAAGCTGAAGAATATAGTGTAATAAAAATTGTTCTAGCCCCTAAAGCTGTTTTGCTTTACACAATAAAGTGATAATTTGCCTGGGTACTTGAACTTGACCTCCATTCATTCAAGATGAGTGCCTTAAAGTGCAGAGTTAACACTCCTTTTTTTGTTTGGTTTTTGGTGGTTTTTTTGCTGTGTTAACTGATGTTGAACGGTTCAGACCAAGTAGAAAAGAGTTAGTTATCCATGAAAGCCTGAAGCCTTAAGTTGTTTTTTACATACAGAAAATCTTTTAACCAATATCTAAATCTGAAAAAGAAAATTCAGAACATGAGGACTCTGGCCATTAGGATGGTAGCTCATAGACTGTTTCTTTTATTTTGCACAGAACATGTATGCCACTGCTCTCTCACTTGATGGTATCTCTGACTTCACTGCCACTACTCACTAGATAACAAGGGTCAAAATGGGAGCAGATTTACACAAGCCAGCTGCAGAGATCAAAGAATGGAAAGAAAGCTTCCACTGTTTCTGCCTATGTAATCTATATCCAAATGTTAGCTAAGATTTTGTGAGTAACTTGGTAGTTGGAATTATGGACTGGGACCTGAAACAATAAATTTTCCATATGAATTTATTGCCAAACTCTTCAGCTGTAGAGCTGGTTATTAAAATTGATATTGTTCCCTGTTGGTTGCTAGTATTCTTGGAATCAGTTCCACAGAAATTATAAATAATTTTGAAGGAACATCTGAACATTGTATAATTCAACCTCCTTCTAAAACTAAGGCTGACTTCAAAGACAAATTAGTCACTCAAGGCACTGCTCATGCAAGTTATGAAAGGGAGAGTCCACAGCCTCCTTGGGCTATCTGTGGCAGCATTTTATGCCCTCATTGTGAAGAATTTTGTTGTATGTCCAGCTCAAGTTTGTCTTTCTTGAACTTTTTCTTTACTTTTGCCTTGCTCTTTCACTGTGCATCCTGAAACTGGGATCTTTTTCTGCAGCACTCTTTTAGACAATGGAAGACTGCAATATGTCATGGACTGAGGCATATGGCATATTTAGAGAGGCTAAGGGAAGTGACTTGGCATTGCCTCGAAAAGGGAAGGCTGAGTTTTCTTTGCAGCCTTACGTCTTAGTGGCTCTACACAAAACTTCATTTTTCTTTATGATCTCACAATTTCTACCATCTCCAGACTATGCTTGTTGCAGCTGTACATGTAACAACTCACACTGCCTTTCTGAATGATGTTTTGCCTTTTTGTTTCCAGTTTTCCAAATAATTTGGTTTATGCTGAGCAACTACCTGTTTATTATCTTTTACTAAATCCAGAAGTTTACAGTAAAGATAGGACCCTACTAGTTTTTTGTGCTAGAAATACAGCTGTATTAAACAACTTGCTGCTCAATCCTTTCTTGATCCATTTGACTATGGTGGAATTCATAAAGCAGTAGAGGACATGTACATGTTCCTGTTCCTTCCATGGAACTTCTATAATTTAACCTAATATGAAAAATAACCAAAGTCCATCACTCCTTTCCAGGAAGGGCAGAAATTTCAGGTTATGGTGACTCAATTTCCAGGTCTTTAGCTCTGTTAAGTATTTCTCAACATCCAAATTTCTTATAGTGTTTAGAAAATAATTCATGTTATTTTCACAAACTGAGAACTAGGGAACATATATATGTAGAGAGAGAGAGTTGCTTATTTGTTTCTGCAAGATATGTAGAGATTGGGAACTTAAACAGGCTCTGTAGTGATTTAGAAAATTCATTAATGTAGAAGCAGAAACCTGGACTTCTGTGTCTCATAATATGAAAGAGGAGATATAGTGTCCCATGCCTCTTTTAGCAGAAGGACCTCATGTTCTATTTTTTTTTTCATAGATAGTGTGAGAAGCAAGCTGTACAATGACATACCTCCACAACTAATCTTGAATTTCTGAACCACAGAAAGGAGATGTTCAAGGTAAAAATGTACTGCCAAATGCCATTTTCTTTTACTTGTCCAAGTGTTCATTGCAAGCTAAAGATTCCCTAGCTTCTGAGAGAGATTATTGGTATTGTTTGCTACTTTGTCAGAGGGCTTGCTTCTGTTGCATCTCTTGAATAGAACATCAAAATGCCTTGTGAACATTTGTAGATGTTTTCTTTGCAAAATAAGAGTATGTACCCAGGTTCTAATCTATCCTGAGGTGGACTAGGACTATCCTCAGTCTCACTGATCACAGTGTTTCATTTTGCATAAAGATAACTGGTTTGTTGAAACAAGCTGAAAAGGAGAATAAATTTCTGTTGTATTGTTAGACTATGGCTATGAGGTTACAAATCACATTCTCAGTTTCAGCTCTAGAAGCCTTAGTGCTTAATGTATCTTCCTGTGAAGGGACCAGTTGTGTTAAAACCTCTCTGGAAATAGTTAAGTACTGTTTCCCATATATTTTTCTGTTTTGGGGGGAGTTTAGGTATCAATTCATTCTTCTTTTCCTATGTTATAATGCTTAGGTTCCATTTCATAGTGATTCCCACTCTAATGTTTCAAAAACCCCCAGATTTAGACTTCATTCTTCTACTAGAATTTCAGCCTGTTTATAACAAAGGTTACTTTTAATCCTTCCTGTATGTGGGTAAAAAAACCCCAAAACAGTAACAGTTATGAGTTCCAGAATGACAAAAATGAGAAGAGAAATAGTTCTCTTGTTTTCTGCATCTCTCCCTTTGTTTTAGTCCCAAATTTCTTTGTGATTTGTGCATTGATATTGAACATCTGGAACTGGCAAAGTGTAAAATAAATGGTTTGGTATGGATTTTTTTTTCTTTTCCCAGAAGTGATAGTTTCTGGTTTTTTTATAGAAACTAGCAGAGTCTCTGTTTGCATGTTTAGTAGTTGAAAAGAAAATAGTACCCATGGGATGATTTGTGCTTGCAAGCAAGCCACTAAGGTTTCTCAGTTGCTAACACGTTTCTTTTAGTGCATTCCAGGATGCTGAAAATATCTGGATTATTCATTCCCGCGTAGAATATACTACCATGTCTCTACCATATGTAGCTACATTTTAGTCACTGCCTGTGGTTTCTGAGAGATTTCATTGTTCTTTTGACAATTAATTTGTTTTGAAACACTAATTTGCACATTTTCATAGTGCCATGATTCCCATACTGCAAACTTCATAAGGCATCAACTAACTAACCCTAATCAACACAAGTGCAGTGGAGCATGTTAAATTGCGTTTACAAACATATTGAAACTTTGAAGTAGAGAAAACAGTTTATTTAACCTTACAATAAATTTTGATAATAATAGATTAGTTTAGATTATCGTCTTAACCTGATTTTTTTTAAAATTTTTAAAAGAAAGAAACATAGTTTACAATGATATAGACACAAGAACACTACTTTATACGCTTTTATTTTCTACAGTCTGGTTAAAAGTAACATGCAAGTAATTGAATAAAAATATTTGTATATGTGATTTATTTTGAAATAACAATTATACCAGCAACAGATAGAAATCTTACCATGAAAGTTAAATGAAAGTGTGAAAAAAAAGAAAACAGTTTTTTAACCCGATTTTTTTCTTTGTCATGCTTCACATATCCCATTAACTTAATAATGTCATAGGCTCTGAAAACATATTTTCATACATTTTAAATTGCTCTTAGATTGTTAAATCATTTTTTCCTTTATCAATCATCATCATCATCATAATGATATATAGAAAGTATGAGAATTAATAAAGTTGGAGAGGAATCTTGTATTTACACAGGCCAGCCAACACTTTTCAGAATAATTCATGATGAAACTCACATGACTTCCATGTAAGTCTGACCCAGCTGGCATGTACTGTATGCATGGACCTATATTTCTATGAAGTTGAAAGCCGGATGATAGACTATTTTACACCGTATTTGGTAATTCTTGTGCTTTCTAGATACAGCCATTTGTAAAAATATCCACACATTTCCTTAAGGTTGCCAAGTGAATGCTAAATATTAACAGAATGGATAATATGCAGATTGACACTTGTTTTAAGGCATATCCTAATTTTAAAGCACTATCATGATGTGTTATTTCTGTAGTTACTGCCTCTAGGAGGGAATTGGTTAATCCCAGGTATCTCACTCCAGTGAAATCTCAGCAGCGACCCGAAGGCAATTGTACATCTCTTGTGGCAGGTCAGCCCGAGTGAGATTGTTTCCATCCAGACGCAAATGTGTGATCTTGGAATAGGTCATTGGTCCAACTACTTTACAGAAGCTGCTCAATGGGAACTCTGAAGCAAAGAGAACAGAGAAAACATGAATAATTAGGACAAATAGGACAAAGCTATTCTTTTTCTGCTTTTATTGATTTTAGTTGGGAATTGTGGCCTTAATTTATTATACTATTTTCAATATTTTGCATGTTCATTGATTTAAATCCCCATGAATTTACTGGAATTTGAGGGACTTGTGTTAGGAGAGGTTCTTTCCACTAGTAGTGAGAAGTTCAGAATTTCAAGGCTGAGTTTTTCAAATGCCCTGTGGTCCTGGTACCGATTTGACTTTTAGACCTCAGATTCTATATAGAAATCTAATCTGGGACAGATAAAAAGAAAAGTGACTCTCAGTAAAACTGGAGATACAGAGAGAGGAATCCGTCATGTTGGGTACATTATGATGAAAGGCTAAAATAGTATTGCATAAGATATTGAAGGAAGTAAAAAGTTCCTGGAGAAATTAAAAGCCTGACCATAAAGAACAGGTGGTCCAATGGGTGTGTGCATTTTGTATGTCTTTTATATGTGCCATTTTGACTTTCCTGTTTCAAAATGAAATTTGTGTCTGGGGTTGGAGAGCAGTTTTATATTTAAATAGTGTAGTTAAACCTTTCCACACCAGGATTAAAAGGTGAGTATAATTGTAAAAAATGCTTATTAAAATGTTTGGTAGTTATCATAGTTTTTATATCATGATACATATCATCTCTATTTGGTTGAGTATTATTTGGTTCACATAACACCAGACAGATCTAGAATAGAAATCTGTCTTGTATTCTATGGTCAGTATTAACTGCAAGCTAAAATTTACATGAATCACTAAAGTTCTCTGCTCAGAATACATGAGCACAGGCATTCATATATTATAGACCTCTCACGAGATGTACCCTCCCGAGAGAATGTTCCTGCATACCACATTGTGTTATTCTGCAAAGAGGGTCCTTCATTCTAAACTGTTTACTTTGAATCAGAGGATTAGTCTGTTGAAAAGCTTCATGACTAGTAAAGAAATTTGAGAGGCTTGTTCTTCTTTAAACCACTGACACCAAATGAATTCACGAAGAAAAATATTTTAAAGGCATGAAATTAATCCATACACCAGTATGCAGATTGATTTCATGTCTTCAGTTGCTTTTAAGTTGCAAAGGACTAGCTCTCATAATTTCTGAGAAATCAAGCAAGGATTCTCAAAATTGGATGCCATTTTAACTTCTAATTATAGGTCATACATAGACTTTTGAAAACACCTTATGTATCTTTTCCACATAGGTATTTAACTGCTGTAGTACTAAAGGAAGTGAAGAAAGTAGCTTTCATACTTCTACATTAACTTTTGGATTAGCATTCTTCTAATTGGATTTTTCCAGAATTGGCCTTATCTTCTATCACTGATTAAACATGTTTTATGTAAATGAAGTACAAATGTATAAGCATAAATGTGCAGGCAGCCTTTTAAAGCATGAGAAGTTGTATTTTTGGAGGTATGATGTTAAGAATGGGTAAAGTCTCATGTATCTTTCACAAGAGAAGTTGTTTTGAGTAGAAACAAAGAAAATATAATTCAAATGTCAGATCTTGATCACCAATTTGATTAAAGCAAAAAAAAAAAATCCTACATTTAGTTTAGTGTAAAGCCTTCTTTTGGAAAGGTGAGAAATAAAAGGCATCCTTTGGGTAGTCCATATTGTAATACAGCATAATTTTAAGACTTCAGACCAGTTCTGATACTCTTCCAATTCAGAAGGTACCACCAGAAGTGAATGGTGATTCTTGTGAGTTAAGATCATATAATCTGAGAGATGTGTATAGGATTATGTCTGTGTGGAATTTTCCTGAATGTAAACCTAAGTTCCTGATACTTTTATTCCATTTTCTTGGCTTATAGGGTATACTATTAACTATACAGCTCCAGTTTTCTGCTGATAGCTTAGGTTTAATTTATAAAGTTTATAATCAACTTGAATTCTAATATAGATTTTTTCCCATCTTCTTGTCATTCAGGAATGTCATGGTAAGTAAGTTTTGGTTGAAGGCAGACATTTAAAAAACTATAAATTTACCTGTTTGGTTGGGGTTTTTTTCCATATTGTTACTTTTGGGCATAAATATTAATGTTTGATTGCAAAACAAGGTATGCTTATATAAGGTGGGGAGATGTTTGACTACTCAAAGGGTGTAAACTTCATGTAAACCACAATATTTAACCGTGTTACCAAAATATTCATCAGTACTGCCTATTTTTGAGGCTGAAATGACTTCAAAAGTGGTTGCAGATCTAGTTCTCAGAGAAGTCAAAGGAACTGTGTCATGGACTTAAGTGGGATTTCACTCCACTATTTAGTTGACAATGTTTGAATTAGGGTTTTAATTTTTTATCCAGTTCATATAATTGTCAGTTGTTAGAAGTATATTAAAAATGTTTCTTTTATAATTGCAGTAGCCACTAGCAGAAAATAAGTAGGTCTTGCTAATGCACTTGACATTCTGATACCTATATGATCTGCATGGAACTGCAACCAGTGAGCACTATTACATAAAACATCTCAGTAGCTTACTTATTCCTTTGTTACACATTTTAATGTCTCAGGTGTTAAAACATATTCCTGAACTTATAATATTCAGGTTAAGAGGAAGCGTACCTTTGATTTTTCCCACATCTTTTCCCTACACAGAATTTGTGCACTAGCCAGACACTGAGAGAATAAGAAGGGTTGGATGAAATTTGGATTTTTATCTGAACAATTGTGTTCTCATTAAAAGTGTCTGTTTCCATGAGAAATTTTGATATTCCAACAAACTACCTAAATTTGTGGGACAAAAAAACCCAAGAGGAACAGGCATCTCCTGTCCTGTCCTATCCTATCCTCTCCTGTCCTGTCCTTTCCTCTCTTCTCCCATACCTATAGAGGAAAAGGGGAAAAACTTGTATATTTTGAACATTTTTTTCAGACTTTTTTACTGTAAGTTAGGTGAGAGTATAACCCTTGTACATCAGAAATGTAAGGCACACAATACAGTGAGCAATCCTAATAGGATCTGAAGTCCCGTAGTCATCCTTGCTGGTCTGTGGTCCAATAATCATATAAGAATGGTTTCTACACAGGATGTGTTAAAAAAAAATCCTTTGGGGATTGATGGAGTCATCCAGATAGATGATCATAAAGCACCTCCACAACTAACTGTTTACAATAAGTACAATTGTCTACAGGTCCTGATCTATACAATTAGCTGGAGCAGAATATATAGCCCTCCTTAATTTCCTTCTTGAATATTTTTATACTTCCTCTTTTATACCCTATTTACATGGTATCTTCTTGCTGGGGTTTCACGTAGAAGCAACAATTCTCCCCCTAATCCTTTACAAGTACAAATTAAATACAGAGAAGTGCATCTTTGGACTCTCTTCTTGTATCACTGAACCTCTTAGATTCTTGTGCTTTTTTTCCATCCTGCAAGTGTGTGTGTGTGTTTGTGTGCCTCCACGTGGCTGCATAGTACTAATGTCATCTTAAAGCAAACCATTGTTGCTATTAAATAGAAAATGTCATCCCTAAATTACCATTATTAGGAAATATTAAAAGACATGTCAATTTAGAAGTTAGAGTTTAGGTTTGAGGAATGGAGAAACCAAAGGGTTCTATAAATCTTCCATGGTCCTTTGCTGTCTTGGAGATCAAAGCAGGATCAAGTACAGTAAATGAAGTATATATTTAACACCTACATTCAATATAATGGATATGCTTCAATTTATTAGTTAGAGATCAGAGAAGTTACTCTGCATTCATTTTCTTTACAGGTTTGGTATCCACTTTGTCCACTGCTTCTCGCAACACAGAGGATGATAGAACAAGTGAAGACAATTCTGCTACATATTTTTAATTTGTATATTCACCAGCTCTTGTTCAAAAAGCTCAGAGTTGCTCAAATGAGGGTATTTCTCAAACAGAGGGGGTTTTATATATAGCAATGCATAATGATTGTAGCAAGTCCCTGAGGAAACTCATGGACAATAAATTTACTTTCTTTTTGATAATAACAAAAAAGCTGGAACCAAATTACGTTTTCTTAGACAAATATAAATGTGAATTGCTAGCTTTAAGGTACCTGAGAAAAAGGGAGACATGACAAATTATGACCTCTGGAGAAATATGTTTGTGTTAGTTTTCAGTATAATGAAAACTTTAAACTATGTAAACTGAAGGATTAGAGGACACAGTCTTGAGCTGTGTCAAGGGAGGAATAGGTTAGATATTAAAAAGAAGCTTTTCACAGAAAGAATAATAAAGTATTGGAATAGTCTGCCCGGGGAGTCACCATCCCTGGATGTGTTTAAGAAAAGGCTGGATGTGGCACTTGGTGACATAGTCTAGTCTAGTCAAGGTGTTAGGGCAAGGGTTGGACTAGATGATCTTAGAGGTCTCTTCCAATCTAGTAATCCTGTGATTATACCCTTTGTGCATTTTAGGATGAATTATCATTACTCCTTAAACAGAAGTGTTTCATAGCATTTGTGTGCCATGGACCATGGTATGGAAAGGAAACTGGCCAAGTTTAGAGTCATCTTTACACAAATTACTGGTAATTTATAATACTTTATTAAACAAAGAAAGTGGTAACTTGTTTCAGCCTTAAATACTCAAAGATCAAACGACTCAATCTTTTGGAAGATTAAGCATTCATTAATGTAGGTCAAGTGTATTGAATAATGAAATCCAAAGGCTTTGATAGACCTGTGTCTGGTACTTCATTAAAATGTAATGATTATTTCTAATTAATTTTTAATCCACTTTGTCAATCAGCATCTTTAGGAACTCAATATTATGCCTGTGAAATTAAATAGTAAAGAAAACTGATTATTCAAGTTTGCTAGATTTTATGATGAAGAAAAAAAAAAAGAAAAATCAGAATTCTCTTGCATCAATCTATAGGGTAGCACTGACAGTGTAGCAGCAGCTGGTGCACACCCACTCCTCACACAATCCCCCTGGAAATATAGCCTTCCTTGCAAAGTTAAATTGTTGTCATAGTCTTTGACTCAAAAGTCCTTGGAAATGTGAATTGCAGGCACGCTTGGTTCCTGGGTATCTTAAAGAATGCTCAGAACAATCATTCTACGAAGGGAAAATTGCCTTATATATCTCATGAGAAATTAAAAATCATCATTGTTAGCTATTTTAGGAGTGTCAGAGTGTCTGATAAAGTTCCACAGGTTTCTGTAGTGCCTTAGGTGGGAAGTATTAACTCATTGTTTTCCGTCATCAAAACAAGGAACTGAGATGCACTAGAAAAGAAAACCACCATAACATAAAGGAAAATGTTAAACATAATAAATATAAAACATTTCAAAAGGTCTTTACCTCTCTCGTGTAAGATCTACAGTAAAAATATTTGCCTTTAAAGGCTACATCTGTATGGAGTTAGTTACGTATGGAACAGCTGACACTGATATTCTAAACCCATGATGGATACAAGTAGGCAAACAGAAAGAGAGGATTTTATGGTTTATTTTATGTCAGCAAGCAGAATGATGTAAATCCTCCTGCAGAAAAAGTGTTATGTTTGATTGATCTCCCTCTCCATGAGGGAACACCACTGACTGAGGTGCATCTGACATGATGGTGAGATCTCTCCAGCTCTGCAACACCTCCTTGTCAAAGCAGGAATAGGATAGCCTTTCAAAAGCCCTGTCTCAGTATAGACCTCTGTGACCTCATACATTGAAATTTAACATTAATTGACTTCAGAAGGAAAAAATCCTGAGTGAATGAAGACAAGTTTGCCACCTGTTCATATGATGTGTGAAATGGGAATGAAAAGAGAGAACAGAGGGAGCTCTTTGCATTTCAAGGTATGTTTGAAGGGACACTGCAAAAGACAAGGAAGGAAAGAAACAAAAGCATTTACTTTGTTAGATCATTTTCACTGTGTCTTTTGACTGACATCTCATGAATTTATTGTTTTCTCCCTCTCTCTTCCCTCCATCACTTTCCCTATCAGTTTTCTGAAATGCATACACACTGCTGACATCTGTCTCTTTTTGTTGATTTAAGAAGTCTGAACATCTTTTGCTCTGATTAAACTTTTCAGTTTTTTAACTCAGTTGTATAGGACATTTCTTTTGGCTTCTATGTAGTTACTCCAATTTACATGAGATGAGAATCTGAGCAATAATACCCACATTAGGATGAAGCCAGCAATTTCTCTCTTTAAGGATATTTCGAATTTCTATTACAATAAATGTCTGTTTTGCCCCATTAACTGGCAACGGCCTAAACTGGTTCATTTATCATTTCAGAGACTTGCACTAAAACCACCAGTGTCATCTATGGGAAACATTAATGAAAAGGTGCAAATTTAACTCACTGTTAATTTTGTTGACCTGGAGGTAGAAGTTTTCAAGGTTCTCACTGACGATTGGAATGCTCTTCAGCTGATTGAAGGAGAGATCCAACTCAACCAGTGATGTGATATTGAAGACATTACCTGGTATTCCAGAATCTGTTAATTTATTGTGGGATAAACGTAAATATTGCAGGGCTTTAAAACCTTGGAAGTACTCATCGGGAACATTGGAAATCTGGTTATTATCAAAATACAGCATGAGTAAAGAGTGAGGCAGTCCTGTTGGTAGCTTTGTAAGTTGATTGAAGCTTAAATCAAGATACAAGAGTGAATTCAGGCCTTTAAAAGCCCCAGAAATAGAATCTGCTTTCAGCTGATTGTTCTGGAGGTGAATGACAGTCAGATTCATCAGCCCCTCCAGTGCTCCAGGATTGACTTTTGTGATCTTGTTGTGACTTAATTGCAGGTCATCTAAAGTTTTGGGGAGTGGTCCAACAGCTTCAGTCAAATTGTTGTAGTTAATGTGGAGTTTCTTCAGATTCTTTAGTTTAGAGAAGACTCTTCCCTTAATTTTTGAATTTTCCAAATGGTTGTGATCTAGGATGAGCCACTGTAGGTCTGTGACATTATCAAATGTGTTCTCTTCAATTCCCTCAATCATATTGTTTCGAAGATAAAGATATTTTATTCCACTTGGTACAATTGGAATGGTTTTCAGCTTAAGATTGTCACAATACATGGCAGTAGGGTAGCTTAAAGGACAATTACATTCTGGGGCACAGACTGCTGCGGATGGCCCAAAAGGATCATAACCATAATCATCTGCAGGACCATAGTCATACTGGCAAAAAATGCCACTAATCAGTAACAGAAAGACAGGCAGGGATTTTAAAGTCATCTTTCTAATGAATCTTGTCCCTGTATGGTGAAAGGGAATAAAAAAGTTACAACTTTAACTTTTTCGTCTCTTTCAGCAATATTTGAAATTTTACCACATAAAGATTATCATTAAAAACCAATGAAGTTTCCTGATTAATTAAGAAATAAATATTGGTTTGTTATTATTACATTTCTACTACTATTGTCTTACTCCTCATCTTGTTGTAATCTGCCTCTGTGCTGCAAAATTGCAGGCCATTCTGTTGTTGTAAGCAAAACATTCTTTATATTTTTCTACATTCAATCATTAAGTCTCAAGAGAGATCACAAGGTCCAAGGTTTTTAAACTTGGTACAGAAGACTTTACAGTTTTGCTGAAGATCAAATTGAGAGGTAGTTCCTCCATTTAAATTCTATCAAGCATTCCTGATGTACTGAATTGCCTCATATCTAAACATGTGGTTATTTGACTTATCTTTGAAATAGGTAGGGAAGTTACAAACTAATTGTAGTGATCTGAAGTATTATGTGCTGTTAAGATGTGTGTAGTCTGAAATATCTTTTTCTCATGGATTATGCCCGGTAAAGCATGATCCATTAAGTTTTGTATTCTCCTGAAGAACAAACTAATGGAAATATACAGCATATTATCTTGGACGTGCAAAACAACCAGTACTGCTTATGTGTGCACAAGGATACTCTATCAAATATGGATCTCCAGTAGATATGAAATGACTGCATTTCAGGTAATGAAAATGTTCATGCAAATTCTCTATATAACAGATGTGTTGATTACATTGTATGTCCATTCTAAAACAAAGAGTTCCAGTTCACATACAGCAAAGGGATATTCAATGTCCTTGGGAATGTGATCTGATACGGTCTCACCTTACTTTTTAAGGGCATACCTTTCTCATGAGATACTCCACAAGATGCTTATTAATCTACGATGATTAGTATCTTGTTTATATTTTTTATTATCTAGACAGATATTCTGCTGGTAAAGTGGGTCTAGCATCAATCAAGTCAGTGATCTTGCTTTGATTTTCATCAGTAAAAGATAAGACTCCTTGTGCTCACTGTTCAAAGAGTGAGAGGATTAAGAAAATCCTTAAACCCTTTTTGTTCTCAAGTAATTTCCGAAAATATGTGAAGCCTGTAAACAGACTACCAGACACTGATCTCAGAACTGGGCAATCTTCCCAGATTAAGTTAGTAAATTAGTAAGTAAATCAGAGCAAGTTAGTGCCTCAAAAAGCAATATGATTGCATATATTTTCTGTAGTGTTGGTCCCACCATATTTACCTATTTACAAATTCTGGGGTAATCATCGAAATATTAGTTATTGGTGTAATTTCCTGTATCTGTTTCTTACTACAGCATGAGAACATGCAAACTCAGTCTTCGGTCCCCTGCTGGTCTAAATAAATATAGCTTGTAGGAAAGCAAAGACTGCAGAAACACAATTCAGCTCATAATCTGATCCTATTAAAGGTATTAAACATTAAGGAAGGGAGACCAAGTGTTTCTGTATTCAAAGTATAAAAAAGAGTGTCATGAACTTCTTAGTATACATTCTTTAGCCTTAGAAGTGGCATTTTTGCACATGTATGTAATTTTATAATCTCAAAATAGCATAGACATTATAACTGCAAATTCTCTTGTTCTTTTAGTTTCAAACTATATTTGTAATGCTAAGTTTCATTATTTATATCATAGTCTGACAGTTCTTTAAATGATGTACAGAGTTTAACTGCTCTGAAGAACCCTGGAAGTAATTAAAATGTTAGATAGTGTTTTGAATTAATTTATCAACAAAATTTTAGAATGTATGTGGCAATTCTGTAGTTCTAGAGCATATGAGTGTGTGTGTCACATAAAATAGAAAAATACATATGTAATGTTATTTGCTTGTTTTATTCATGCATTTCTCATTCCAGTATCCAAAGTGTAAAAGGCTAATAGGTCCTGTGCATATATGCTTGCTTGTTACACTGAACTACATGAATCCAACAGATAAAATCAGAATATGTTCTTAGACCTTTATCTTACAACACAAGCATGCTTGAAATAATTACTTACGTTTGTTGTAAGCAGTTATATTGTAAAATAGCTGTAAAAATATTTGTGAAGTTGCTCAGGTAACTTGCCAAAACATACTAAATGGTAAATCCATGATTCTGGAAAAATGCCTACTGTGTTAGAGTGGACATAGTATTCAAACCATTTTTAACTTTGTTTATACTACCTTAATTGTAAACTTGTGAAAAAAAAAAAAATAGTCGATCAGCCTTAAGTCTGTAGCATAATTTCTTGCACAGTTTGCAAAATATTATAGTTAAAATGTGCTTTAAAAGTAACTAAAAATTTCAAAATCCATATAGTTTTCCTCTGATTAGTTACATGATTAATTATTTAAATATCAGGATACCATGTCCTTTTACAGAATGAAGAAAATGATTTAACAAAAGGAGTTTATGGAGCTCTTACTAACAGATTATGAATGAAAAGATAAACAATGAATAGTCTTACAAATTTCTTTGCACTGTATATCAACTTTTGTTCTGACAGAATGAAACAGACTGTAAAAAATTGCAACACTGGTGTACAAAATATTTTTTTAAGGAAACTGAGAAAGCAAATCCACTAAGCAACTGTTGATTTGTGCTCAATTTACAAATTGGCAAACTTATCCTGCCATGTTTTCATGTTCCCATTGCAGCTACACTTAAATAGCTGAACATTACTGTTAAAACATGCAACAGCACTTACCTTACTGCCTTGAAGTTGCTTTCCTTAATTCCCAGAGCAGATGCAATAAGAGACTGTATCGACCAATATATGCTCTAAACAGTGTCAGGAGGTAAAAGTCTGCCAGATCCTCTGTGTTACAAGAGGGAGAAAAAAAAGCCCTAGTCACGCTGTTCTCTGAAGCTGCTATGTCATCATGGTGATCTTGTGGTGTGGCATGTACAAAAATGCAGCTCTCTAATGAAGTGCAGGTGGATGCTATATTTTGTACAACGACAACCCATCTGTTATTCCTGTAGGATGAGTGAATGATATTTCATAAACCTGAGAAAGTTTATAAGACATAGGCTTATACAGTGAAATTTTGTATTTTAGAGGGAAAACATTTTAGATTGTAAAACAAAGTGCAGACAGAGACTTTTGTTTCCAACATATTTTATACTGGTAGGCATGAGCTAACACATAGCACTCAGACCTCAATGCTGCTGTGCTTCTTCGGCCAAGTGACTCATTCATTTTTTTCTGCCTTTTTCTTTAACTATCTTATGACCACAGTAAAATATCCTTAATAAAAGCTTTAGTTTAAGAAACGGATCCAAAGATGTAGCATTATCTTCAAATCATACCCTTTTCCACATTACATACTGAGTTCAAAGATTACATACTGAGTTCAAAGATTCTTCTGCAAATCATTGGAATTGATTTGGTCTGCAGATTTTTTTGGTGGTTGAATGTATGTTTGTTTAATAGAAATACATCCTAGGAATAGTTTTTCAACAGTTACTGTAAACTCTCTTTATACATTTGTTCATGTTTGCACTTATAGCTTTCTCCTGCTTTTCAGAATCTGGAACTACTCAGCTTTATGTTGTCTGGTTTTTATTCCATGGATGTAGTTCAAGAATGTATCTTAAGGCTTGGATGAGATGTTATTTTCACCAGGCGGTGTCGAAAAATAATGCATTAAGACAGTAACTATTTAGAGTGGATCTTAATGCTTCCACAAGAACCTTTGCTTATCATTAAATGGTAGATGTCTTCCTTCTTCATGGGTGGTATCTTTTTTTTTTTAATAGAGTTAGATAGGGACAAATGTCAAATGTGCATACAGAAAACATGCACAAGCCATTTTAAAGTGTCTCATCTGTTTCATTGCATTTGACTGCAATTTTGAGGGGTAGAAGTTAGGGGGGTTTATGTTATCAACTTAATGTCTTTATGAAAAGTCATGATATGGAATGTGGCTGGGCTGGAGAACCCCAGAAGCTTCCTGAAGAAGAGTAGCCTGGACATAGTCTTCTCCCAAAATCTGCAGCTGATGCATCTCAGTCTCCATATCAGTGAAGGTTTCTGAGAGCAGGGAAAAGTCAGTGCCCTTCATCAAGAAAAGGAAAGACCTCAAAAGATTACAGACCTCTGTGCTTCTGCAGTACCGCAATTAGCAAACAAATTTACTCTAGACAAGAGTGCCAAGTACCAGTGCCATCCACAGGAAGTGAAGGTTATGCTTTTGTCGTTCTGTTATCATGCCTGTCTCCTTGGTGTGACAACCATTTACACATTGAGAAACATGTTGGTGGCAGTTCATAATCACATTACTATTTGAATGGTGCAAATAAGTGAATGTGAAAAAGTAGGATTACAATACTGAATTAAGTGAAAATCTGTCATGGTATCAGGACTAGAAATGTAGAAGTGGACAAAGCTGTTGTTCTGCATGTGAACAAATGGAGACCAGATGGAGTTTCTCATGCACAGAATGATATTTATCTGAAAACAACTTCATTAGTTTTAGTTGACAAAGGCAAACATAAATGGTAGACTTGACTGCAAATGTGACGACAAACAGAAGGACTCAGCAAAAAATCAGTTGGATTAAATATTTTTAATACAGAAAGAGATATTCTTTGAGGTAATACCAAGGTTTGCTCTGTGGAAGAAAGTACATCTAGCTCAGCAACGGATTCTTTTCTAAAAGAGAAATGTACTAGTTGTATTTTCTAAGATTAAAATTTCTTTTAAAAGATAAGCTCAATATTTTGATAAATACACATTTTGAACTTTGAGTAATAGATGTAATTTTGCATTTCTAGTACAAATAGAATTGTGTATTTGCTGCAAGTATAGGATAGTCCAGGCATAACCATGTCTTTGGCACAGTTGAATTTATGCACCAGTTTTTTATTATGCTGATTTCTATACATCCTTTACAGTCTACATCTTGTACAGTATACATCCTTTTTCTCTTTCTATTATCAGAAATACAAAACATGCCTATCTTTATAACCTGTAAAGAATCTTATTAAACAAACATGATGATATTTTCCAATTAAAATGTGGTTAAACCTTGGTTAAAGTTCAGCTGAGACTTGTTCATTTATTTAGCTCCTGTCTTGCTGACTGTTTAATGTTAGTTAGAGAAATTGTACAGTCAAGATAAAGAATCACATGCCCTCCAAGGTTATTATACAAACCAATAGATTTTTCTCTTTTCTTTAATAAGATTTTGACTATCTCTCCACTCTGTTATTTAAAACAGTCCTTTCAGCATTATTTTTATGCTTTCTTAAGCTCATTGTTCTGATTTGCAAAGTTCTCACCTCATAAACCTCTGTTTGGGAGAGCAGGTAGGTATTAAAGCCCAGTAAATTGAGATATGGCTTGTTCCGCAACAAAGGGTGGCAGTGTGGGTGGATGATATCTTTTTTTCTGGCTCTATTTTGTGTTCGGGGTTGGGACTTTTTGATAGCTCTCAGAAGTCATTAAACAGCATGTGAACATAGTCTAGCTGATTTCCAAGGAATACACAAAATAATGCCTAAATTCACCTATGATATCCTAGTTGTAAACCCGTTATGAATATGCTTTGCACCTGATCATGTCAGGACATATTGATATTTCCCTTTTAGAAACCCTTTGCTCCAGGTCATTTTCTTCAAAATTAATTTTCTTCTTATTGTCTATTTATTAATTTTTCTTTGATGAGAAATATGATCGAGACCTTTTCTCATCTAATTTTCTTTGGCTTGTGATAAACAAACAGAAACATTTCTTTTATGTGATTCAGAGCTCCTTTGTTTTAATTCATATTTTTTGTGGCTGGAGAGGACCAAAAAATCTGGAAGGCTGTAATGAAAGAGGAACTCACTACAAGTGTATCATTTTGCAGTGGGCAAGATCCAGCCTTCAGACATTGTCAAGTTACAGTGTCACTATTTTGTCTCTTCACTCATCAGTGATATCCTCTCTGTCTTTTCTCTTGTAAAACTGTCTTCTTTAAAGCTTCCATGCACTCTGCATAAATGGATGTGCCTCCCAACCTATTTGCTTTAATCCTCTTTTTTCCCAAAAGACTCGAGTTACCAAAGTCTAATAGATACTATCTAAATCAAATGCTGCTTTGTTTTCACCTTATACCTGTGGACGCATCCAGTACATAGAACCAAGAGATCTGGTTGTCAAACATTAAGATTAGGATACCCGTGTCATAGGAGCACTTAGCCCCAGAAAAAGTTCTTGTGGAATTTTTCACATTGCCACGTAAAATGAGTAGTGAGGTTTTTCCATTGATCACTCAAAATTTATATTAAATGTGACTCTCAAGATGAAATGAAGGTTATTTGGCTACCTGTAGCAAAAGGTAAAAGGAGTTCAGGGAAAAGGCTGTTCCATGGAAAATTAATTATAAAAAGGTTTTCTATGTCTCTAAACAGTTAATTTACAGTCTCCTAGAATACATGTAATGAATAAAAAAAATTTATATTGGCTCAAATCTCTAGTAACAATTAGTTAAATGTTTTTGTAAAGTTCTACAGCATTTTGAAAATGTTACTGAAGGCTGACTCACATCAAATGAGTTCCACTAAAAACAATTCTCTTCCAGATTCTGGATGCTGTAGGTGCTTATTTTTTCATCTGAAAACATCCATTCCTCCTAATTGAAATTTCATTTTTTTCAACATGTTAAATGGAAAGTGTTAGACCACATACTATAAGCATTACAAAATTTGTGGTCATCCAAATCCTTCTTTTCCTTTCTCCTAAAAAGGAAATACCAGCTTTGGAAATTTACAAAAATGGTAATAGTGTTACAACTTACTAGCAGATCACAACAGATATTTTGGTTGAGCATAAATCTTTGTTTTTGTCCTTCTGAAAAACTGCTCACTGTTTTGTTTCAGACTTGACTGTGCTATGTTTTAGTAGTGTTGTACTCCTCTCCATTGCTTTTCAGATTGGTTTTGTACTAGACTGCCCTTAATTTGATTCAAATTTTCAATAGAAAAATTCTTTTGAGTTGATTCAAAGCTTGATCAAAGCTTTTTTTTATGATAAGGACTACACAGATGAAGGCAAGCATCTGTTTTTAAAACAGATTCCTTTGTATATATTGCATGTTTCATAATAACATTTAAAATTTCCCGATACATGTATAAAAGAAAATCAGGTGTCCCTGGAGCATGAAACAACTCAAAAGATTCCTAAAATAAAGAATCCAAGAGGATCTCAAGGAGTTGTTGAATTTGTGGGAAAGTTGTAAAAACTACAGTTAAAAATTATTGCAGCATCTTTACATTTTAAACAGTACAGATAATTTATAGAAGAAGAAAGAGTTGGAGTAGGCAGACTTGGCTAGTTCACAGCTTGAAGTTTGTATATATCAAAGTTGCATCAACATAGACCTCCTTAAAAATCATTGGGTGCTAATCATCTTCCTGTAATCTAAGCATTAACAATGTCTGTCTGCATTCAGATCTCATAAAAAGGGACTTCACATCATCTATATTCTGCTGTATAGTCAGAATATAGCATTTGACCTTCTGGTAGTTGATGTGAACCTATATTGAGCCGCTTAGTGACAAATTGTCTTTGCCATAAAGGTGGTAGAGTTTGGGAGACACTTAATGTGTGGCTTTAAAAAATACTGCTCATTGTCATTTCTAAATGATACACCTTGTACAAATCTGGTGTTACTACAGAAAATGCTGCAATTCACCAAGTTTATAATCTCATACTAGAGAATATCTATTATATTACTGACTATAAATAAGTATCTATTCTGACATTAGTTTTCACTTAGTTCATTAACAGTTGAATGCTGTATGCGATTTTTTGTTTTGTTTTGTTTTCCCCGTGACTGTTGGCAGGTTAATGTCCTTGAGACATAGCATCTACCTATTTGTAGTCCATGAACAGTAACAACACACTGGTGTTCTAGTATTCCCAGGCTCATGACAATGACCTGTAAATAAGCCAAAGAAGTCTTATGTGGCTTCCTATGACATTTAAGTACAAATTATTATGACAAGAAGATTTAAAATTTTTATCACTAACAAATATTTTCTTTCCCTTTAGAAAAAACATGATAGTCCTCATATGATAAAAGTAAATGTCTGAAGAAAACACATCTTCTCTCCAGATTGAGAAGCAATGTTTACTGCTTTTTTTAATATTAAATTTCTACCCATTGTCTTGTGTCTGTTTAGTTGTGCTTTACAACATTACTAGAATTTATTTTCCTCATCATAAATTTCAACTTTCAACTATCTTCAGCCATGCTATCTGAGAATTTCAGTGATATCTTCAGTGTAACTGTTTGATTTTTGCCTTATTACTAATATATAAAGAGACACTATTATGCATACTTAATATTTCTTCTTTCTTCATGTCTCCTACTTTTTTTTTTTTTTTGGACCTAATTATATTTCACTTTTCAACTGAAACAAAGAAAGATATGGCTAAAAATGGCATTTTGGGGTCACATATCAAGAGGAAAGAGGTATTGGAGGACAATCTCCAAAATTCTTTTAAAGTATAGGTATCCTTATTTTTCTTATAAGTTTTTCCTCCCAGACAAATTTGCTCATTCTTTTCCTGTTCATTTAGCTCCTCTGAAAGACTGGCTGGAAATACGCTTTTGGCCATATTAAATGGTCAGCTTTGGTAACCACAGATTCCAATCCAGTGATTAAATTGTCTTTATTCTTTAAAAAGAGGTCCAGAATGGATTGAACTCATGCTCTATGCATGAGCCTTAGGGATTGTGCAGTGTTAAAAAACTCAGTGCTTTAGCACAGGCTGCTTGGCACAGCTAACATCTCAAAAAATCAAATTTCTCATTAGAAAATCTACTTGTTTCTTAAGTTATTCCATCTCATGTCTCACTAATATTGCCTCTACTTCTCTGTGAGATGCAGACCATCAATTTTATAACTGATCTCAGGTGATGTATCGCACATTTTTGGTCCTGAGAGTCAGCAAACACAGATGGCCACATGTGTGCTAGAAGTTCAAGCACTCCTCAAGGCCAATGGGGATCTAGTAAACAGTTATAGAGCCTAGGGAGTGATTAAATTCTCTAACACAAACACTATAACAGTATTGAGTTACCTAGGTAGACATATAGTGTTATTTGGGAGGCTCCAAGGCATCCAGCTCATCTGCATAGATTATGAGAAAGGGCTTTAACACTTGTGCCCTTTTCAAATGGTAGCTGATGGCAAAGCAAATAACTCCATAGTGCTTAATAACAAGGCATCTGCATTAAGGCAATTGCCTATTGTCAGGGGGTTTCAGTCAAGTAATACAAGGGCATTTAAGTGCCATCTGACATAGCCTGGGCTGTATAGCACATCCAGATGGGTCTGGTTACTGTGACTCAGGATTCTGAGGAGACCTATCCTGTCTTGTCTCCTGCTTCCAGCCTGCAGGAGGCCAGGCACATAGAAACAACCTAGAATTACACTAGACACTTCTGTTTTGGAACATAAATCATGCCCTTGGAGGCCTTGCCTAGGAGACAGTCAGTCTCCCAAGTAATATCCTCACTTTGTGTAAACTGTCTGAATAGTATTTTCTCCAATATTTTTCTCTGCAGGCTTCTGTTAGCTGAGTATTCAGCAGAATGTCTGCAAAGAAATGTCACAGATATAGAGCCAAGCAAAATGAGACGTACAAGCCTGGAGACCGTCATGACCTATTCCCCCGCAGGTATTTTCCACTTTCCTACCACCTATAAAAAATATAATAATTAAAAAAACGAAATAGGGAATTTTTTGAAAGGTCAAATAAAAATTTAGAAGACAGTTCCCTGATTCCTTTAGACCATCCCCTGAGGCATCACTAAATGGTTTTCTTTTTCTTCAGTCAAGCAAAGATTTCAATAGATTTCATATGTAATTATTTAAGTTATACTCATTGGAAAAATACATTAACTATTTAAGACATTTTGTGTCACAGGTGTTCATCAGCTTATTTCGAATGGACACAAAAGTGCTTCTAATTTGATCTCCATCCAACTCAAGAATAGACCAGCTGCATCAACATTTCCCTCATCCTAAAATGTTTTAAGGAGAAAACACTACTCTCCAATTAAACTTGTTTACCTCTCATAGATTTTACACCTCTGTCTACTTAGCCTCTTTTTTCTTTACGTCTTTGTGGTTTTTTTGGACTTCAGTGGGCATCTAGCAGTTATATTTGGATAATTCCGCATCTGTATATTTATTCACAGGTACGATTGCATGTTAAATGGGAAACTAATTTGGACCAAAGACTGGAATCAAAGTCTATCCCAGTAGACTTCTTAATGTTTTAATAATATTTTAAGTTACTTTTGCTTATATAGATATATTATGTTACAAAGCAAAACAGCATTTTGAAAAAGACAGTGCACCTTTTTGGAATAGTGATACAAAGGTAACTCAGAGGGAATGTCCTCCTTTCTCTCTTCAAAAACTAGGTAGCAATGTCTTTTCTGTGTATGGAAAGTAAAGCATTGCAATCAAGCACTATAACTCCTCTAAACTCTCAGTTACAGAATTCCATATTATCAGCTGTGCAAAGATATAAAAATCCCCCAGAGATAAACTTTACTGTGAAGGCATAAAGAAAGCATTAGAATTGACTGGGAAGTAAACATAAGGAAAGCATTCAGATAGCAAGAAGGTTAACAGCATTTTCAGTATTTGGATAGATCAATGCAAAATATTGTCACCAGGCAAAATTATTGTACATAAGTAAATTGATGATTTACTTCTGCTTTAGGCTTTACCTATACTAGTAAATCACATAATGCCCCTGACACTTGCATATGTGTGTGTGAGTGCATATAGCATTTTTGCTTTATGCTGAAGTTTTGAAGAAGATAAAGGGATTATTTTTAATTTTCAAAAGAGAAACATCCATTCCAGAAATAAGATCTTATTCCATGATTTAGCAGAGTAATAATATTTAAGTGGAAAAGCTGGTTTCACATAGAACTGCTGACACAAACAACTACAGCAATACTGGTGAGCAACACTGTAATTTAGGTCATTTTCCCATCCCATGGATAGCTTCAATAATATGGCTAGCCAGTTGCGGTATAGAAAACTAATTGCTCCTTTTCAACCTCACAAAAGTAGGATAAGACTTTCTTGTTTCCAGAGCTGAGAATCACACATTTGCAATAATATTGCTCATGAAGGTAAGGGGTTTACACTGTGTTTTAGCAGTTAATTATTATTCAACTTTGAGCACAATGATAATTGAATAACCCTGAGACCCATCAGATTTGTGTTGTCTCAGAATGGTGACATTTCTAGGGAACCCACATAAGAGTCATTCTTTCAAGCAAGTGGGGAATAGATGTAGAGATGGTAGTTCAACACATTTTGATTCAAAGCTCAGGGAAGGGAAGCAGGTATCCTGCTTTGCAAATTAGCATGAAATCTTTTTTCAAAGCCACCTCTAATGATTTGTCACATATTCATATAAAAACATTTTTTGAAATGTGCCTTCCAAGATCTTGGAAAACAGTGCTTGAGCTCCAATTAACTCAGGTGATGTTGAACATTTTACTCCATGACTCTGTGCATCTCATCCCAATAAAGGTCATCTTGTCTGTCTAAACTGTCTGTTAAGCTTGAGGCTGAGGGTGTCGTCAGTGCAGAAATAATTATGTCTCTCTTCTGACTTTCTCTAACAACTCTTTCTAGTGGTGGGAACCCCAGCATTGTGTGCAAAACTGCAGATGGGAGTTCATGAAAGTGGAGTATAGTATATATATATCCTGATACACTCCTTCTGGCCTCAAAGGCACAATGCCAGCCCGTATTCAACTTGTTATCCACCAAAACTCCCAGGTCCTTCTCCACAGAGCTGCTCTCTAGTTGGGCAGCCTCCATCCTGTATTGGTACTTGGGGTTATTCCTCCCCAGCTGCAGGACCCTACACTTGCCCGCTTTGAAGCTCAACTTTCCAGCCAATCAAGATCCCACTAAATGGCAGCACAGCCTTCAGGTGTACCTACGACCTCCCCACTTTGTCCAGGGAATATACAGAATAAAGCAGTACATATTCTATTGTCCATTCTGCCAAAATCTAGGAGCAACATAACCTACTAATTAATATTTATACATCTAAACAAAATATCATGCCATTTCACATCAGAAATCATAATTTTCAAATATTTGTCTTCTCTCCATCTGGGTGTGAGCCAAAGACAGTACCTGGGACAATTCTTTGGATGAAAATTTTCTGGATGGTTTAGACAGTTTTTTGTTCGTTTAAAACCAGATTTTTGTATTTAGATAGTGAATGGCATCTTTTGTTTAATTTCCCTTCAAGATTGAGTGACCACCTGTATCTTTCAGTTCCTCTGAAAATATTGGAACTATTCATGTGGATAAATGTTTGCAGATGCAAGGCCCACAATGACTTTTATTTTTCAAAAGCTTCTTCACTGTGTTATTTGCTGCAGACATACATGTGGATACAGAAATATGACGCCATTGCTTCTCATGACGTTATAATGTTGCTATTAGTTCCATGCTATAATATAAAAATATGTACAATATATGTATAATATATATATTAAAACATATATTAAAACCTATTTTTCATAGTTTTGTCTATTCTTTCTCCCATGGATTTAAATCTCAGGTCAAGCAAGCAGTAAGAAAGCATTAACATTCTTCTGGTCTGCTGCCTTAAGACACCCACATAGAGGTAATCTCCAAAGCTTTCAAGCTGCATAATGCACATACTGAGTAATGGAACTGCCTGGCAAAGCAGTTTTGAAGAAACCACATCTTAATATCTCAGAAAGAAAAGTGTGGAATTTAACAAGCAGGATAAAAGTCTTCTGTAGTGCCTGTATCCAAACTGATCCTTGCGCACTTATGGTACACTAACAGACCTGCAGTTCCAGAGCAGGAAGCAGGGCAGGAGGCCAAAGGCTGGTTCATATCACTTAAAATGTAGCCATTGAATGAGTCTAGCTGTTTGAGTGTTTGTGTTGAGTGTATTTCAAACAGCTAAACAGTTTTTGAGGCTTGTCAGGACATCCACAGATACTTTGTTGTTTTGCAGCTGGAGCTGCTGGAGCACTGTTAAGGTAATGTTTTATGCTAAAATTTGTCAATTACTTTTAGTTCCACAACTTCAGTTTGAAGATGATGCACTTAATATTGAGCATCTATCTCACAGCCTACATTTCCCCTTCAGTGCTGTGCAACTTGTCACTAACATGGCCCTTAATTTATTTTTCTTTTTATTGAATGAAATACTTTCAACTAAATTAGGCCACTTCTTTTGGAAAGAAAGGAAAGAAAGAGAGGAAGGAAGAGAGGGAGAGAGAGAGA